>UESW01002234.1:0-89128 GCA_900491605.1 Calamus simplicifolius
CTTTTTGGCTTTTCTCCTTTCCTTCTTTGAGAATCCTTTGAACTTGAACTATTTGAAGCTTTTGAATTGCTCGTGAATCTCTTTTGGAATGGGCGTGGACTCAAAGATTTACTCTTTCTTTTTCACTGGATATTTCTCTCGATTTTTTTGGATATTTTCTTGATTTCTGTTTTTCTTTTTTAAACGGACGAATTCCTTCTTTATATAGAGATTAGATGAGAAAATAGCCGTTACAGGGTAGGTGGATTGCTTCCTCACGCAAACAAATAGATTCGTTGGGGGTTAGGTAAAGAATTGTTACCGTTAGAGCTGATCTTGCACTTTTAAAAATTATTTCTGACAAGTTGGAGTCGGCTCCAACTTTTCATGTGTCGGCTCCAGATCGTATTTCCATAAATAGCAAAAAGTTGTTTCGATGAGGAGTCGGCTCCGACTTTACAAAGTGTCGACTCCCCTCAAACTAGAGTCGGCTCCCGAAAATTAATGTGTCGACTCCTGAAAATGCTCAAAAAACCAAGTCTCTGTTCTCAGGTTGGAGTCGGCTCTCGAAATCCATGTGTCAACTTCGTCTACTAAAGCATAAAATAGTTTCTCTGTATCTCAGGTTGGAGTCGGCTCCACCTATTCATGTGTCGGCTCCGAAACCTTAGGTGTCGGCTCTGAAACTCTAGGTGTCGACTTCGAACCATGCCGAAAATATATAACTGCTCTGATACACTCTGGAGTCGGCTCTAATGGTTCTAGGTGTCGGCTCCAAGTTCTGAACTTAAATAAATTCTATTTAAACTTGATTCAAAACAGATTCCTAAGTGTCATTTGAATAAACAACCATCTTAATACCTGAAACACTTATCAAATTTATCAGAAACACAATGAATATACTTATGACTTTTGTTAATCATCAAAATCAATAATTGAAAAAATAATTTCTCAATAATTTTCCCAACAATATCCGTTTAAAATAAAAATGTAAATGAATTTTAATATCTGTTTAGTATCCATATCCATATTTGTATCCGTTGAAAAATATAGATATAATATGGATATACTACTATCCGATCCGTATCCGATCCATTTTCAGCCTTAAAGGTGAGTGATTTAGGAAATGGAAGGAAGAGGGATTAAATAAAGGGCATGCTACCCTTTTCTCGATTGCATCACTAACAAAGAGAAGGTGACTATTGATGGCATAGGGGAGGGCAAGGAATAGCATCCCTTTTGTGCCCTAGGGAGCACTATTGGTACCACAGAGTGGCACCGCAGCAGGCGCCCCCGACCCGCCCACCCCCCCCCCCCCCCCCCCCCCCGGCTACGTGCCCGCCCGCCTTGTTCATAGGAGGAGAAGGGATTGAGCCCGCATTTCAAACGAACTCCAGCTAGACTTAATTTGCTTTACACAATATTTTGAAAAAAGATAAATGAAAAACTATCTGGACCCAAGCCTTTGAAATCTTACGAGAGAAAATAGTTTACTGAATTTCATTGAGAAAGAAGTTATCCTCAGGAACATTACATAGTTCACTATGGATTGCCATAAAGAGGTTTTAAATTGATTGATATAATTTGATTGCATGAATAGCCAAAAGATTTTTCAACAAGAAAAGAAACTCATAAGAAATTTTATCTTGCATGGGGAATTTTTCCTGCCATATCCAACAAAGAGGTGACAAGGTTCCTCCTTTTCTACCAAGAGATAACCTTATAGAAAAAAACATGCGTTAGTTTTCATAGAAAATACATAGCACACTTATTAGGGTTTAAGAAGGCATTATTACTATCAAAATATGAATAATAGTATAATGGACTAAAGTAATATGTGATCTTGGACGTTTTCTATTACAAATTGAGAATAAGAAATTTCAATCCAAAATGAAATTTTTTAAGGGAGACAGAATGTGAGACCCAGTCCTTTTGGGTCAGTCAATCCCTAAAATGAGACCCAGTCCTTTGGGTCAGCCAATCCCTAAAACGATTTGGTCCATTTGATTGGCAATGAAAAAAAAGGAAAACATGGGAAGAGAGTTAAAACTCTGAGAAGAGACAGATGTTGTCCTCCTATTCTTCACGAACGAAGAGACAAGGCTTATCGTAAGCCAATCTTTTCTATTTCTTTCTCCAGTCATCACCTTAAGCATCCATCAAAAAAGGGTTTCATTTTAAGACTAGGGAGGGAGAAAGAGAGGGAAAGGGAGACGGTGGTTATCTTCTTTTTCGATTCGGCAGTAATCTGGTAACCGATTAAGGTCATTAACCTCTTTTTTCCTATCCTTCTTTCCCTTCTAATCTATTGGTGCCCTTTAATTTCAATGTGAGCCAACAATTATGCTCTATTTTGAGGGGTGTTAGTAGCCAACCTGAGGCCAATTGGATAGCATCCATCGAATTGAAAGGTCGATGATTGTTTGTAGTTGAAAGCTGTTAATTTGCAGATTTTACACTTAAAAAAAACCATCATTTGTTCTATCTTGTTTATACTTGCTGTTCTTAAATCTGACAACAGTCCATGTTCCTATTCCAATTGGGAGCACCAAAAGTTCGCCTCCGCCGCTAGGCTATTGGCACATCTATGACCAGCCGATCACCACGATCTTCTTTCTTTTTTTTATTCTAATTAGTTCTCTTATATTCTAATTATTTTCTCCCACCTTCATTCCATTGAATCCTATTAAACCAGATCCGGATACAATGTAGTGGATGTAGGTCCTCATTATTTCAGAGGTGGGAGGGCCCATGAAGTAGTTTGGAAGCCACTGCACTGAAAATAACTGTGATACGAGAGCACAAAAATAACTAATTCAAGGATGTCGCTCAACCTCAATCTTCTTAATTATGGCTAGGTTTAAATTAGGCCGGGCTGGATTGGGTCAAACCTTTGCTTAAATCTAGCTCAAAAAATTTTTATATTCCAAAACGGACTATGGTTTAAACACTTTTGGCTTAACTCAGGCCTGAGCCTGGCCTAAACCCAAGCCAAAGCTAGTCCAAAATCCATTAGATTGACCTGAATTAGCCCATTTGAGCTACAACACTGGATCAAGCCGATTTTGACTCAATCTTGATAATTTGTTTTACAAAACTATTAGCTCATTTGCTCCGACGTACAAGTGATTAAAGTATATATAAAATAGTTATTTATTTAGATAATAAATATATAAATTTAAATTTATATAAACTAAAATCGAATGAATATTTAATCAATCCAACTAAGAGCCTGACTTGATTCGGAGTTCATAATCAGGTTGGATTGGGTTTGGATTTGGATTAGGTCAAACTTTGATCCAAAATTAATATGAACCTTAATTTTGAGCTTAGATCTATTTTGAAGTTTAAAAAATTTTAGTCCAAATTTGGTCCAAAGCTAATCTGATCCGATGAATTTTGGGTCGAGCTTATTTCTCACCTTACTCGTGGCTTTGGCTTGGTTGCACGTTCCGTTCCTATTCTTTAGCTTGAACCATAAATCTCTTTTTAGGAATCCGCATTATCATCAGGATAGGGATTTTTCATGCTAGCAACTTGACCGGTGAGATGAAACATGAATTACCAGCAAACTTCATTGGCTTCCGTTAGCTTATACATGATAACTAATATATTAATGTCACTCGCATCCCTGAGCTACTTTAGGCTACGAGATCGTGGAATATCGCACAGAATATAATGGCATATAAAAACAATTCACCATAATAATAAATGTCTAATAAGTTAAAGCTAAGTTTTGCCATAAAATAATATTGATGGAGTGATGTAACATTGATATATCTAAAATTTCTATCTACATAGGGATCACCATTCATGCACATGAAACTCCTCAAGGCCAATTATTAACAAATGCAAGGTGGTCGACGAACCACTGGTCTTTTAGAGACCGGATGGCAATTCAAGTGTATCAATGGAGAGTTTTGGTGTAATAGAATCAAGCAGAAAAGCACCAATCATTTTATGCCATGTGTTTGGCTAATTATGCTTGACTTTTCTACATCATATAGGGTTGGTATATGTCAATTTATAAAGGTCTGAATTTCTTTCCCTCAAATGTATTTATTTGATTAATTAACAAGCTTTGTATATATTTTCCGGTGGAAAAGCCTTTGCTCTTGCTGAGATAATTTCATCTTAAAATAATCATAACTCAAAGGTATATTACGCACATCCCTAGTGCTTGAAAGCTTAATGTCTTCACAGTAACAACTTCACTATTTTAACCTTTCTTATTTCTTTCATGATTCTTAGTACAAAATTGAAAGCCGTTTATAATATATCATGAAAATCTTCTTGCCACTTCATTAGGACCTTGAGATGGCCATTTCTAGAACAAAATGCTACATTTGTCAAGAATTTAAGCCTAATTATTGATAATTTGACCTGCTAATTAATATTGAGTAATTAATTAGACCTGACTACTGATAATCAAGCTTATTGGTCGAGTCCAAGTTTGAATTTGTCCCAATTCATAGTGATTGGACTTGCTGGCTAAGTCCAAACCTTTAGTTTGACCTAATTATTGGCAGTCGGGTCTATCAATCAAGACCAAGCTTGGATTTGACTCGGCTTATGAAGATTTAACCTTAATGCACCATTAAGTACCGAGAATCAGGTTGAGTCATTAATCTTTAATGTTACATTTGATACGTAGTTGAGCCCAAGTGATAAATTTAAATTACGTTAACTGGGTCCTAATTAACATTGAGGGTGCTGTAAGTAGACGAAGTAATTAAACCAATGTGTTGATCTTATCCTGATGTTGAATCGGATTGGACCAAATGATCAAATTAAGTACTAAATCTCGTCTAAACCATAAAAATTGGACCGGATGTCTAGAACATGGCCTCATCTAAACCATACAAATTGGACAAGATGTCTAGCTTATGGGTCTTAATTGTCCCTTTTGTCATGATTCAAATATAGAAACTTTGGGTTAGGGCCCAAATCTATCCATGTTACAGTTTTTTCAAAGATGCTGCATCCGGTATTCAGAGTATAGGCTTTACTTGCCCATTTTGTTATAATCCAATTTTCTAGAACCTGACTTGATTATAACTCATGTTAAGTTAGGTTTAAGCCAAATCAATATTCTTACGCTTTTTTAAAAAAGATTTTTCATTAATTATGGCAAGAAGCATAATAGAAAAAGTAAATTTGTAACATCAAACATTCTTTTAAAAATTTATCACATCAATCATCAAAGTATCACTCAAACAGCTAATATCAACCATATTCTGTCAAAAATTTATCGCATCAACTATGCATGGCAGTATCACTCCAACAACCAATGCCAAAGGGAGTCTCGTGAGTCAAAGTAGGTTTCAGTCTTGACCGGTACGTCACCCGACTCCGATTTATTGCCACTTCTTCTAAGGGAATCTTCTGCAAAATCACCCCACACTTGTGGAACCTGCTGATTTTATATGCAACGATGTGAAACGTGGCACCCTCTACCGGGAGGAAGAACTTTTGTTGGACTACTCAAAACAGTAATGAGATTTCTAACGTTTTTGCCACATGGTTGCCGGATCCGTTCGGACATTAACCCGACCCAAGGGTTTAAGATCATCGGATCACTTATTCAAATATTGGGTTACTAGTTAAATTATCGATTAATTATTTTAATATAAAAATATTTATATAATAAAAATTAATTTTTAATAAAAAAATTAAGGTTAACATAATAATAAAATTTGTGATTTCATTCGGTTTAGACTGAATTGATCGATTCACAGTTAAATCGAATGGATTGACCGAATTATTTCGAATTATTTACACATTCAATTTTATGTTAAAACTGATTTAGCTTTCAAATTTTGATTTAATAGATTCAATCGATTGATTCGATTCTGTTGACGCTAAGTCACCTTTCTTCGACGCCGAGAGACAGATGACCTCCTCTGGGAAATGCTCCTGCAAGAAAGTCTCCGGAGACCGGACGCTCCGGTAGGGACTCTCCGATGCTCAAGTAATTACTTGGAAATAGACAAGTAAACTAGCAGAAAGAGCTAGAGAACTTGAGTTCAGGATCCCTCCTCGTTGTAAGTGTGGGCTTTTATACCTGTTCGAATGTCCCTTTTTCCGTTTCCAGAAGGTCGCTGATTTCGAGGTGTCGTTGTCTGGTAGCGGACGGAAGGCAAGGCTGACAGTGATAGGTCGCAACCGACACTAAGCATGTCAGAGGTGTTTTGCCCCGCCAGCCACCTGCCAAGCACGGCGCTACAGGTGGAAGGTGGGCCTGTCGTGTCAGGCGTGCGCCGTTATAGGGTGTGGCCACACGCTGTTGCAGTCGAGTGGTGGGCCACGTGGCCGCTACAGGCGGTTGGTGGGTTACGTGAGTGTGTCAGATGGCTCGAGGTAGAGGGTCACCAGGCCCAGGACCGAGGCCAAGGGGATGCCTAGTCCGAAGTCCAAGGCCGGGGCTGAGGCCGAGGTCCGAGGCCGAGGCCGTCCGAGGCCGAGGTGGAGGTCCGAGGCCGAGATAGAGGTCCGAGGCCGAGGCCGTCCGAGGCCGAGGTGGAAGCCCGAGGCCGAGATGGAAGTCCGTTAGTTACCTTCTCTGTTAACTCTAACGGCATCGGATCAGCCACATCAGATGCCCCCTCACCCTAAGACGAGGTGGGCCCGCTTGCAAGGTGAAAGGGGCATCACCTCCCAAGTGGCTGATCCTAGCACGCTGCCAACCGTCAAAGAGCATGTGTCTGCAAATGCGGTGATACCTTTGCGCGGGCGATTTGGGGCTGCAGCACGATCGCCCCACACCGTCCATCTGATCTGCGAAGATCAGTCTCGGGATGGGGGTGCCTCCTCAGGGCTTACGAGGAGCCACCGCCATCATTGCCATGATTGTGCTGATGCCAGCAGTGCCCCGCAATTGGCCAGAGGCGAAGCGTCTCATGTGCCAAGCACCTGCCGAGGTGATTCCACCTATGGGGAGAGTCGACGTGACTGAGTAGGTGAGGCGGGACGATTTGAACTGATAAGTTGGGGGAAAGCTGCGTCTTGTCACATTGCTCCATCTGCCGTTGTCTTCCTCTAGCTCTCGACCTCCTGAATCCCGAGAACCAGTCTCTGTCATTTTTGCCATAGGTTAGCACCCTGACCTTCCTGAACCTTCTCCTTCTTCTCTTGAACCCCCTGCCATGGCTTCCTCACCGTCCTGGTCCTCTTCCGCCTCCCCCGAAGACCAAATCTCCTATTCGAGGCTTCGTGCCTCTCATCTCCCGCACCATCGTGGTCCTCTGACTCGAAGGACCACATTCCTATCCTTCAATGGTGAGCCGCCGGCAGGGCTCCGATGAGGAGACGCCTGGCGGCCGCTGGCACCTCATCGAGAGTGGGGGCGGAATCCCCGACGGGGATCGCCTCCATGGTAACGGGCCAGGACCTGGCCAACATCAGGGCCATTACCAAATCTCCTGAGACATCTAGCTCTTCCTCCTGACCCCTGATGATAGGGTGGTCTCCTCTCGGCTGGCAGGGTGGCCGTTTATGAAATATCCTTTAGGTTAGGTCTTCGTCTGCCTTTCCACCCATTCTTCATTAACATTCTCGACTACTATTCCTTGACCCCACCCAACTGGTCCCAAACTCCCTTTGAACCGCTTGTGCCTTCATCGTCCTATGCCATTTCCACTGCATCACAACCAGAATCTCCATCTTCCGATCCTTCTACACCCTCCAACAGCAAGTGGGTTGGTGGTTGTTTCAGCCCTGACCCGGCCGTGTCCTCAAGCTATTCCTCCCTCTTCTGTTAAGGGATGAAAGTCCGGTTCTTTTCACTGACATCGACCAAGTCAAGCTGGGTGGGGGGACCCGGACCTTAGGCCCAACACAAACTCATCTGTGCTCCCGGGGGATAGGGAAGCGTTGGGGCAGCTCCTGACGGCCGACATCCCCAGGTGCAACCATCTCCTGTCGGAGGAGAATCTCTGACTCGCGGGGGTCTCCACTCGGAGCGGTGAGTAGCGGCCGACCCGGAACTTAGCCGATTTTCCCCTCTCTTTTCTTTTTTCTTTTTTCTTTTTTTACTAACTTTGGCCGATGCTGTACAATGATGAAGCTCCCGACCCTCAAGCTTAAGAGGGTCGCCGCAAAGAGGAAGAGGGCCCTGGAGGGGCTGAGCGAGGGGCAGCAGGCCCCAGCCTCCAGGCACCAGTGGCACGAGTCTCCCCGCCAGCAGACCAGCAAGTGCCTCCGATTGCTCTGGAGGTGGATATGATGGCAGACACCCCCCCCCCCGGAGGGGGTGAGAATTGAAAGGGCAATGGTGGGGTCCCAAGTCCCTACCAAACCGACCCCGACGGAGGCAGAGCGAGACAAGGGGCCGTCGGTAGCAGCAAGCCCACCCCCAGAAGAAGTACTGGCGGGCAGCCCCGTGCAGCCCGTGGCCGAGCCCAACGAGACCGTCGAGAGAAGCAGGGTCGGGCCGACCCCCGCAGGATCTCTGTCATGGACGATGGGCGCCGAGCGGAGCAGCTCATTTCCTAGATTATCTTTCCTGAGTTCCAGGAGGAGCTCAGGCACCCGGGGGCGTCGACATTCTTCTGGGAGGCCTTCGTGGCTCTCGTCCGGGTAAGTGATCCTGTGACCTTTTACTTATGACTACCTAACTATTGTACTGATACGTTTGAATGCAGGTGGAAAACTCCCTTGTTGGTCCAGATAGCAACCCAAGAGGAGGGTGAATTGGGTTTTTCAAAAATTAAACTCTTTTGAAAGATAACCCCCAGCGGAAATAAAAACTTAGATTCACAGATTTAAAACTAAGCAACTATAAATAGAGAGTTGAAGATAAAGAGACAATCACGGCAAACACAATAGATTTTATAGTGGTTCGGTGTACCTACACCTACGTCCACTCCCAAGTACCTCTTGGGTCCACACTATAATCAAACTGATTACAGCAGAGTTGTTTTGCAAGCTCACAACTCGAACTTGTTGTTTTCCCGGGTGCACAACGAACCCAGCTGGTTTTCAAGGCTCACCAGCACAAAACCTAAAACCACAAGCTAATGCTTGCACAAGGCTAACAGCCTCAACTGAATCAATCACCAGATTGACCCAGCAAACAGTATTTGATTTTACAAAAGCAAACTGCTCCTTCAATGAGCAAATATACAATAATGAAACAATAAATAGAGATTAGGAACCAAAGCCTGATTCGAAGATCTTGGTGGCTTCTTCCTTCTCTTCCTTTGAATGGATCTTCCTTTGAATATGCTCTTGAGACTCAGAAGATCAAAAAACTAGGGCTTCTTCCTTCTCTTGAGATTTCTTCTAAATAGAACAGCAAAGGCTTGGAATCTCTTTCTTCTTTTGGGGAATGAGTATGATCTTTCCTTACAGGTTTTCCCTCTTTTCTTTTCTGATAGATCTCAAAGATTTTCTCTATTCTTTTCTTTTTGCCTCTTCTCTTGGGGGATGCAATCAACCCTCTTCTTATAGATCCGATTAATCCACAAATAGTGTGAAACTATCCGTTAGAAGCAAGTGAAAAAGGATTAGATCCATAAATAACAATAGCCGTTGGGATTAAAATAGATAAAGATAAAGTTTAGAGTCGTTCTGACAGTTCTGGAGCCGTGTCTGACATTCTGGAGTCGGCTCTGGCTTTTCTGGAGTCGGCTCTAACTCGAAATATTTAATCCGCTCGATCTGGAGTCGTCTCTGACTTTTCTGGGGTCGACACAAAATTCTTCTGGAGTCGACTCTAACAGTCTGGGAGTCGACTCTAAGTCGTGGCCTGAAAATCCATCGTTCTGTTGTTTCTGATAGAGTCGGCTCTCACAGTCCCGGAGTCGACTCTAAGTCTGTGCCATTTTCGGAGTCGGCTCTGTGATTCCATGTGTCGACTCTAATGTCTGCAGTCTTACCTTGACATTAGATTCAAACCAGAACTTGATTTTCCTTCTTGATTTTGATCATCAAATAGACTTATAATCTGAAAAACTTAATCAAAATCATTAGTAACATCAAATGTTATACTCAAATAGTTTTGTTAATCATCAAAATCCTCAATTGGGTCAACAATCTCCCCCTTTTTGATGATGACAAAAACTTTGAGTATATGCATTAAAAATTCATTTGAATTGAGAATTATAGACATTGTTAAAGCTTAGAGACTTCTAATAGAGAATTTGATGCCAATATTCAAAATGAATAAAAATAAACAAAACTTGACATCAATCAAAATGATTTAACTTTTATATGGAGAAATTTATTAAGCTCCCCCTGCATTGAATAGCTCCCCCTATGTAGATAATCTGAATTCTTTCTAAAAATTCTCAGAATTGTTCTTCATTTTCTTTCTCTTTCTCTATATGTCTTTCTTATATGCATATACTTATCTCTCCCCCTTTTTTGTTATCAACAATAAGGTGAGTTTAAAAAATAAGAATGTATTAGAGCGAGAATGTTGATTCGAATAAACATAAGGATAGGAAACTTATTCATTGACATTCAATCAAAGATAAATTTGTAATAAAAGTGTAACATTCATTCAAACATTTGTATTCCAAAGCAAGATCCATTACATGTATTCTAAAATGACAGATTTAAGTATGTAAATCCTAGATACATGCTAAGAAAGAAAGCAAGAAATCCTAAGATACAACCTAGGATTGAATATCAAAATCAAATATGCTTATACACAATTTTCTTTAAATGTCCAATCATTTCCATAACATCATCTTTTTGGGTCTTCTTAAAACTTTCAAGACAAGCTTCAATTTGAGAGACGGCGAGGTCGATATCTTTCTTCAGTTGACTGGTAGCATGAAGATACTTTCCAGAACCGTCTGCAATGCCTTCCATCCTTTCAAAAATTTTATGAAGATCAGTGCTAAAGGATTCGACGGAATTGCTAATTGAAAAAGAAATCATGTCAAGTCTTGAATTAATCTCATCCTTTAATTGATTGAACTCCTCTCTTAATTTACACATATCATTTGTTCTTTGACTGTCATACTCAGCCAGTAAAGCTCTGAGCTGACCAATTTGTTCCTCAGAAAATCTTTCTGATGCCATTGCTGACTGATGTGGAAGTTGAGAGCTAGGTCCAGCTTCTGAGGGTCCAGCAGATGGTCCAGCAGAAGGTCCAGCAGGTCCAGCAGATGTTCAGGAATGTCTTCTCCTCTGACTTCCTCAACTCTAACCTCTTCAGCTCTGGCCTCATGTCCTCTTTTAATCCAGTTTCCATTTTCTTTTCTAAAGCCCATTCGGTGAATTGTAGAGACACTATAGTAATCTGTATGTCTTAACTTTCTTAGTGGCTCATTGTCCATTATAAGTACACCTTGGCTTCTGAATACCAATGTTAAAACCATACCATATGGCAATGTAGATCTCTTCTTAGTAGCTGCCTCTGCCATATATCCTATCATCATTTCAGCAAGATTTAAAGGTCTACCAGTGAGTATGCAGTCCATCAATAAAACGTCTCGCTCCGAGACATATTCAAACCTTCCGATTTTAGGAAATAGAATCCTTCCACAGATATTGTGAAGTAATCTGAGTTCCAAATTAAGTTGATTTGCCAAGATTTCCTCAAACTCAGAAACTTCTCTCCCTAACATCCTTGATAGTGCACCTCCTCTATCTTCATGATGATATTCAACAAGGCCAACGTAGGCATTTCCAATAAATTACCAAGGGATTCGGCTGTGATGATTACCTTTGTTCCTCTTACAACACTTACTAAGCCTCCCTCTCCTCTACTTAAATCATTATAAAACTCTCTTACTAGGGCAGGGTAGGTAGGGATATCCAAAGAGCAGACCTTCTCCCATCCCATTTCTTTCAACAACCGCCCAATAGCAAAGCCCTCCGAAATAAAAAGTTAAAATCAACTTTTCTTCCGGTAGTAATGGCCTTACCAGCTAATTGGTCGACTCGGAGAAGATGGTGAGGGTGGAGAGTCATCTTGAGTGGCAGATGAAGAAGATGACGAAGGTTGCCTCCGATTTGAACGGCGCTTCGTCGGAACAGTCGAACCACCAATGATAGCACGCCTTTTGGGAGCCATTGGATTCGATTGGAATGAGTAATCAAGGGTTTTGAGGGATTTGGAGGGTTTGGAATCAGTTTGGAACAGTTTGAAAATGGTTTAGGAGACGATAGAAATCGTTTGGGGTCGACTCCGCCCTTTTTATTTTGACCTAGTTCCACTTAGAGTCGACTCCCGAAAACGAGGTGTCGGCTCCGAACCAGAGAATCTGTCAGCGCCCGAATTAGAGTCGGCTCTACAGAAGCCAGAGTCGGCTCTAATTGCCCAGACAGAACATCAAAATAAGAAGGTGTCGACTCCACAAACTGAGGTGTCGACTCCACAATAGTTTCAGAGAAAAATTCAAATTTCAAGGATCTGAAACTGATCAAATTAATCATCAAACTCTAGATAAGTGTTCCTTAATAATTGGGGAAACAATGAATCAAATTTCTAGATAGATTTCCTTATTGGACAAGAGGATTTTCAAGAAATTATTGAAGTCTAGATAGTTGTTGTCCTTAAGAGTTTCAGAAAATTATTCTAAAGGATCACAAACTCCTAATTCTCCTCTAAGATAGCAAAATCTCTCCTCACTCAAAGGTTTGGTAAAAATATCAGCTAATTGATCATTAGTATTAACATATTCAAGACAAACATCTTTGTTAGTTACATGTTCTCTAATAAAGTGATGTCTAATTTCAATGTGTTTAGTTCTTGAATGTTGAATTGGATTTTTAGTTAGATTGATAGCACTAGTATTATCACATTTAATAGGTATTTTATCAAGTGTGATACCATAATCTTCAAGTTGTCGCTTAATCCAAAGGATTTGAGCACAGCAACTTCCAGCTGCAACATACTCTGCCTCAGCAGTGGATAATGCAACCGAATTTTGCTTCTTGCTAAACCAAGAGATTAAGTTACTTCCTAAAAGTTGGCATACCCCACTTGTACTCTTTCTATCTAATTTACAACCAGCATAGTCAGAATCAGAATAAGCAATCAATTTTAAGGTTGAGTCTCTAGAATACCATAATCCTACATTTTTAGTTCCATTTAAGTATCTAAAGATTCTTTTAACAGCAAGTAAATGTGATTCCTTAGGATTAGATTGATATCTTGCACATAAGCAGACAGAAAACATGATATCTGGCCTACTTGCAGTTAGATAAAGAAGTGATCCAATCATACCTCTGTAATGCTTCTGATCTACTTTCTTACCTACTTCATCCTTGTCCAGCTTGCATGAGGGACTCATTGGCGTACCAAGAGGTTTAGCAGATTCCATACCAAATTTCTTGAGTATTTCCTTTGTATACTTTGTTTGGTTAATGAAAATTCCCGCTTTCTCTTGTTTGATTTGAAGTCCAAGGAAGAAGTTTAGTTCTCCCATCATGCTCATCTCGAATTCTCCCTGCATTAGCTTAGCAAATTCTTGACAAAGGAGATTGTTAGTAGCACCAAATATAATGTCATCAACATAAATTTGAACGATTAATAAATCCTTTCCTTTTCTTTTTAAAAACAAGGTTTTATCAACATTTCCTCTAGAAAAGTCATTTTCAATTAAAAATTTACTTAATCTATCATACCAAGCTCTAGGTGCTTGCTTTAAACCATAAAGTGCTTTGTGTAGTTTGAAGACGTGGTTTGGAAATTCATGATCTTCAAAACCAGGAGGTTGTTCAACATAAACTTCCTCATTTATAAAACCATTTAGAAATGCACTTTTAACATCCATTTGAAATAAGTTGAAATTCATATGACATGCAAATGCAAGTAGTAGCCTAATGGCTTCTAATCTAGCAACAGGTGCAAAAGTTTCATCAAAATCTATACCTTCTTCTTGATTATATCCTTTTGCAACTAGTCTAGCTTTGTTTCTAATTACTATGCCATTTTCATCTAATTTATTTCTAAATACCCATTTAGATCCTATTATAGGGTGATTTTTAGGTCTTTCAACTAGGGTCCAGACTTGATTTCTAGTGAATTGGTTTAACTCTTCCTGCATTGCTAACATCCAATAACTATCTTTCTCGGCTTCCTCTATAGTCTTAGGTTCTATATGAGATACAAATGCAAGATGATTATTGATATCTCTCATTGATGATCTAGTCCTTACACCTTGAGATGGATCACCTATGATTAGGTCCTTAGGATGACCATAAGCATATCTCCAATCTCTAGGTAGATCTTGATCATTTTGAACAGTATCAATACCATCATCCTTAGGTGAGTCATCATCCTTAACTTCAGGTTCTTGATCTGAAGATACATTTAATTTTTCAATATCTCTTTCAATCAAAGATGTATCTTCCTCATCATCAATTTTATCTGAACTTGATGCTAAAGACTCATCAAACACTATATGAATGGATTCTTCTACAACTAAGCTTTTCTTATTAAATACTCTATATGCTTTGCTAGATGTAGAATATCCTAGGAAGATACCTTCATCAGACTTTGCGTCAAACTTCCCAAGATTATCCTTACCATTGTTATGAATAAAACATTTACAACCAAATGCATGAAAATAACTTAAATTTGGTTTCCTATTGATCCAAAGTTCATAGGGAGTTTTCTTAAGGATAGGTCTAATTAGGGCTCTATTTAGAATGTAACAAGCTGTGTTTATAGCTTCCGCCCAAAAATATTTTGGAAGTTGGCTTTCACATAGCATGGTACGGGCCATGTCTTCTAAAGTCCTATTCTTCCTTTCTACAACTCCATTTTGTTGTGGTGTTCTAGGTGCAGAGAAGTTATGATGTATGCCTTTTTCAAAACAGAATTTTTCAAATAAGTGATTTTCAAATTCAGTTCCATGATCACTTCTAATAGACACTATGGTAGTGTTTTTCTCATTAGTGACTTTCTTAACAAATTTCATGAATATTGAGAAAGTCTCATCTTTGTGAGCCAAAAACATTACCCAAGTGAATCTAGAGTAATCATCTACTATCACTAGACCATATTTCTTTCCTCCTAGACTTGTGGTTCTAGTAGGTCCAAAAAGGTCCATGTGTAGTAGCTCTAGTGGCCTAGTAGTTGAAACAACATTCTTAGATTTGAAAGAAGTTCTTGTCTGTTTTCCAAATTGACATGCATCACATATTCGATTATTTTCAAAATTTAGACTAGGAATACCTTTAACTAAATCCATTTTCAATAATTTGGAAATTAGGTGTGTGCTTGCATGACCTAATCTACGATGCCATAGCCAACCAATCTCATTCATTTTAGCATTATCAGCAACTAAGCAATGATTACTTGGAGATAAATTACTCAAATCAATTAAGTACACATTGCCATAGCGTTTACCAACAAGAATAATGCTATTATCAATGGGATTAGTAACAGTGCAAACAGAAGCTTCAAAGAAAACCTTGAACCCTTTGTCACACAGTTGGCTAATACTTATTAGATTATGTTTAAGTCCATCAACATATAAAACATTATCAATATGAGTAGATGGAGTAATTTGAATCTTACCAATACCCATGATATGGCCTTGACCATTATCACCAAAAGTAACTACTCCACCTCTTTTTGATTCAAGGGTGATGAATTGATCTTTGTCACCCGTCATGTGTCTTGAGCAACCACTGTCCAGGTACCATTTTCTTTTCAGTCTGATGGCTGCAAGACACTCCTGCATCTTAATTTTAGGTACCCAAGCCATGGTTAGATGCATTAAATTTGTGCCATTTCACATCAAGTTTCTTCTTTCTTGGAACTATTAAGTTTGCTTTCCTATAGAAGTCACTTTATCAACAACTGTTGGCATTTGAGTTTTCAAATCTTTGTTCTTTGAACTTAGGTTTGCAAAATCATCCATTAATTCATAAAAAGCACTATGTGTGAAGTCATCAAGAAAACTCGGACTTACCTCATCATTGTCCGCCATGAAGCATAGATTGGCCATTTCAGTTGAATCGCTCCATGTGGCCATCATTGCCTTCTTTTTGAGAGTTTTCAGATTTAAAGTGACCCGGCTTCTTGCATTCAAAGCAAATAACTTCCTTTTCTTTGCCCTTGTCCTCATCTTTTCTTGCAAAGGGCTTTTTCTTTTCAAACTTCTTCTTCTTCATGAATCTTTTAAATTTTCTTGTGATGAGTGCCATGTCCTCATCATCACTTTCATCTCGGATTCATGAGGCTCTTCCATATATTCAGAAATCTTAAGAGCCATATTTCTCTTCTTCTTTGACTCATCATCATCAACATGTTGCTTGATTTGAAGCTCATGAGTCATTAAGGATCCCAACAGTTCTTCTAGGGGTAGTGTACTTAGATCCTTTGCCTCTTGTATTGCCGTCACCTTAGCTTCCCAAGTCCTAGGCAAGGAACGCAAGACCTTTCTCACAAGATCAGAATTATCATAAGATTTACCAAGACTTTTTAAACCATTAACTATGTCAGTAAATCTTGTAAACATATCAGCAATAGATTCACATGCATCCATTTTAAACAATTCATATTTATGAACTAGCATGTTAATCTTGGATTCCTTGACTTGATTTGTTCCCTCATGGGTAACTTCAAGTCTATCCCAGATTTCCTTAGCAGAAATGCAAATAGATATGCGATTGAATTCATTTGCATCTAATGAGCAGTATAAGACATTCATTGCTTTGGCATTGAGTTGTGCCAATTTTCTATCATGTTCATCCCATTCCGTTTCCGGTTTAGGAATCTCCATGCCATTAACTCTAGCAGTGGGTGTGTGTGGTCCATTGACTATAATACTCCATAGATCATAGTCAAGTGCTTGAATGAATATTTTCATTCTAGCCTTCCAATAACCATAGTTAGAACCATTAAATAAGGGTGGTCTATTAGTAGATTGACCTTCGAAAAAGATGAACCAGCTTGAGTTGCCATGTGGATCTTTGACTCTTGATCGTTAGATCAAATCAAATGAGCACTAGCTCTGATACCAATTGTTGGTCCAGATAGCAACCCAAGAGGGGGGTGAATTGGGTTTTTCAAAAATTAAACTCTTTTGAAAGATAACCCCCAGCGGAAATAAAAACTTAGATTCACAGATTTAAAACTAAGCAACTATAAATAGAGAGTTGAAGATAAAGAGACAATCACGGCAAACACAATAGATTTTATAGTGGTTCGGTGTACCTACACCTACGTCCACTCCCAAGTACCTCTTGGGTCCACACTATAATCAAACTGATTACAGCAGAGTTGTTTTGCAAGCTCACAACTCAAACTTGTTGTTTTCCGGGTGCACAACGAACCCAGCTGGTTTTCAAGGCTCACCAGCACAAAACCTAAAACCACAAGCTAATGCTTGCACAAGGCTAACAGCCTCAACTGAATCAATCACCAGATTGACCCAGCAAACAGTATTTGATTTTACAAAAGCAAACTGCTCCTTCAATGAGCAAATATACAATAATGAAACAATAAATAGAGATTAGGAACCAAAGCCTGATTCGAAGATCTTGGTGGCTTCTTCCTTCTCTTCCTTTGAATGGATCTTCCTTTGAATATGCTCTTGAGGCTCAGAAGATTGGAAAAACTAGGGCTTCTTCCTTCTCTTGAGATTTCTTCTAAATAGAACAGCAAAGGCTTGGAATCTCTTTCTCTTCTTTTGGGGAATGAGTATGATCTTTCCTTACAGGTTTTCCCTCTTTTCTTTTCTGATAGATCTCAAAGATTTTCTCTATTCTTTTCTTTTGCTCTTTCTTCTCTTTTCCTCTCTTTTCTGGGGATGCAATCAACCCTCTTCTTATAGATCCGATTAATCCACAAATAGTGTGAAACTATCCGTTAGAAGCAAGTGAAAAAGGATTAGATCCATAAATAACAATAGCCGTTGGGATTAAAATAGATAAAGATAAAGTTTAGAGTCGTTCTGACAGTTCTGGAGCCGTGTCTGACATTCTGGAGTCGGCTCTGGCTTTTCTGGAGTCGGCTCTAACTCGAAATTATTTAATCCGCTCGATCTGGAGTCGTCTCTGACTTTTCTGGGGTCGACACAAAATTCTTCTGGAGTCGACTCTAACAGTCTGGGAGTCGACTCTAAGTCGTGGCCTGAAAATCCAACGTTCTGTTGTTTCTGATAGAGTCGGCTCTCACAGTCCCGGAGTCGACTCTAAGTCTGTGCCATTTTTCGGAGTCGGCTCTGTGATTCCATGTGTCGACTCTAATGTCTGCAGTCTTACCTTGACATTAGATTCAACCAGAACTTGATTTTCCTTCTTGATTTTGATCATCAATTAGACTTATAATCTGAAAAACTTAATCAAAATCATTAGTAACATTAAATGTTATACTCAAATAGTTTTGTTAATCATCAAAATCCTCAATTGGGTCAACATCCCTGGTGGCCACAAGGGAGGTCATTGACGAAGGTGAAATCATCATCCGTCAGGCCCAACGGGACGCTAAGGAGGCCTAGGTCCGAGCCGAAGTGGCTAAGAGGGCTCTGGAGGCGGTGAGGACCAACCGAGCCGCCGAAGTAGCATAAGCCGTCAGGCGGATGGAGGTTGAGGCCAACCGAGCCCTGGCGGCATTGAATCAGCTTGGGGAGGCCAAGAGTCTCATCGAGGCCCACAACATTCACATCGCCGAACTGGACTCGGCCATCCAGGCAGCGGAGGCCAGGGCCGAGCGCGCCGAGGAGAGGGCAGAGCGCGCTGAAGAGAGGGAGAGGGAGGCTGCCTCCCTAGCCGCAGAGAGGAAGGCCAAGGTCCAAGAGGTGGAGGCCACCGCTGAGGCCAGGGTTGCAGCGGTCGTAGATGAGTTCTAGGCGTTTGAGTGCTTTGCGGACGAGCTGGCCAAGACCTCAACGGACACCTATCTCTAGGGGTTTCAATGCGGGACTTGAATTTCACCCAGGCACTGCAGGTCGAGCTGGATCGCATGTTCGAAGTCGCCTCATCCTACGATGAACCCACGGCGGTCGATCCATAAACTTGTATTTTTCCTCAAAATTTTGTATAAGTATGACCCAGTCGGCATTTTGTAAACACGTTGATCAATGAAAATATTTTTAGCTATCTGAAGAGTTGCGTTTAAGTCCTCGGCTCACCGATGTGGGACCCCTAGGGGCTGCGTCGGCACTGAGGGGTAGTGCCTGTCCGCTTACCACAAGCGACTTCGACTTAGCTGCCACGTAGGGCCGGACTCCTGGGAGAGCCAAAGTCGAACTCGGGGTTAAGTCCGCCCCGGGTCATCAAGTTTTGATGGGACATCGGCCTTCGGTACTAATGGAACATCGGCCTTGGAGTGCCGAGGTGGACTAGGGCTTCTGAGAACCGATGGAACATCGGCCTTAGAATGCCGAGGTGGACTCGGGCATTTGGCGCCGATGGTACACCGGTCTTCGGTGCCAATGGTACATTGGTCTTGAAGTGCCGAGCTAGCCTCGGGCTTTTTGGAGCTGGTGGTACACCGGTCTTCGGTAGGGGTGCAACTCGGGCTCATGAAACTCGGGTTTCCCTCAACCCTAACCCTAACCCTATTTGTAAAATATCAACCCTAACCCTAACCCTATTTGTAAAACCTCAACCTTAACCCTATTTTTAAAAATCGGGTTCGAATTGAGTTTCGGGTTGAAATTTGGGTTGATAGAAAAAAAAATAACAATCTGAAACAAACAAGCTTAACATTGTACAAATAAGCTAAAGTTGAAATAAATAAGCTTTACATTGTACAAACAAGCTGAAGTTTGAAACAAACAAGCTTCACATTTCAAATTACATCTCTAAAAATATAATCTTTTATATAAGACTAAACAAAAAAAAGTACATTCTTAAACCAAAATATATCCAAAGTAATCCAAATGTTGCATAACATTTCAATAGCCACCATATGCATTGATGAAGTTACCTTTATCCTTCGAAACCAGAAAATATTGAGACGATATAAAGAGCCAGTTAGAAGACCACATAAGTCTGGTATGACAGATCTTTTTCAATAGCGAGACTGCATTCACCATCCAAAGCTCTCTGATTTTTTACTCATCACCCCTTTCCCAGATGTTTTAGTTTTTTTCTCATCACCTTTTCCCATATGCTTTCATAAAATTTTGACAAACTTCATATTAGAAGTTATAAATGTCTCAAAGAAGATAATTAAAAAAAATAAAGATACTAGTTTGGCCCACCAACATTACATGATAAAATGCAATGGTTAAAGGTATATTGCTCATTTTAAAAGGTAATGAAGGTTCTGATGGAATGTCATACCAAGAATTATTACTTTCATAAAACTATTGTCAGCTCTACATATTTTAAACCTAACAAATAAGGCTAAATCATCACTTCCACAACACCAGTAGGCCTGCTGCTTGTGGCTTTGTGGGTTCAGGTTTTCTCGGGTTTGAGTTGACTGCAACCCTAACCCGGCCCAAGTTGCAAATCGGTCCGGGTTCAACCGGATCCTTCGGGTTCGGGTTAAGCAAATTAGAGTTTGAGTACTGCTACAAATCGGGTTCCGCGGGCCGGGTTCGGATTGAACCCGGTCCAAGTTGCACCCCTAGTCTTCGGTGCCAATGGTACATTGGTCTTGAAGTGCCGAGCTGGCCTCGGGCTTTTTGGAGCTGGTACACCGGTCTTCGGTGCCAATGGTACATTGGTCTTGAAGTGCTAAGCTAACCTCGGGCTTTTTTGAGTCGGACACCGGTCTTTGGTACCAATGGTACATTGGTCTTAAAGTGCTGAGCTGGCCTCGGGCTTTTTGGAGCCGGTGGTACACCAATCTTCGGTGCCAATGGTACATTGGTCTTGAAGTGCCGAGCTAGCCTTGGGCTTTTTTGAGCCGATGGTACATCGGTCTTCGGTGCCAATGGTACATTGGTCTTGAAGTGCTGAGCTGGCCTTGGGCTTTTGGAGCCGGTGGTACACTGGTCTTCGGTGCCAGTGGTACATTGGTCTTGAAGTACCGAGCTGGCCTCGGGCTTTTAGGAGCCAGTGGTACACTGGTCTTCGGTGCCAATGATACATTGGTCTTAAAGTGCCGAGCTGGCCTTGGGCTTTTTGGAGCTGGTGGTACACCGATCTTCTTGTTGAAAAGCTGGGTTACTCGAACACACTTTTATTAATAGAGTGTGTGGCAAGAGCCCGAAAGAATGCAAATGTGTAACTCAACGTGAAGAAAGGGTACATTACTGATAATACCGATGGAGGTTGTCAGCGTTCTATGTCCGCGGGAGTGGCTTTCCATCTAACCCTTCGATTCTGTACGCCCCACGATGGAGGGCTTCGGTGACTCGATAGGGTCCTTCCCAATTGGGTGATAGCTTCCCCCCTTCCGTCAGCTTTGAAACTTTGGCCTGCTAGAGGACCAAGTCCCCCGGTAGCAATGTCTTTGGGCAGATACGGGCGTTGTAATACCTGGCTGTTCACTATCGGTAGGCAGCCATCCGGAGCCGGGCTTGGTTGCGCACCTCCTCCACGAGATCGAGGTTGGCTCGGAGTTGGTCCGCGTTGTGCTCTCATTGTATGACTCCGTTCGTGGGCTCGGGGCGCCTATCTCCACAGGGATGACAGCCTCAGACCCGAAGATGAGGCTGAAGGGCGTCTCATCGGTGGGAGTCCATAGCGTTATATGGTAGGCCCACAACACGTTGGGGAGCTCCTCTACCCACCTTCCTTTGAAGTCATCCAGCCGTGCTCTAAATCCTTGGAGGATGATGCGGTTGTCACCTCAACTGCACCATTGGTCTGAGAATGTCCAACCGAGGTAAACCGCTAGTGAATGCCGAGTGATAAATGCATAAATAATTATCATTAAACCTATTAATTAATAATTTAACGTACATATTATTATTTAATATTTTAATACTTTATATAATATTTTAAATAAAACCTTATCAATTTAAAGAGCTTGATTTTAGGGATTTAACGATGCAAACGGCACTCGAATCGGACTTAAAACGAGCTCGGAATTGATTTTATAAGGATTTAGCATGATTTCAAAGCAAAAACGGCAAATATATTGCCGACTTCATCGTCTTCTCAACCGTTTCTGTTTTCTTTCAGCGGATTCTTCTCTATTCAAATTCCAACCGTTTCCTCCATCAATTAAGGAATAGATTAGATTGGAAGTTATCAAATTAATAGAATTAAATTCCTTTAGAAGGAATTTGATTATTATTGACGATTTATCTAATCCTTTAGAAGGAATTTGATTATTATTGACGATTTATCTAGGATTTTCTTCATTGCTTCCGCGTCTCTGTTTTGAAACAGAATTCTTCTCTGCCGCGTCTTCTCCATGTCCGGAGCCTCTACAAATAGCACAAAGGACGGAGAGCAGCGAGGGGGGATTTCAAGGAAGCCATCCATCCAGCACGCTGCATCCGGAAGATCCGCCGTTCGTGAGCTCTGTTCCGTCCATGCCCAGAGCTTGTTCTTCCTTTTTCCTTCCCTGATAGCTCTATTCCGTGCATCTGTGAGAAGTCCGTGGGTTCATCCTCTGTTCGTGGCTTGAAGCAGCAGTCGTCCGTGAATCCAGAGAGGAGTCCGTGGATTTCGTGGATGCTCTGTTCGTGGGTTTTGTGGAGTCCTGTGTTCCATGCACTGCGTTTGTGGCTTGGCGTCTATGAAGGAAGAAAGGCAGCACCCGGTTCAGCCTGTCTCCAAACCGTTCATCCCATATTTGGTTTGGTGTAGGAAGAATTTGTTGCTCTCTTATTGTTATTAGAAATTAAAACTCTTTTATTTTAGATTTTAATATGCACTCTTGGATGTTATTGAAATAAAGTTTTATGCATATTTAATTATTATTAAATTTATTTAAGTGAAAATAATTTAGACTGATTTATTCTTAAAAGGGACGGATCGTGATCTACGGGTACGAGCCGTGCTCTAATAAGCTAAACCATATCTTATTATTTTGCACTATTAATTATCTACTTAGTTATCTATTTAGTTAAATTTATAAAATTATTTCAAGATAATCGCTACTAAGTCCTTGTGGAATCGATCCCTTACTCTCGCTATCCTAATAGTGAAATTAAGGTATTTAAATCGTTGCGCTACGACACGCATCAGATTTTTGGCGCCGTTGCCGGGGACTTAAGTGTGTTATTTTGAAAAAAAAATTAAAATTAAAAAAATAAAAAAGTGAAAAAATTAGATTAATTTTCTCTTAATTTTTGAATAGTTATTGTCGCTTTATTTTATTTCCTTAATTGTTAGAATTGCATATTTTCTTTTTAATATAAAAAAATTATTACTTTCCTTTTTGCCACAAATCCAATTTTAACCTAATCAAATTTTCTTTTTAATTAAATTACCTTTAAAAAAATTTGAAAGAAAACTCTAAGACACCTTCCATAAAACATAATTAATTTAAGAAAATAAAAAAATTATAAAAATAAAAATAAAATATATAAACAAAATAATTATTTTATTTTCTATGCTATAGATTGACTTAGGTGAATTTATTTTCTGCAAAACTCAAAATTTTTCATTGACATCTCATAATTTATTAGGAAATTAGAAACTTAAAAAAAAAAATTAAAGAAAAATAAATAAATAAAAAAAAAAAAAACTATTTGCTTTAGAGTCATTGGTAGGGTGTATGCTTAGGTCGTCGATCGTTGCTACCCAACCTTATACCCTTAGATCCTGAGATAGAAAGAACTATTAGAGCAAACAGACTCAGAATTATGGATCCTAATAACGAAAATAATCAACCACGGCAGTTAAAAGAGTATTTCACTCCTTCAAGGTATACCTACTCTCCCTGCATTCAAGTGCCTCCAGTAGAGGCTGTCCAATATGAAATTAAGTCAAGTGTAATCCAAATGTTACCATCTTTCTATGGACTTACAAATGAGGATCCCTACAAACACTTAGATGAATTCTTGGAAATTTGCTCAACTGTCAAGATTCAAAATTTCTCTGATGATGCACTTAGGCTTAAGTATTCCCTTTTTCCCTAAAAGATAAAGCCAAGTATTGGTTAAATTCATTAGACACTGTTATAATTTCAACTTGGGATCATCTTCAGAGAGAATTTCTTAAGAAATATTTTCCTATAGGAAAAACGAATCAAATTAGAAAAGCCATAACAAGTTTTTCCAGACAGATGGAGAAATGTTCCATGAGACATGGGAGAGATTCAAAGAACTAATTAGAAAATGTCCACATCATGCTATACCCAAATGGCAACTGGTTCAGTGCTTTTATGATGGTTTATCAGAAAAGCATAGGCAAATGGTTGATGCTTCATGTGGTGGGACATTTATGTTAAAAAATGAACATGAAGCTTGGCAACTCTTTGAGACATTGAGTGAGAATTCATTACATCATATGTCAGTTGCTCGTCGAGACCCTCCCGTAGAACCTAAAAGAGGTGGAATATATGAAATAGGTCATTCTACAGATATCTATACTAAGGTAGATGAATTATCCCATAAACTTGACCGGATTCTACAAGTTGGAAACATCTCTTCCCCATCTACTCAATTACATGAGGTCTGCATAATTTGTTCGAGTCCAACCCATTCTATAGGTGAATGTCCAGCTGCATACCAATTTCCTGAACTTGTTCAAGAGCAAGCCCACCAAGCCCAAACCCGATTAGCTCCTAGAACAGGAAATGATCCATTTTCAAATACTTACAATCCTGGCTGGCGAAATCATCCAAATTTTTCTTGGAAACCTCAACCTGTAGTCAATTCATCGATCAGACCTAATTACCAAGAAACTAATTTTAGAAACATGCCATATTCACAATATCCAAACATCCCACAACCTCCACCGAATAATCAGCCTACTTTTGAAGACAAAGTGTTACAAGCATTGAAAGGGCTAGAAATGAATACTCAAATCCTTCACTCCCACACACAATCTATTGCAAAACTAGAAACTCAGATAGGTCAATTAGCCACAGCATTCAGTAGAAGGGAGGAGGGTAAGTTACCTAGTCAGCCTATCGATAACCCAAAGGACAATTCATGGCTGAAGGTTCCAATAGTCCTGACAAATTCCAGAACATGCTAAATCAGTCATGACTCTCAGAAGTGGAAAAACATTGAACCCACCTGAACCAACCCAGAAATTAGAAGTGGCTAAACCAGAAGAGAGAAGAAATGAAAAAGAAAAGGAATTCAATGATCAAGCAATCATACCTAAAGCCCCATTCCCTAGTGCTTTAGAATCTCCTTTGCCTTCAGATAAGAAGAATATAAAAATGAATGAGATGCTTGAGTTATTTAAGCAAGTCCAAATAAACTTACCTCTTCTCGATGCTATCAAGCAAGTTCAGCTTATGCCAAATTTTTGAAGGATCTATGCACACAAAAACGGAAAGCCAAGACACAAATACCAAAAAAGATACATTTGACTGAGCAAGTTAGCTCAGTTGTTCAGCAAATAACCCCACCCAAACTAAAAGATCCTGGTACCCCGATTATATCATGTGTCATAGGAAACTTCACAATCAAGAAAGCATTATTAGATTTGGGTGCGAGTGTAAACCTTCTCCCAAGTTCAGTGTATGAGTTATTCGGATTTGGAGAGTTGAAACCCACGACAGTAACACTACAATTGGCAGATAGATCAGTCAAAGAACCTCGTGGAATATTGGAAGATGTATTAGTAAAGGTGGATGAATTTTATTTTCCTGTCGACTTCCTTGTGTTGGATATGGAATCTAGTAGTAATCCTAACCAAATTCCCATCATCCTTGGAAGACCTTTTCTAGCTACTGCTAATGCATGCATAAATTGTAGAACAGGTGTGATGGATGTATCTTTTGGAAACAAGAAGATGAGATTAAATATTTTTAATGCTTCCCAAGGACCACCTGTGTATGATTTAAATGAAGTAAACATGATAGAGGAAGTAGTAGATAAGAAATTCCAAAGTTTGATTGATTCGGATCCTTTACAAATGTCTTACACATTTTGGAATAGATGACTTTGATATTGATGAGTATACCAAAGAGATAAACATGTTATTAGAACCACCTAAGATCGACACCATCCCGCCTTGGACTATAAAATATGAACCACTTCCAACTAAACCAAGTCCTTTAATACCATCCTTGGAAGAACCACCCCAACTAGAATTGAAACCTCTTCCAGATGACTTAAAATATTCATTCCTTGGACCCAATGATACCCTTCCAGTAATCATTGCATCTACCCTAACCTCTGAGCAAGAAGATAAATTGGTAGATGTACTTAAAGAACATAAAGAGGCAATTGGATGGACAATAGCTGATATTAAGGGAATTGACCCTTCCGTTTGCATGCACCATATTCATAGTGAAATTGAAGCCAAACCACATAGAGACATGCAACGAAGGCTAAATCCAAACATGAGGGATGTTGTTAAGAAGGAAGTAGTAAAATGGCTTGATGCTGGTATTATTTATCCAATTTCAGATAGCCAATGGGTCAGTCCAATCCAAGTAGTACCTAAAAAATCGGGTATTACCGTGATTAAAAATGAAAAGGGCGAATCAATTCCTACTCGCACATCAACTAGTTGGAGAGTGTGTATAGATTATCGAAAGTTGAATGCCGTGACTAGGAAAGACCACTTTCCTTTGCCTTTTATCGATCAAATTCTAGAACGGCTAGCGGGACAAAGTTTCTTTTGTTTCTTAGATGGATATTCAGGATACAATCAAGTCCCAGTATTTCCTGCAGATCAAGAAAAGACCACCTTCACTTGTCCCTTTGGAACATTTGCCTTTAGACGTATGCCATTTGGTCTTTGTAATGCACCAGCCACTTTTCAACGATGTATGATGGCCATATTTTCTGATATGATTGGTCAATTTTTGGAAGTATTTATGGATGATTTTTCAGTCTTTGGTGCATCATTTGATAGCTGCCTCGAGAACTTGACTAAGGTACTGAAACGATGTATGGAAATGAATTTAGTCCTAAGTTGGGAGAAGAGCCATTTTATGGTTCGTGAGGGAATTGTGCTTGGACACATTGTTTCAGAGAGAGGTATTGAGGTTGATAAAGCCAAGGTTGAATTGATCTCAAATCTACCACCCCCAACCTCAGTTAAACAAGTACGATCTTTCCTTGGTCATGCTGGTTTTTATAGACGTTTCATCAAAGATTTCAGTAAAATTTCTCGACCATTGTGTAATTTGTTGACCAAGGATAGTTCTTTTAATTTTGATAAAGATTGTCTAACAGCCTATAACATCCTTCGAACTGCTTTGACCACTGCACCCATTATCAAGCCCCCAGATTGGACCATACCTTTTGAAATCATGTGTGATGCTTCTGATTATGCTGTAGGGCAGTTCTAGGACAGAAACTCAATCGAGAACCCCATGTAATTTATTATGCTAGCAAAACTCTTTCAGATGCACAAATGAACTATACTACCACTGAAAAAGAATTACTAGCAGTTGTGTTTGCCCTAGAAAAGTTTAGATCATATCTGTTAGGGTCTAAGGTTTTAGTTTATTCAGATCATGCAGCGTTGAGGCATCTTATATCAAAAAAGGATACAAAACCCAGACTGATTAGATGGATCCTCCTACTACAAGAATTTGATCTAGAAATCTTAGATAAGAAAGGTTCTGAAAATATGGTAGCAGATCATATCTCTAGGATCTCAGTGGAATACAATAAAGAAATAATCAGAGATAAGTTCCCTGATGAGCAATATTCTCAATTTCCATAGCAGTCTTCCCTGGTTTGCCCACATTGTGAATTATTTGGCAACAGGAAAAGTACCTTCCCACTGGACAAAACAAGAAAAAGATAGATTTTTCTCACAAATCAAATATTACTTTTGGGAAGACCCTGAATTATTTAAGTACTGTTCAGATCAGGTGATTAGGCGATGTGTTCCGAAAGTGAATTCAAAAGTATACTTAACTTCTGTCATTCTCTTGCCTGTGGAGGACATTTTAGTGGAAAGAAAACTGCAGCAAAGGTACTGCAAAGTGGGTTTTATTGGCCAACTCTTTTTAAAGATGCACATGAATTTAGCCGTAATTGTCTCCAATGTCAACAAACAGGAAATATATCTCGAAAAGACATGATGCCCCTAAACCCTATCTTGGTTGTAGAAATTTTTGATGTATGGGGTATTGATTTTATGGGCCCATTTCCTTCCTCTTTTGGATTTGAATACATTCTAGTGGCAGTTGATTATGTGTCAAAATGGATTGAAGCCATGGCAACTCGAACCAATGACCATAAAGTTGTAATCAAGTTTATTCAGCATAATATCCTTAGTCGTTTTGGATGCCCAAGGGCTATAATTAGTGATGGGGGTACACATTTCACGAATAGACACTTTGAAGGATTAATGAACAAATATGGAATTACTCATAAGGTAGCTACACCTTATCATCCCCAAACTAGTGGCCAAGTTGAAATATCAAATAGAGAAATTAAAATATCCTTGAGAAAAGGTGAGACCTGATAGGAAAGATTGGTCAGAACGTTTGGATGATGCATTATGGGCTTATCGTACTGCATTTAAAACTCCCATAGGAATGTCTCCTTACAGGCTCGTATTTGGAAAAGCCTGTCATTTACCTGTAGAATTAGAACACCGTGCATTTTGGGCTATCAAGCAATTTAATTATGATATGAAAAATGCAGGTGTCAATAGAAAACTCCAATTGAATGAGTTAGAAGAGCTACGAAATGAGGCATATGAGAGCTCAAAAATTTATAAAGAACGAACCAAAGCATATCATGACAAATTTATTAGTAGAAAAATTTTGAACCAAATCAAAAAGTATGGCTTTACAATTCAAGATTACACTTTTCCCCCTTCGTTCAATGGAATGGACCTTTTATAGTAACTCAAGTATTTCCCTATGGAGCTGGAGCTGCTTAAAGACCCCAAGGAAAATACAAATGGCCACGATTGAAACCATATATAGAAGAAATTAATGATGGAGAAGTTGAATCAATTGATCTTGTGAACCCAACAATCATAATAAGTAGCACAGTCTGGCTGAAGACTTTAAACTTAGCGCTCTTGGGAGGCAACCCAGTTTATTAGTTATTTTTAACTTTCTTTCTTTTAGTATGTAGTAGACCAGAGAAGAGCAACAGAAGCAACAGAAGATGGCAACAATGGCTCCAACCTTCAAATACTCTACCAGGTAGGTTTCCTTGGAAATTATTGGGTAGGGGACAATGGAAATTAAGTTGGGGGGAGGAAAAAGAATAATAAATAAATCCTCGAGTAAAACTATAATCAGATGTGTACCAAATTCTGTCTCGATTTGAAGTTAATCAAGCAGTCTATTAATGAATTAATGGTTAGATTATTTTTGATACTGAGGAATAAATTATTAAGAAAACCTAATAAAAGGTAGGGTTTAGCCCAGAAAAATTTTTAGAATAATTTCAGACCCTCCTGACCACTGATCTTAATAGTACAATCTACTTAATAAGGGTATGGGTGAAAATGTTATTCAAAAAAAAAAAAAAAAAAAAAAAAAAATCTCTCTTAAAGTTAATAGATTAGGTTCTTAGCATTTTTCACTGAGTAACCGGGCCCCGTCACCTAAGAAAGTGATGTTGTTCGCGTAAAAAGGTGGGAATGTAAAAGAACCTAAGTAGAGTCAGTCCTACCTAAAGCCTTTTTAACTCGAGTAAGTAAGTCTGAGGGGTGTTTTACACCTAATGCCCTAAAACCAATTGGTTTGGGAGCCATTGGCCTAAAGCTCGCTACAAGGGTTAATTAGAAAGCAAGGGGTTAGGACATTGCACTGACTTTACATATAAATAAATAAATAAAAAGTACAAAAGACATTACACCCAACCCAAATTAAGTTAGAAGACTTAATCAGAGAAGTGGAAAGTTGGTGAAGGAAGACTTCTATAAATTCTTATGGACTACACTTTATCACTAAAAAACTTAATAATCCAATGAAGTACCTCCCTTATGATCTAACCAAAATTTTTAAAAAGAACTATAAGATAACTATCAATTCTTGGACTAGCTTGGTACATATTTCTAAATTTCTTATTTGCTCGAGGACGAGTAAGATTCAAGTTGGGGGGAGTGATAAACGCATAAATAATTATCATTAAACCTATTAATTAATAATTTAACGTACCTATTATTATTTAATATTTTAATATTTTATATAATATTTTAATAAAACCTTATCAATTTAAAGAGCTCGATTTTAGGGATTTAATGACGCAAACGGCACTCAAATCGGATTAAGATGAGCTCGGAATTGATTTTATAAGGATTTAGCACGGATTTTAAAGCAAAAACGGCAAACCATTGCCGACTTCATCGTTTCTCAGCCGTTTTCTGTTTTCCAGCCGATTCTTCTCTATTCAAATTCTAACCGTTTCCTCCATTAATTAAGGAATAGATTAGATTGGAAGTTATCAAATTGAATGAATTAAATTCCTTTAGAAGGAATTTGAATTTTATTGACGATTTATCTAGGATTTTCTTCGTTGCTTCCGCGTCTCTGTTTTGAAACAGACTTCCTGGCTCTTCTCCATCCGGGGCCTCTATAAATAGCACAAAGGAGGGAGAGCAGCGAGTTTCAAGGAAGCCATCCGCGTGCATCCGGAAGATCTGCCATTTGCTCTGTTCCGTCCTGAGAGCATTCCAAGCTCTGTTCCGTGCATCTGTGAGAAGCCGTGTTCATCCTCTGTTTGTGGCTTGGAGCATCCGGAATCCAGCAGGAGTCCGTGGATTTCGTGGATGCGTTCGTGGCGTGGAGGTGTTCATGTGCTTCAACTTTGATTTCCCATATTTGGTTTGGTTAGGAAGAATTTGTTGCTCTCTTATTGCTATTAGAAATTAAAACTCTTTTATTTTAGATTTTAATATGCACTCTTGGATGTTATTGAAATAAAGTTTTATGCATATTTAATTGTTATTAAATTATATTTAAGTGAAAATAATTTAGACTGATCTATTCTTAAAAGGGACGGGCCGTGATCTACGGGTACGGCCGTGCTCTAATAAGATAGACCATATCTTATTATTTTGCACTATTAATTATCTTTAGTTATCTATTTAGTTAAATTTATAAATTTATTTCAAGATAATCGCTAAAGTCCCTGTGGAATCGATCCCTTACTCTCGCTATCCTAATAGTGAAATTAAGGTGTTAAATCGTTGCGCTACGACACGCATCACCGAGCTTGGCGTAGAATCCTTTGAAGGCCGCATTGTCGAACTGCCGCCGTTGTTAGTGATGAGGGTATGCGGCAGCCCAAACCTGCAGATTATTGGTTTCCAAAAAAGGATCTCACCTTGCCCTCAGTGATCTTGGCCAGTGCCTCGGCCTCGATCCACTTGGTGAAGTGGTCAATGGCTATCAGCAGGAACTTGCGCTTATCGGAGGCTAGAGGAAATGGTCCCAGAATGTTCATACCCCACTGAGCGAAGGGCCAAGGTGTCGCCAGAGGGTTTAGCTGAGACATCGGCTGCCACTGGATGTTAGCATGGCACTGGCAACTATCACACCACTTGTCGAGCTCGAATGCATCCTCCCTCATCGTTAGCCAGTAGTATCCTTGCCGCAGGGCTATGTATGCCAAAGCTCTGCCCTTCATATGACTTCCGCATATGCCTTCATAGATTTCTCGCAAGATGTAATCAACTTCCGTGGGGCCAACACACTTAAGGATCGGGTAAGAGAATGACCTTCGGTAGAGCCTTCCATCCATCATTAGAAACTTCGGTGCCCGCCTCCTAAGTAGTCTGGCTTTGGCTGGGTCTTTAGGGAGGGCGCCCTCGGTAAGGTACCAGATGTAAGCGTCCATCCAAGAGGGCTCCTGTACGACCGGCAGAGCCTCTTCTGTGGCCTCAATGCTTGGGGTCTGTAGATGCTCCACGTAGGTTCTTCCCAAGGTCCCGTCGGTCGAAGTGGCTAAGTGGGACAGCGCGTCGGCCATGGCATTCTCCCCCAGGGAATATAGCTAACGCGGAAGTAGGCAAACTGCGAGGCCTGGGATTGTACCTTGCTCAGGTAACGGACATGGTTAAGTCTCTAGCTTCGTACTCCCCAGCGACTTGCACAGAGACGAGCTGAGAGTTTGTGAAGGCCCTCAGATGCCTCGCACCAAGTTCCTTAGCCAGCTTCATCCCTGCCAGCAAGGCTTCATACTCTGCCTGGTTGTTGGTGGCTGAAAAAAAGAAATCGGAGGGCATACTCCACCACCTCCCCTTTGGGGCTCGCAAGAATGAGTTCAGCCCCACTCCCCTGGGAATTCGATGCACCATCAACGTGGAAGATCCATCCTTCCTCTCCTGCCTCCTCAGCCATGGGGGACTCCACATGCATCTCCAGGTGCGACTCGTCCGGATGCTCCTCGGCCCAGGGGCACTCGACTAGAAAATTGGCTAACACTTGGGACTTCATTATAGATCTCGGGTGGATGGACAGGTCGAACTCCCTCAGCTTCATGGCCACTTTACCAGCCAACCGAAGGTGTCAGGATGGGACAGGATATTCCAAAGGGGTTGGTCCGTGAGCACCATGATTGGATGGGCTTGGAAGTAGGGTAAGAAGCGCTGAGCGGAGATGATCAAGGCAAAGATAATCTTCTCGTTTAGGAATATCTGGTCTCAGCATCATGAAGTACTTTGCTGGTGTAATAGACCGGCTTCTGCATCCCATCAGCATCCATGCAACGAGCACGGAGCTAACGGCCTCGAGGGAGGCTGCAAGATACAGGAAGAGCTCCTCTCCGCCCTCGGCTTGGACAATAATGGCGGGGTGATCAAAAACTTCTTTAACTCCTCGAAGGCTTCCTGGCACTCCTTTGTCCACTCAAAGCCGTTAGCCTTGCGCAACGCCTTAAAGAAAGGTAGGCACCTCTCTGCCGACTTGGACAGAAACGACTCAAGGCTGCCACCCTTCCGGCCAGGTGCTGCACCTTCTTCTGTTAGCTGGGTGCCTCATGTCCAGAATGGGTCAGATCTGTCCAGATTGGCCTTGATTCCTTATTGTGTCCCATGAAGCCCAAAAACTTGCCCGCTGTAACCCCGAAGGTGCACTTGCGGGGGTTCAGCCTCATCTAATATCGGCGGAGATTGCTGAAGGTCTCCGCGAGGTCAATAATGTGGTTGGCATTACGAGCACTCTTAGTCAGCATATCGTCCACGTACACCTCTATATTACGCCCGATCTGGTCCTCAAAGACTTTATTCATTAACCTCTGATAGGTGGCCCCGCATTCTTCAATCCAAATGTCATCACCTTGTAGTAATATATCTCCTTCTCGGTTGCAAATGAGGTTGCCTCCTCGTCGCCCGGGTCCATCTTGATTTGATTGTACCCGAGAAAGCATCCATGAAGCTGAGGGTCTCGTGGCCAGATGTGGCGTCCACCAACTGATCGATCCGAGGTAGTGGAAAGCTGTCCTTAGGGCACGCCTTATTGAAGTCGGTGAAGTCCACGCACATCCTCTAGCTCCCACTGGCTTTGCGGACCATCACGACATTGGCTAGCCAGTCCGGGTAGTGCACTTCATGAATGTTGCCGGTAGCCATCAGCTTGCGCACCTCCTCATTAATGGCCTTCTGTCTGTCAGGGGCGAAGCTCCTCTTCCTCTGCTGGACGGGTTGACACTCTGGCTTGATATTGAGCTGGTGGAGAATCACCTCCTCTGGAATACCCGGCATGTCGGACGCCGACTATGTGAAGATGTCGGCATTGGCTCGCAGGAAAGCGAGGAGATAGTCATGGCCTCCTCTGGAAGTAGGGCTCCAATCTGAATCATCCTCATCGGGTCCTCCCCTAGGGGGAAGGCCAACAGGCGCTCGGCTGGCTCCCCTCTCCTCTCTGAGTCTCGAGGGTCAAACGCTTCTGGTGCAGGTGCGGGCACCACCCCCTACGGGCTGGGGGGCCATGTCGTAGAAAAACGGTAGCGGGCTCTACTCCCCTCGCATCTCCTTGACTCCTCGCTGGTAGGGAACCTCACGAGCAGCCTTTGGTGTAGATAACAGCGTCCAGAAGGTTGAGCCCGGGCCTTCCGAGTACGGCATTGTAGGCAAGGGGCATCCGGACACGAGAAAGTTCATGAAAACTGTGCTCTGACACGGTGGGACCCCAGCCATGATGGGGAGGGTGATCTTTCCCTCAACCCTTACAAAGTCCCTGGTAAAACCCATTAAGGGTAGTGACAGGCCGAAGCGAGCTAGGAGATAAGTTCATACGGACTAAGCGTCATAACTCAAAACATCCACCGAGCTTCCACTGTCAACTAGGATCCGTTTTATAGGATGCTTAGCGATCGTCATAGACATGACGACGCTATCATCATTTTTGTTGATCACCCCCTCTAGGTCCCTTCTAGAAAGGGACTTACATAATCTAATCCCTCCTCCCCTTTGGCTTTTTGGACGGGCCACCTGCCCCCCAGGAGATCATCACCACCGTCTTCTCAGTCGAAGCGTTGTCTATTATTGGTGGAGGAGGCGCTGATAGGCCAGGTGCACCCGGGTTGCCCCTCTGAACGAACTTCCCCAGGTAGCCACGCTGGATGAGGTCTTCTATCGCTTTCTTCAACTAGCGACAGTTGTCCGTATCATGGCCGTGGTCCCGATGGAAGCGGCAGTATAGGTTCTTGTTGCGGGGGGTCTTCGGGTTCAGCGAAGGAGGGTGCTGGAAGTACGACTCACCCTCGATCTCAAGAAGAATGTGAGATATTTGGGCAAGCAAGGGGGTGAATGGACCGTCCCTCAGGGCGAGAGCTTGGGGACGGTTGTCCGGTCGGCAAGGAGGCTCGGGCCTTCTAGGATGCGCCGCAACAGGCTCGAGATGAGTTTGCTTCTTGGCAGAACTACCGTTGGCCTCGCACGGGATGAGTCAGCCTCGTCAGTGCGGATGTACTTTTGTGCCAAGCTCAGAAGCTTGGCGTAGGAGCTGGACGGCTTCTTGTCGAAGGAGTACGCAAAACGGGAGGGGCGGAGCCATCGCTTCAAGGCCAGAGTGGCCACAGAATCCTTGAGGTTGTAGACCTCGAGGGCAGCTTCTTTGAATCGAGCGACGTAGTCCCGCAGGGACTCATCACCCTTCTACTGGACGGAAAACAGACTGTCTATCACCCTGGGTATCTTTCGGCAGGCGTCAAAATGGGAAAAGAAGGCCCTCTCCAACTGGTGGAAGGAGTTGATACTCTGCAGCGGTAGGCGGGAGTACCAGGCTCGGGCGGCCTTCCTCAAAGTGGCGGGGAAGGCGATGTAGAGAAGAGAGTCGGTTGTCCCCTGGACCTGCATGAGGACCTTGTAACTCTCCAGATGGTCCAGGGATCAGTGGTCCCATCATACGGGTCCGACTCAGGTAGACGGAATCGGGTTGAGATTGGCTCCTCCATGATGCGGTGGGATAGCGGCGGCTGGCTATCGTAGTCTGGCTCTGGTGGGTTGATGATCCGACGGCTGAGCTCCTCCAGCCGCTGGTTGTACTCGTCAAGCCGGCGCTCGGCCCGGCGAGCTATCCGACCATCGAAAGACCCCTCCCTCGAAGATTCCGAGGAGGGGGAAGAATGGCGGCGGTGAAGGCGGGTGCGCTCCGCCTCTCTCCCATGCCTTCGCTTGGGGGAGGCGCTGGCGTGATGGGAGAGTGATCGGGGCCTCTTGGAGGCTTCCCAATAGTGAGGTCTGGGTGAAGCGTGGAGGTGGAGAGCTTCTCAGATGGGGGACCTCCTCTGAGAAGAGTGCTAGCTGGGTTGGACCATCCCGGGAACTGATGGGAGTGGCCCCGGCTGCTGCGCGGCCGCTGGCTGATGCTGCAGAACTTGGACTGCCACCATCAGTGACTAGACCTGCATGGTGAGGGCGGCGAGTCGATCTTCTTGATGCTGCTGCAGTGGTGGCGATGGTGGTGCAGGGACACTGGCCTGGGGAGCAGGGAGACCGGCCATCAACAGGTCAGCTCCCGGGCGCTACCCCCCAGCATGACTGGTGGAGACCTCTTGTGCATAAGTCATCACCATTTGCCTAAGAGCTCAGGGAAAGAGAAGAAGTTATCGTTGACTAGCTCGAAGTTCTTCTTTATCTTCCCCCCTACCTGGTGCGCCAATCTGTTGATGCCAAGTCACCTTCCTTCGACGCCGGAAGACGGAGGACCTCCTCTGGGAAATGCTCCTACAAGAAAGCCTCCGAAGACTGGACGCTCCGATGGGGACCCTCTGACGCTCAAGTAAGTCACTTGGGAACAGACAAGAGTAAACTAGCAGAAAGAGCTAGAGAACTTCAGTTCAGGATCCCTCTCTCGTTATGAGTGTGGGCTTTTATACCTGTTCGAATGTTCCTTTTTCTGTTTCCAGAAGGTCGCTGATTTCAAGGTGCCGTTGTCCGGTAGCGGATGGAAGGCAAGGCTGACAGTGACAGGTCACAACCGACACTGAACATGTCAGAGGTGTCTTGCCCTGCCAGCCACCTGCCAAGCGCAGCGCCACAGGTAGCAGGTGGGCTTGGTCATGTCAGGCATGTACCGTTATGAGGTGTGGCCATATGCTGTTGCAGTCGAGTGGTGGGCCACATGGCCACTGTAGGCGGTTGGTGGGCTACGTGGGTGTGTCAAGTGACTCGAGATAGAGGGTCGCCAGGCTTGGGGCCAAGGCGGAGGGGATGCCTAGTCCGATGTTCAAGGTTGGTAACGAGACGAAGGTCTGAGACCGAGACGAAGGTCCGAGGCCGAGGCCGTCCGAGACCAAGGCAAAGGTCCATCAGTTACCTTTTTTTGTTGTTAATTCTAACGGCATTGAATCAATCACATCAGATTCAATTTTAACAACTATATTTATCGTGCAAAGGCTGCAAGAACAAAAACTCTAAATTAATACGACGGATGAACAATCTAGAAATGTCACCAACTTTTGGAAAAAAGCACCGACGAGTGCTTCCACGGTAGCATTGATTCTCAGGGCTTCTCATGCGGCCTACCACTTGTTTGGCATCGAGAAAGTTCCGCGGCCGAGGGCGATGACAGAAGGCTTTGCTCGGAGCGTGGAAGCCACTGCAGATGACTTTAGTGCCGACTAAGGAATCGTGCCGTCTAAGGGGACTCTAGCCGTCACATACCTGTTACCTCTGTCATGAGGAAAGCTAGCATGAATTTTCTAATTAGTTGACTTGACGGATTAACGACCTTGGTGAGAAGACTCGGAAATTAAACTAGTGCCGGCTAATTAACGCAGTTTGACCACTGGGCTAACCAGATGGCCGGACCCAAATTATTTAAGCATGCATGGCTCAAGATGATGATACGGTGTGATCCATTTTAAGCCACTCAAATAAGGTTAAATTTCCACCTCACCCTTAGTCCTGCCTTGCTAGCAGAGCAAGCAATCCGAGGATAAGGCTGTGGTTATGCTGAGCGTGTGTAATAATTCTTGGGTAAAGTGGAAAGTGAGAGGATAAGGGTTTGCTTTGTTGTTGGGGTAAATTTTTTTTTTAAAAAAAAAAAACTAAAGTTAAATAGCGAACTTTTATTGTCATCATAAGATTATGTTGCACCATAGGACGAATCAATATTTTAAAATTGGATCGAACAACAAATCGGTTTAACATTTAGATCACGGATCAATCGGTTTGATCGAATGAACCGATTTGATCGGACTGAATAATATTATAATTAAATTTTAATTTAATAATATAAAATATTAAAATATAAATGTAATTTATATTAAAAAAAAAAAAATCTAAAAATCAGGTTGGATTGATTGAAATTCGATCGATTCAACGGGTTTTTTTTTTATTTTATTGGGTCATATAAAAGTCAACTTTAATAATAAAATCGAACTGGACTAATGATCGATTTTGATTGAACTGGTTGGATCAGCCGATCCAATCCGATTTTCAAAACATTGGGGCGAACCAAATTTTGATGACTATCCAAAAAGGAAAATACATCAAAAGAACCAATCGCTATTCGGTATCAAAAGACTAATATACATTTGTCTTTTTGCTCCATTTTGCTAGTAAAAGGATCTTTTCTGTCATTTTGGTGAAACTGATGGGTCCATGGTGCATCAAGAACAACCGATCACCATTATCTGCAGTTTGATCAGAGTTGTCATGGATTAGCGGTTCCACCCTACAAAATAATTCATTTTCCGTTTATTCCAGGGGTGTGGAAGGATAATTTTTTATTTGAGGAAAGGAGGAAGGATAGATTTCGTGTCCTAACACCTATCCACTTTCCGAGCAACCGCTTTATTTGTGATTATTAACTATTCCTCGTGCTACATGCACCGTCGGTCGTCGTGAATACTTTTGAGTTATATTACCATTTGTGGTCGTTAGCTGAATATCAACCATATTCTTTTAAAAATTTATCACATCAGCTATGCATGGCAGTATCACTCCACTTCTAATTGGCTCTAGCTTTTTTCTTCTGCCTCGATCACTCACCTATCCATAATTGGTTCTGATCACTATCCCATTCTTATTTCCACTAATGTGTCTCTTTAGCAGAGTAGGTAGTTCATATTTGAGAAGTTATGGACTTTCTATTCTTCAGCCAGAACCATCATTTCTCAGGTTTGATGATTACCTGTCAGAGGGAGCGCCACCTACAGATTATCCAGATGTCTCGTCCTTGCCAGACGGAGACTCTCTAGATGGAATAGAAGGGAGGTGGGGGATATTGTCACGCAAGTTGAGCAGATGGAGTCTATTATCTCTTCTCTACAGACCAAAGAGGATCAGGAGGGTTTCCTTCCAGATTTTGATCTATCGACCCTCAAGTTCAGTTTGGCTCTCATCACTCTCTCTTATTGCAGCAAGAGAATTATTGGAGGCAAAGATTCCATATTCAGTGGATTAAGGAAGGGAACAACAGCACTCAATTCTTTCACCAGACCACATTGAAACGCCGTGCAGTGAACCAAATCAGGTGGTTAGTTGATGAGGACGGCCATTTTCAGACAATGTCCACATGATCAGGGATCAGCTGCTCCACTTTTTTCAGTCTAGATGGTCTGAGCATTCTGGGGATGGCTTCCCATTGCTCCCTGTTTCTCCATCCCATAATGTCTCTGCTGTCGAGAATGATCTTCTGACTAGACCTATTTCTGCTGAAGACATTCGTATGGCCTTATGGGATCTTAGCATCGATAAGGCCCCTAGGCCCGATGGGTACCCTCCTTTCTTCTTTCCCCACTATTGGAGTATTATTGGCCATGAGTTGTGCGGGCCATCTAGGTTGTTTTTTAGTCCAGTACCATCCCCTCTGATTGGAATCGGACTCTGGTTACCCTGGTGCCTAAATGCCCCAACGCCTCCTCTCCTCTGCACTACCGACCTATCAATCTCTGTACTACCTTATTTAAGGTATGTGCATGCCTCTGGTTTCTCGTATGTGTTCGGTGATGCACCATCTTATTTCTCTGGAGTAGGAGGCTTTTCTTAGAGGGCGAAGTATTACTGACAATACCCTGATCGCTCAGGAGTTCATGCATGACATTCAGAGAGCCCGGGTCGTCAGAGTCTTATGGCGGTCAAGCTTGATATGAAGAAAGCCTATGATAGAGTGAGCTGGGCTTTCTGCGCCGTTCCCTTCTTGAGCTTGGATTTGTGGAGCTTTTTGTTGACTAGGTTTTTGCCTGTATTTACCGACTGTCCTTCTCTCTCCTTATTATGGAGATCAGACTGATTATTTCACTCTGAGATCGGGTTGAGGCAGGGATACCTCTTTCTCCTTTCCTCTTTATCCTCTCTCCTCTTTATCCTCTCTGTTGTTGCTTTGTCCCGAGCACTTTCCCAAGCTCAGGAAGGACATCATCTGGCCCCCTACTCTGCAGGGTCCAAAGGGCCCTCTTTCTATCGACCCTCAGGTTCAGCTTGGCTCTTCATCACTCTCTCTTATTGCAGTAGGAGAATTATTGGAGGCAGAGAACCCATATTCAATGGATTAAGGAAGGGGACAGAAGCACTTAATTCTTTCACCAGGCCACATTGAAATGCCATGCAGTAAACCAAATTAGGTGGTTAGTTGATGAGGATGGCCATTTTCAGGACGATGTCCACATGATCAGGGATCAGTTGTTCCACTTCTTTCAATCTAGATGGTCTGAGCATTTTGGGGATGGCTTTCCAGTGTTCCATGTTTCTCCATCCTATAAGGTCTCTGCTGCCCGAGAATGATCTTCTGACAAGACCTATTTCTGCGGAAGACATTCGTATAACCTTATGGGATCTTGGCGTCGATAAGGCCCCTAGGCCCGATGGGTACCCTCCTTTCTTCTTTCCCCACTATTGGGGTATTGTTGGCCAGGATGTCGTGCAAGCCATCTAGCTTGTTTTTCAGTCCAGTACTATCCCCTTTGATTGGAATCGAACTCTGATTACCTTGGTGCCTAAATACCCCGACGCCTCCTCTCCTCTGCACTACTGGCCTATCAGCCTCTGCACTACCTTATATAAGGTATGTGCATGCCTTCTGGTTTCTCGTATGTGTTCGGTGATGCACCGTCTTATTTCTCTAGAGCAGGAGACTTTTCTTAGAGGGTAAAGTATTACTGACAATGCCCTGATCGCTCAGGAGTTCATGCATGACCTTTAGAGAGTCCTGGGTCGTCAGAGTCTTATGGCGGTCAAGCTTGATATGAAGAGAACCTATGATAGAGTGAGCTGGGCTTTTCTGTGCCGTTCCCTTCTTGAGTTTGGATTTGCGGAGCTTTTTGTTGACTGAGTTTTTGCCTGTATTTACCGACCATCCTTCTCTCTCCTTATCAATGGAGATCAGACGATTATTTTTACTCTGAGGTCGGGTTGAGGCAGGGATGCCCCTCTTTCTCCTTCCTCTTTATCCTCTCTACTGTTGCTTTGTCTCGAGCACTTTCCCAAGCTCAGGAAGGACATCATCTGCCCCCCTACTCTGCAGGGTCCCAAGGACCCTCAATTTCCCATCTTATGTTTGCTGATGATTGCATTCTCCTGGGAAAGTGTTGAGAATTGTATCCTAAAGCCAATCATTTGATGATTGTGCTAATGTAAATTGTATATAAATTAATATATTAATAAAAATTATTTGGCAGTTTATTCATTACAAGAACATCTTCTTAAAACTCCTAATAGTAATGAAGCCCTTAGGATCTTCCTTCACGATAAAGGAGGATTTATCTTTGAAGGTCCTTAAAAGAGTTCGCGATCAAATGATATACTATGACAGGGCCATAGTACTATCAATTATAGGACGTTGTATATCATATTTGTTGGTTATCCTCTTAACCAAGGAGTGTAGAGATACTGGTATGACATACAGGTAAAGTGTAAGAGTACATTTCACCGAAAGTGACTCATTTTTGGATACTCTACTGTCAAGAGTTAATCCGAAAGATATAGATATAAATATCCTTCAGACCTGAAGATCACAACTAGTGACTTACAAGCAACTCATTGTACTTAGGTGCCGGACCTAGATTTCTAATCTAGCTACGAAAGGTTACTGGGTGCAGTCAAGTATTTGTGGTAGTCAGTTGTAGATCAAGATGGAATTTGACCTATCTCGTTAAAAGGAGAAATGCTTGTGTTTCAATTTAGCAAGACCTTGGTCAAGGCACTTCATGTGAATGTCACATGATCACTAAAATTGAAATCACTTTATGGATTTGTTGTTTAGAGTTGACAGGCTCTTAAGCCATCCTTAGCATTTGTGGTCAAGAGGATGAATTATACGGTAACTGTTTCTTAGGGTTATTGGAGTTTGCTCGGAAACTCTTCGACCTATCCGGACATCGGGTTCTATTGCTAGATGGGCACATCGATTAGTATAGAAAGTTGTTTCTATGCTACCGGCTTAGGTTCGAACCTAGAGAGTCACACGCATAAAAGTTTCCTAGGATGATCTATTTGCTAATCAATGATTGAGAATCGTATATGATTTAATTAATCAATTTGATTGATTGAATTATTTCAATTGGGTTAAGTACAAGTGAATAAGATTCAATTTGGTTTAAGTCTATTAGAAGGACTAGTCAATTTCAAATATTGATTTGAAATTAGACTTGATTTGGATTTAAATAATTCAGGACTAGCCAAATTTGATTTGGGCTAGGACCATGATCTATGTGGGTTTAGTCCAATAAATTCAAATTAGATAAAACCATCACCTGAATCTAAACCTCTTGCATAAGGATCTCACATGATGAGCTGGCTAAAATCTCATCTCATGATAGATTAAATTCTCGTATAGAATTTAATGCATGACATTAATCTTCTCCCATTGGAATTCTAAGTGTTAGAATTCATGTACCTCTTTGAATTAGCCAAACACTGGGACTCTTTGGTTTCACCGAACATCGGAATTAGCCAAACATTACGACTCTTTGGTTTTCACCGAATGTCGAAATTAACCAAACGCCATGTCTCTTTAGTTTTCACTGAACGTCGAATTAACCAAACGCCGCGTCTCTTTGGTTCGGCGTCTCTTTGCTTTTACCGAACGATAGAATTCTAAATGTTAGAATTCAATGGGCTGACTAAAATGAGACTATAAATAGAGGACATCCCTCATCAGATAAAAAAAATAACACATGATATGTCGTGGATTGAAATTCTAAAATGTTAGAATAGAAAATCCTGGTGATTCTGGTGTTAGCGGAAGCGTGGTGGATCTTGGAGGAAGATTCAAGTGGGAGGATTTAAGATCAGCAAAGTTATTTTTCCGTGAGCTAGCACTCCCAGAAATCCGATCATTCGGGGCTTCACGCGGATGATACTAGAGGCCGGACGATTGAACGGCTGCAGAGCACAAAAGGATTTACCAACTGCCCTTAAGGTAAGTGATATGATCCCTAGATCTTAAGGCATGATTCAAGGAAAGAAGTACGACTTCTTACCTTAAGGATCTAAGATATGATCTTGATAATTTTATTTATATGCATATTTTAGATCAAGCGATCCTATATATAAGGCAAAGATATGATCTTGACGCATATTAGATAGATTAATATGTAATCTTTTAGTTTCCGCATTGATAATAGCTATCAAATTTTAAAATATGCATGCCTTTATTTCATCATTGATCTAATTTATTGCATGTATAATTAATGCTCTCATTAATTGTGTAATCAAAGCTAAAACGGATCATAGGTCTATTCGGTCACAGATGGATTAAAAATCCAAATTACCCATTCAACGAGGTATTCTGTGACATATTGCCGTGAAGTTATGGTTCTTGATGTTTAGTCAAAAGATAATTTAAATTGATCTTTGGCTTCAAAACACAGATTACACACTCTCTCAAAAGATGTTTTATATTTGATACATATTGATGTTGTATAAAAGCATGATATTTGCATGTTTAGTATAAAAACATAGGTATGAGATATGATGGCTTGTAGTCTATGTTATGAAACATACAAAGATTTATGAGAGTTTTATTTGAATGTCAAATATTAATTCATAATCTTTTTAGATATGATCTAAATATAGGAATTATGAGTAGTAACATAATGCAAGTAATGCTTAATAATCTTTTGGGTTAGCTAAATCGGGTCCATAAAGGGTTAGACCCTAAGGTTTAAATCAACTGGACTAAAAAAGTATTTGATCAAATCTAAATCAAATAATAGTTGTAGTTGATCATGTCCTTCTCTTTGATTAAACCAAATGGAAGTAGATTAGGCTCCATGGTTGAGCATGAATATCTTAGATGGTCAAATCAAAATTGGTTAACCATATGATGTCAAGGTGAGTTGGCAAGTTGCTCTAGGATCAACGATCGAATGGTTTTTAATTGGGAGCTACTCGTATTGATGCGTCTTTAACGAGTTAATGGCATATCCCTCCCATCGATCTTACTTACCTGGTCAATATGGTGAACCATTTATGATTCTGATCATTTACCTGATTCGGGTTGACCCATGCCTGTAAGAAAATTAGTCTGACTGATTTAGGTGCCACTTAACTTGACTTAATCTTGTTTCATTCTATCGATTTCATAGGTTCAGTAGGAGAACTTGATTAGTCAATTTATCTTCAGATTATTAAATCCTTTAAAATTATTAGGTCCTTAAAATGAAATAGTTATATGATAACTAGATCATAGCCTCCCATTAAGGTGGGTGATAATGAGTCCGATGTCTTGATAATCATTGGAGGCACTCCATGCTTGGTGCTTGTCAACCATTGAAATTATCATTCATTATATGATAAGTCAGCATAACTATTAAATAGACAATCATGTGGGCCGAGCTTCACTCGGACTTGGTTGTCTATTGATAGGTTATACTGATTATCATTTAATGGTTGGACCTAACCAGAACTTTCTGTGGAAGCACTCCATGATTGCTGAAGAGGAACATGGGGCAAAACTGAACACTAAGAATTGTTTGGGAAAACAATTTATTTTGAACCTGCTCTTAGATGCATATGGGTTGGCCAAGCTTCACTTGGGCCTATATGTAGTCTATATAGATCTTAGTACCCACTAAAAAATTAAATAATAAATCTTCAAATTGGGATGTAGAGGCTACCAATTTGAACAAAATAGTGGAAGAATCTTTCAACTAAAGTCCAAGTTTTTAGACTGAATCAATTTATATACTAATAAACTCTAGTTTTTTCTTATGCAGAAAATGGCCACTAATTTATCATTAAGGTCCTTATTGGATAGTGACAAGTTGAATGGTTCAAATTTCAATAGCTGCTTTAGAAAACTTAAGTTCATCCTTGAGTATGAGAGAATTTTATATATTCTGAATAATCCTGCACCAAAGATACATGATGCAAACACACAAAGTTTTGAGAAAGACACTTATTAGAAGTGGCTCAGTGATAGAACTAGCGTACGTTGCATCATGCTACAGTAATGAACGATGAATTCGGTCGCCGGTTCGAGAATGCTCAGCCAGAAGAAGTCATTCAAGCGTTGAATGAATCTTTCGGCACACCTGACACGTTGAAAGGCACAATACTAGATGTGCTATTTTTAATGCTCGAATGAGGGATGGATCTCCTGTCACAGATCATGTATTATACATGATCGAGAAGATAGAACTCCTAAGCAAGCTCGGCTTTCCCCTACATGAGCAGTTGGGAAAAGATGTGATCATGAATTCCTTGCCTCCATCCTTCCGACCTTTTCTTTCTCATTTTCGAATGACAAAGCCTGCAGTCAACTACCATGGTTGTTGGGGTTGTTACAGAACTTTGAGAAGGATAACCAGCTCTCTAAGGGTTTGGTTAATGTGGTTGAAGGATCTAAGGTAGGGCGTCAACCCTTTGGGAAAGGGAAGAAGAAAAAGAACAAGAAAAAGGTGCAACATGCTAGGACATCTATAAGTGGTCAGATGCAGAAGAAGAAAGTTGATAAAAGTCAAGCTGAATGCTTTCATTGCAAGATGCAAGGGCACTGGAAGAGGAACTATTCTCTTTACATTGTCACACTTGATCTAAACAGGCCAAAGAAGAAAAGGGGCAAGATGTTGCTCAACAACGTATTTATATGATAACAACTTATAATTTTCTGTATATAATAATCAGACCTGGGTATTTGATACTGGGAGTCCTTTTAACATTTGCAATTCATTGTAGGGACTACAGGTCACTAGAAGATTTGAGGACAATGAAAGATTCCTTAATGTCGGCGATAGAAGATTAGTTCCAGTTCTGGCATTAGGAGTTCTTGAAATAGTTTTCAATAGAAATGTCATTATACTAAATGATTGTCATTTTTGCCCAACGTTCTTGTTGAACGTAATTTCTTTAAGCCTTCTGGCCAAAAGTCATTATGAAATTTCAATAAAGGATGTTACTTTGAATATCATTATGAATGGAGTTACTGTAATGACTGGGCATTTATCTAATGGCATTTATATATTATCACAGCCTGTAAATATAGTGTACAAATCAAGTAAACGCCCTAGAACAATTGATGTCACAAATATTATCTTTGGCACCATCGGCTGGGTCATATCAACAAGAATAGATTAAACAGGTTAACTCAGGAGGGCATCCTTTGAGTTGATGATTGTGAATCATTAACTACCTGTGAATTCTATCTTCTTGGTAAAATGACCAAGTCATCTTTTACTGAAAAAGGTGAAAGAGCCAAAGAGCTATTGGGTCTAGTACATACTAATGTATGTGGACCAATAAGCACATGTGCCAAAGGTGGATATTACTACTTTATTACTTTTACAGACGACCTTTCTAGATTCGGCTATGTCTATCTTATGAGACATAAATCTGAGTCGTTTGAAATGTTCAAACTATATCATAAAGAAGTAGAAAAACAAATAGGAAAATGCATTAAGATCTTTCGATCAGATCGAGGAGGCGAATACCTTTCCAATGACTTTGTGACATATTTAAGGGAGAATGAGATTCTCTCCCAATGGACTCCTCTTGAAATACCGCAGCATAACGGTGTGTCAGAAAGAAGGAATCGAACTCTGTCAGACATGGTTCGGTCCATGATGGGTTTTGCAAGCTTGCCAATATCATTTTGGGGATACACATTAGAATCAGCTTGTCATATTCTTAATAAGGTTCCAATTAAGTCTATTTCTAAAACTCCACATGATATGTGGTATGGACATAAACCGGTTATCATCTATCTGAGAGTCTGGGAGTGTCCGGCTTATGTGAAACGTGCAAAATCAGACAAACTTGAACCCAATCTGACAAATATTTTTTCATCGGCTATCCGAAAGAAACCAAAGGATATTACTTCTACAATACTGAAGAACAAAAGTTGTTCATTAGTAATAGAGCAGTTTTCTTGAAAAGGAGTTCCTTAGTGAAGGAACAAATAGCTCTAATATTGAACTTGAGAAAGTTTATCAAGTAGAAGGAACAACACAAACCAGTGAACCCTTAGAATCTGAGTTAATTAGATCAAACTCAAAATCCATTTTAGATGCACCATTAAGGCGATCTGGTAGAGTACCACATCAACCGGACGGATACTTAGGTTTCTTGGTCCAGAATGAAGATCCTGTTGAACTCGATGAGAACAACGAGGATCCGATCACCTATATGGATGCTATGCAAAGGACTGACTCTAATAAATGGCTTGATGCCATAAAATCCAAACTTGATTCCATGAAGGACAATAATGTTTGGACATTAGTTGACCACCCAAAGGGATAAAACCCATAGGGTGTAAGTGGGTTTTCAAGAGGAAAAGAGGCGCAGACGGAAAGGTTGAGACCTATAAAGCATGTCTGGTTGCCAAGGGGTATCGTCAACGTTATGGTATTGACTATGATGAAACATTTTCTTCTGTAGCAATGCTGAAATCCATTCGGATTATGCTAGCTATAGCAGCACACTTCGATTATGAGATTTGGCAGATGGATGTTAAAACTGCTTTTCTAAATGGTGATTTAGAAGAACAGGTGTATATGATACAGCCTGAAGGTTTTATATCTGAAGATGAGTCTAAAGTGTGCAAGCTATAGAAGTCTATTTATGGACTTAAGCAATAATCTAGGAGTTGGAACATACGATTTGATAAAGTGATCAAATCTTATGGCTTTATTAAGAATAAAGAAGAACCTTGCATTTATAAATGGGCTAACGATTCTGTTATTGTATTTCTTGTATTATATATGGATGATATTCTCTTAATCGGGAATGATATCCCTGCATTACAAGGAATAAAGACATGGTTATCATCACAATTCTCCATGAAAGATCTGGGAGAAGCATCATACATCCTAGGGATGAAGATCTATAGAGATAGATCTAAGAAGATGCTTGGTTTATCCCAATCTACGTACATTGACACCATGCTAAAGAGGTTTAGCATGAAGAATTCCAAGAAAGGCTATCTTTCGATAGGCCATGGAATTCATCTTTCTAAGAAGGATTGTCCGACAACTCCTAATGAAAGAGAACGTATGAGTCGAATTCCATATGCTTCGGTAGTGGGATCGATTATATACACCATGATATGTACAAGACCAGATGTGGCATACTCACTAGGAGTAGTGAGTAGATACCAATCTGATCCAGGAGAAAAACACCGACAAGTTGTTAAGACAATCCTTAAATATTTGAGAAATACTAAGGACCAATGGTTAGTCTATGGAGAGTTTGATTTGAAACTTGTTGGATATACTGATTTTAGTTTCCAATCAGATCATGATGATAGCAAAAGTGTATCGGGTTTCATGTTTATCCTAAATGGTGGAGCTATTTGCTAGAAAAGTTTCAAGCAATATACAATGGCAGATTCGGTGTGCGAGGTAGAGTACATCGCTGCATTAGATGCTGCGAAAGAAGCTGTGTGATAAACGCATAAATAATTATCATTAAACCTATTAACGTACCTATTATTATTTAATATTTAATATTTTATATAATATTTTAGATAAAATCTTATCAACTTAAAGAGCTCGATTTAGGGATTTAATGACGCAAACGGCACTCAAATCGGATTTAAGATGAGCTCGAAATTGATTTTTCATTGATTTTTCTGTTTTAGCATGGATTTTAAAGTGAAGTCGGCAAACCAAGTGCCGACTTCATCGTTTTCTCAGCCCAGTTCTCTGTTTCCACCGATTCTTTTCCATTCAATTTCTAACAGTTTCCTCCACCAATTAAGGAATAGATTAGATTGGAAGTTATCAAATTGAGAGAATTAAATTCTTTTAGAAGAAATTTAAATTTTATTGGTTATTTATCTATATTTTTCTTATTATTTTCCTTGCTTCCGCTGCGTTCTCTGTTTTGAAACAGACTCCTCGCCGTGTCAAGCCGCGTCCGGGGCCTCTACAAATAGCGCAAAGGGAGTCCAAGGAAGCTGCATCCAGGAGATCTCTTCTTCTTCAATCTCGTGTGTTTCATGAGAAGCTCTGTTCGTGCATCCTGTTTCGTGGAGTCCTCTTGTCCAGGCGCTGCATCCGTGGGTGTTAGGGAGAAGTCCGTGGAGGCTCTGCTCGTGAGGCGCCCGTCCGAGCAATCTGCATACCAGGAGACGATCGTGGCTTGGTTCATCCCAGTTTATTTTATTGCTTTTTGTTGCCTTCTTCATGTTACAAATTAAAACTCTTTTATTTTAGATTTTAATATGCACTCTTGGATGTTATTGAAATAAAATTTCTATTCATGTTAAATTGTTATTAAATTCTATTTAAGTGAAAATAATTTAGACTGATTTATTCTTAAAAGAGACGGGCCGTGATCTACGGGTACGAGCCGTGCTCTAATAAGATAAACCATATCTTATTATTTTGCACTATTAATTATCTACTTAGTTATCTATTTAGTTAAATTCATAAAATATTTCAAGATAATCGCTAAAGTCCCTGTGGAATCGATCCCTTACTCTCGCTATCCTAATAGTAAAATTAAGGTGTTTAAATCATTGAGCTACGACACGCATCACTGTGCGGCTGCGAAAGTTAATCTTCGAGCTTGAAGTGGCAACTTCGATAGATGGACCAGTCCTGTTGTACAGTGACAGCACTGGTGCCATAGCTCAAGCAAAGGAACCATGAGCACATCAGCGCACCAAGCACATACTGCGCCGGTTTCATCTTATTCAAGAGATTGTAGACCGAGGTAACATAAATCTCTAGAAGATTGATGGAAAGGAAAACCTAGGTGACCCATTTACTAAAGCACTCAGCATCAAGGAGTTTGATGACTATAAATTGAAGATGGGTATTCGATATTGTAATGAGTGGCTTTAGGCTAAGTGAGAGTTTGTTGAGAATTGTATCCTAAAGCCAATCATTTGATGATTGTGCTAATGTAAATTGTATATAAATTGATATATTAATAAAAGTTATTTGGCAGTTTATTCATTACAAGAACATCTTCTTAAAACTTCTAATAGTAATAAAGCCCTCAGGATATTCCTTCACGATAAAGGATGATTTATCTTTGAAGGTCCTTAAAAGAGTTCGCGATCAAATGATATACTATGACAAGGCCATAGTACTATCAATTATAGGACGTTGTATATCATATTTGTTGGTTGTCCTCTTAACCAAGGAGTGTAGAGATACTGGTATGACATACAGGTGAAAGTGTAGGAGTACATTTCACCGAACGTGACTCATTTCTGGATACTCTACTGTCAAGAGTTAATCCGAGAAGATATAGGTATAAGTATCCTTCAGACCTGAAGATCACAACTAGTGACTTACAAGCAACTCATTATACTTAGGTGCCGGACCACCTGGATTTCTAATCCATCTACGAAAGGTTACTGGGTGCAGTCAAGTACTTGTGGTAGTCAGTTGTGGATCAAGATAAAATTTGACCTATCCCGTTAAAAGGAGAAATGCTTGTGTTTCAATTTATCAAGACCTTGGTCAAGGCACTTCATGTGAAAGTCATATAATCACTAAAATTGAAATCACTTTATGGATTTGCTGTTTAGAGTTGACAAGCTCTTAAGACATCCTTAGCGTTTATGGTCAAGAGGATGAATTATATGATAACTGTTTCTTAAGGTTCTTGGAGTTTGCTCGGCAACTCTTCGACCTATCCGGACGTCGGGTTCCATTGCTAGATAGGCACATCGATTAGTATAGAAAGTTGTTTCTATGCTACCGGCTTAGGTTCAAACCTAGAGAGTCACATGCATAGAAGTTTCCTAGGATGATCTATTTGCTAATCAATGATTGAGAATCGTATATGATTTAATTAATCAATCTGATTGATTGAATTATCTCAATTGGGTTAAGTACAAGTGAATAAGATTCAATTTGGTTTAAGTCTATTAGAAGAACTAGTCAATTTAAATATTGATTTGAAATTAGACTTGATTTGGATTTAAATAGATTCAGGACTAGCCAAATTTGATTTGGGCTAGGACCATGATCTATGTTGGTTCAGTCCAATAAATTCATATCAGATTAAACCATCACCTGAACCCAAACCTCTCACATAAGGATCTCACATGATGAGATGGCTGAAATCTCATCTCGTGAGAGATTAAATTCTCATATAGAATTTAATGCCTGACATTAATCTTCTCCCGTTGGAATTCTAAGTGTTAGAATTCATGTACCTCTTTGAATTAGCCAAACACTGGGACTCTTTGGTTTTCACCGAATGTCAGAATTAGCCAAATGCCGCGTCTCTTTGGTTTTCATCGAAAGTCAGAATTAATCAAATGTTACATCTCTTTGGTTCGGCGTCTCTTTGCTTTTTACCGAACGATAGAATTCTAAATGTTAGAATTCAATGGGCTGGCTAAAATGAGACTATAAATAGAGGACATCCCTCACCAGATAAAAAAAATAATACACGATATGTCGTGGATTAAAATTCTAAAAGGTTATAATAGAAAATCCTGGTAATTCTGGTGTTAGCGGAAGCATGGTAGATCTTGGAGGAAGATTCAAATGGGAGGATTCAAGATCAGCAAAGTTATTTTCCACGAGCTAGCACTTCCAAAAATCTGATCATTCGGGGCTTCGCGTGGACGATACTAGAGGCCCGACGATTGAACGGCTGGAGAGCATAAAAGGATTTACCAACTGCCCTTAAGGTAAGTGATATGATCCTTAGATCTTAAGGCATGATTCAAGGCCAGAAGTACGACTTCTTACCTTAAGGATCAATACATGATCTTGATGATTTTATTTATATGTATATTTTAGATTAAGCGATCATATATATAGGCAAAGATATAATCTTGATGCATATTAGATAGATTAATATGTAATCTTTTAGTTTCCGCATTGATAATAGTTATCAAATTTTAAAATATGCATGCCTCAGAGTTTATTTCTCCCTACAGAAAGGCTACTATCCGCAATGCTACCATTTTTGCATCCATCCTACAGTCCTATTGTCGGGCTTCTGGTTAGAAAGTTAATATGGCTAAATCCTTGATCTGCTTTAGCCCGAGGACTATGGGGACTATCTCTCAGATTATGTGTATTCCTGTTCAGGCTGATCGTCTATCCTATCTTGGCATTCCTATCACGGGGAGACAGTTTCGGTGTTCTGACTACAGTGATCTGGAGAGGAGGGTCCGCGATCGCTTGGATGGGTGGCAGGTCACTGGTCTTTCTATGATAGTGAGGATCATGCTTTTATGCTCTGTTCTGTCTTCTCTTCCTCTAATCCCTTTGACTTGTTTGAGAAAGATTTAGAGATACTTTTGGGATTTTCTTTGGGCTTCCATGCAGGATGGTCATGGTATCCATCTTCTGTTTTGGGACATTGTTTGTATGCCGATTGCTGATGGCGGGCTCGGGATTCAGTCTCTCACTGGTAGGAGAGAGGCGCCGACTGTTAGGCATGCCACAAGATTCTTGATGGATCCGCACTGTTTGTGGAGTTCATTTATGTGGGCCAAATATGGTGCATGGAGTTCCTCCTCTCTGCCTAGGCCTACTCGTGGGCAGTCTTTTTTCTGGAAAGAAGTCTGCCGGTATGCTCCGGCTATTTTGGATAGCATCTCTTGGATGTTAGGTGATGGAGCTTCGATGAATGTTGTGCAGGATAGGTGGATTGCAGACCTCCCCCTGTCTCGCTGGCCGACATTTGTTTGCACTGACATCCCTGATGGAATGAAAGTTTCTGATTTATGTAGCCAGGATCACTCAGCTTGGTCTTCGTCGGTGGTGTCTTAGCTTCTTTGGGGATGAGCTATCTCGTCGCATTCTCTCTATTCCTCTCATTCGGGGTCCCACTTTTGGAGGAGATCTTGTATGCCTGGTGCTCCTATCAGGGACCTCATTGAGATTTTCAGACCTCGACCTCAGCACTCGATGGAGTTGGCTTAGATCTGGCATCTTCCTATCCATCCGAGGGTGTGGCTATTTATCTGGAAGCTTGCTTGGAACGCTCTTCCTAACTACTCCTTACTCTCTCGGTGGGGGATGAGCATCCAGCCTACTTGCCTGATTTGCGGCCTTGAGGAGGAGATGGTTGACCACGTTATTTTCACATGTCTTAGAGTGAGTCTGATATGGCAATTATTGGTGACTACCCTTGGAGTAGTGGCTCTGATTCCCATTGTAGTTCTTTTTTGAGACATATCAGGCAAGACATGGGGAGAGGTATCTATCAGCTGATTTCTTCCAGGGCTTACACAGCTTATCAGGTGTGATTATCCTGGAACCTGCTGGTTTTCACTGATGAGATTGCTACTACCCATAGGATTGCCAGGACTTCCTCCTTCATATTCGCTGAGTATACTTTCCATCAGAGGGTGCACGATTCTGCTAGCTCTAGCCACTGGAACTCCCCTGCTGCTTCGGCAGCGCACCGTTGCACAGTATTCATATCTTGGGAGCCCTCACCTCTAGGATTTGTTAAAATCAACTTTGATGGGAGTGTTCGTGATTGATGTGCTGGATCAGCTTTTGTGATACGAGGATCGGATGGTCAGATGTTGGCGGTAGGAGGATTCGGCCTTTTTGATTCCTCGGTGCCTTTTGCTGAGTTGTATGCTGCATGGGCTGGTATCTCCTGTTCTATATGGAGTTTGGGCGCTAGCAGTCTTATCCTCGAAGGGGATTCTATTACTGTGATCCGATGGATACGATAGGAGTCTTCCGCCCACTTACCTACCTCTCCTTGATTGGCGACATTTGTTCTATCCTTCGGAAAATTTATTGCGCCCAGGTTAGGCACATCTATCGGGAAGCTAACTCAGCGGCTGACTGAAAGTAGGGCGACCCTTGCCCTTCTATCCTTTTCTAAATTTTATATTCAGATATATCGAATTTGACTCAACCTATATTGGTGTAATCACCAAAAAAAAAAAAAATCTCCTGAATCAAAGTAGGTTTCAGACTTGACCAGTACGTCACCCAACTCCGATTTATTGCCACTTCTTCTAAGGGAACCTTCTGCAAAATCATCCTACACTTGTGGAACCTGCTGATTTTATATGGAACGATGTGAAACATGGCGCCCTCTACGGGAGGCAGAACTTTTGTTGGACTTCTCAAAACTGCAATGAGATTTCTAACGTTTTTGCCGCATAGTTGTCGGTTCTGTTCGGATATTAACCTGACCCAAGGGTTCAGATCATCGGATCATTGGTTCTACCATTGGATTACTGGTTGAATCATTGATCAATTATATTAATATAAAAATATATTTATATTAATAAATTAATTTTTAATAAAAAATTAAGATTAACATGATAATAAAATTTTTGATTTCATTTGGTTCGGAATGGATTGATCGAAGATAAATCGGATGAATTGATCGAATTATTTCAGATTATTTACGCATTCGATTTTTTGTTAGAATTGATTTAACTCTCAGATTTTGATTCAATCCGATTCTAATAACTGTATTTTGCCGTGCAAAGGCTGTTAGAACGAAAAACTCTAAATTAATACGACGGAGGAACAATCTAGAAATGTCACCAAGTTTTGGAAAAAAAAGCACATACGAGTGCTTCCACGGTAGCATTGATTTTCAGGGATTCTAATGCGGCCTACCACTAGTTTGGCATCGAGAAAGTTCCGCGGACCGAGGGCGATGACAGCAGGCTTTGCTCGGAGCGTGGAAGCCACTGCAGACGACTTTAGTGCCGACTAAGAAATCGTGCCGTCGAAGGGACTCTCGCCGTCACATCCTGTTACCTCTGTCATGAGGAAAGCTAGCATGAATTATTCTATTTCGTTGACTTGACGGATTAACGACCTTGGTGAGAAGACTCGGAAATTAAACTAGTGCCGGCTAATTAACGCAGTTTGACCACTGGGCTAACCAGATGGCCGCACCCAAATTATTTAAGCATGCATGACTCAAGATGATACGGCGTGATCCATTTTAAGCCACTCAAATAAGGTTAAATTTCCACCTCACCCTTAGTCCTGCTTTGCTAGCAGAGCAAGCAATCCGAGGATAGGTTGTGGTTATGTTGAGCGTGTGTACATAATTCTTGGGTAAAGTGGAAAGTGAGAGGATAAGGGTTTGCTTTTGTTGTTGGGGTAAACTTTTTTTTTTTAAAAAAAAACTAAAGTTAAATAGCGAAGTTTTATTGTCATCATAAGATTATGTTGCACTATAGGTCGAACCAAATTTTGATGACGGTCCAAAAAGGAAAATACATCAAAAGAACCAATCGCTATTCGACATCAAAAGACTAATATACATTTGTCTTTTTGCTCCATTTTGCTCGTAAAAGGATCTTTTCTGTCATTTTGGTGAAACTGATGGGTCCATGGTTCATCAAGAACCACCGATCCCCGTTATCTGCAGTTTGATTAGAGTTGTCATGGATTAGCGGTTCCACCCTACAAAATAATTCATTTTCCGTTTATTCCACGGTTGTCGAAGGATAATTTTTTATTTTGAGGAAAGGAGGAAGGATAGCTTTCATGTCCTAACACCTATCCACTTTCCGAGCAACCGCTTTATTTGTGATTATTAACTATTCCTCGTGCTACATGCACCGTCAGTCGTGGTTAATACTTTTGAGTTATATTACCATTTATGATTGTTACGCCCCACACCCTATATTGAATCTAGGAGTGGCAACCCGCCGTATGCCTAGCATGTAAGGCGTCCCAAATATAACATTTAATACCAGAAGGGGTAATAACTATATATCGTCCAATTTAAATGGTTCTTAATACAAATCATAATCATAGGTTTTAGGCTACATGCCCATCATACATAAGTCACTGGGGTTACAACAAAATGTTGGATCTTAGTTTCCTCTGAATGAAGCTCCAACTACCCCAGATCCCATTCTTCAGTCCTGTGGCTCTGAAAAATTGTAAGATTTATATGAGCTTACACTCAATAAGTAAGCCTACTATTATATAATCATTTCGTCAAGATATTATCAAACCATATTTCATGTATAAAACTTCCAATTTCAAATACATTCATCATGTTATCAAAACATGTATATCATCAGCTCAAATAATTTTGGAAGCTTAATTATACAATAAATGCTGAAATATGCAATGTAAACAAACCCACTGTATTCATATAATTATTATTTCCTTATGTGTCCCACGGCCCTACAACACCCATCTGGTGTATCACTCTTTAATGTCCCCTAAGAGGAAGGGTCCTGGTACCAGCGTTATGCCATATATCATAATCAATCACAACACATCCTCTAGATGTGTGTGCGTTATGCAATATATCAATCACATCACATCCTCTAGATGTGTGTCCTCCACATATCTCCCCTGTAGAGGTGGGTCCCGTATCTCTCGGCATTTCACATCGTTTCACATCATATGAGAACCGCGGCGACACATATCATCATCATATTTGCATGTAGCACATCATGCATCATCATGAGCATAAGCTCCTCATATCATATATACAGTGGTTTGTACATTCATAGCATAAAATACATCAATAATACCAGTATATTTTGCAAAGCCAAAATAATCACATCATTCAATTTTTGCACATTTATAATCCATTACTTTGCAAAATATTGGTAATCACATATAATTATAACAGATACCCAATTGTATAACAAAATTCCATTTTGTCTTATTTTTTCAAATAATGCAATATATCCATAATTTTTATATTCTAATAAATTATGAAAATTATAATAAATGGCTTACTTACCTCAGTACGCTAATTCCAAACTGTAAATCAGCTATGTGGACATCTGGTTACCTACAGCATTAATTTCCATAATTAAATCTCAAAAATTGGAACAATGCAGCATCCCCTAAGGTCTACCCAGTCTAATCCTGGGCCCAACTTTGGGCTCGAATATCTCTCAATATATAAGCCCGAATGGGGAAATAAAAATATCCCGAGAAACTAGAATCAACGCCGAATCGGGCCATATTTTTATTTCTCCATTCCGGCCCAAAATGGCCCAAAATGGCTCGGAGCGGCCCAATAGGGCCCAACGTGGGACGGCCCAAGCCGGCCCACGTCTTCTCCCCCCCCGCCTCCCCTGTTTCACCCGAAACAGGGGGAGGCCGTGCCGGCGGCCAGGGCCGCCGGCCAAATTCGGGTGGCCCGGCCGTCGGCGACCGGGCCAGAGCCGGCCGCGCGCGGCCGGCTCCCTCTCCCTCTCTTTCTCCCTCAATTTCTCTCTCTCTCTTCGCTGATCCACGGCACGCGACTCGTGCCGGTGGCACGGCCGGCCACCGTGGCCGGCCGGATCCTCACCGGACGGTCGCCCGCCGGTGAGGCCCCTGGCCGACGCCCAGGCCCGGCGAGGCATCGGGCACTCCGCCGGGCCCGAACCAAGCCGTGAACCGGCTTGGTTCCTCCCTTTCTCTCTCTCAATCTCTCTGTAATCTCTCTCTCTTACCTGTGGCCGGCCCGGGGGAGAGCTCGTGGAGGAGGGGTGCTCCCCCCTCCTTATATAGCGGAGGGGAGGGTTATCCCCTCCCCTGTACCCATGTGAAGGGGGCGCGTCGGCGCCCCCTTCCTTGACTGGCTGCGGCACCCCCTTGCCGCAGCCGTCAACAATGGCGGAGGAAGGGGGCGGCGCCCCCCTTCCTCCGTCAACAATGGCGGATCCTCACCAGGATCCGCCGGAACAGGGCTTCACATTCTTCCCTCCTTATAAAAATTTCGCCTCGAAATTGGTGTACTTCAAATAACATTTAGAATCCAAAGCTTTGATCATATGATTAATCTTCTTTCCATTACATATGTTATGTTACAAACAATTGAGGATATTTTTCTTTAATTTCTTCCTCAAGCTCCCAAGTAGCTTCCCTCTCAGAATGGTTACTCCACTGAACCTTGACATAAGGAATGCTACGCCGTCTTAAAACTTGATCCTTGCGGTCCACAATACGCACAGGATGCTCCTCATACGTTAGATCCTTCCTTAACTGCATGGGCTCAAACTGTATCACATGGCTGGGGTCAGGAATGTACTTTCTCAACATAGATACATGAAATACATTGTGTACCCCAGAGAGTGCCGGAGGTAATGCCAGGCTATAAGCCACCTCCCCTACTTTGCTCAGAATCTCAAATGGTCCAATGTATCGTGGACTCAGTTTACCTCTAATCCCAAATCTCATCACATTTTTGGTTGGTGATATCTTCAAGAAGACATGATCTCCAATTTGAAATTCTAGCTCCCTTCTTCTCACATCAGCATAGCTCTTCTGTCGGCTCTGAGCTGTGCGGAGTCGTCCCTTGATCAGTTGCACCTTCTCTACTGTCTGTCGAATCAGCTCAGGGCCCAACAATTTTCTCTCCCCCACATCATCCCAACATAAGGGAGATCTGCATTTTCTACCATACAAGGCCTCAAATGGAGCCATCTGGATACTGGCCTGGTAGCTGTTATTGTAAGCAAATTCCACTAAAGATAAGTGGTTGTCCCAAGCACCACCCAAGTCCATCACACAGGCTCGCAACATGTCCTCCAGGGTCTGTATGGTTCTCTCAGACTGCCCATCTGTCTGGGGATGGAAGGCTGTGCTGAAGTTCAATTTGGTCCCCAGAGCTCTATGAAGACTCTTCCAGAATTGGGACACAAACCTAGTATCCCTATCTGATACAATAGATACGGGAATACCATGAAGCTTCACAATTTGCTCAATATACATGTTGGCCAATCTCTCACTGGAGATCCCAACTCTGAATGGCAGGAAATGGGCTGACTTCGTCAATCTGTCTACAATGACCCATACCGCATCATTGTTCCGAGGGGTCTTAGGCAGACCAGTCACGAAGTCCATAGTGATCTTCTCCCATTTCCATTGTGGAATCATCAGAGATTGAAGGGGTCCCGCAGGCCTTTGATGCTCAGCCTTCACTTGCTGACATACCAAACATTTGGCTACGTACTGAGCAATCTCGCTCTTCATTCCTTTCCACCAAAAGTTTTCTTTAGGTCTTGTACATCTTGGTACCTCCTGGGTGCACCGTGTAAGGAGAATAGTGGGCCTCCTTCAGAATCTCTGCTCTTAGTTCCACCACATTTGGCACACAGAGCCTACCATCAAATCTCAGGGATCCATCCTCCATTATAGTAAATTCATTTTGAACCCCTGACTTCACGGCTTCTTTAATCTTTTGCAGGTCCAAGTCTTCTTTCTGGGAGGACTTGATCCTGTCTAACAGAGTTGGTTGGAGTACAAGTGCTGCTACAAGTCCATCGGACCGTTGTACTCGCAATCCAACCTCCAGCTTCTCAAGATCCCTCTGGATGTGAGGCTGAGAGGTGATCATAGAAGCTAACTCCGAGGAGGACTTCCTACTCAAGGCATCAGCTACCACATTGGCCTTCCCTGGATGATAGTGCAGGTTCAGGTCATAATCTTTTAGTAGCTCCATCCACCTCCTTTGCCTCAAGTTTAACTCCTTCTGAGTGAAGATGTACTTCAGACTTTTGTGGTCTGTGTACACATCACATGCTTCTCCATATAGATAATGCCGCCAGATCTTTAAGGCAAAAATCACAGCAGCCAACTCCAGGTCATGAGTAGGATAATTTTGCTCGTATGGCTTTAGCTGTCTGGAGGCATAAGCTATCACCTTCTCATTTTGCATCAGAACACATCCCAATCCCTTCCGAGAAGCATCCGTGTATAGAGTGAATCCTCCAGATCCTGACGGAAGGGTAAGGACGGGGGCTGACACTAGGCGTTGTTTCAGCTCCTGGAAACTTCTCTCACACTCCTCAGTCCAGTCAAACTTCGCTTGCTTTTGGGTCAAGCGAGTCAGGGGTAGAGCAATGCGAGAAAAGCCCTCCACGAATCTGCGATAATATCCAGCCAGCCCCACGAAGCTTCTGACTTCAGATACATTGGAAGGTCGACTCCAATTTACGACCGCCTCAATCTTCTTTGGGTCCACAGTTATGCCATTTTTAGATATTACGTGACCCAAGAATGATACTTGGCTCAACCAGAAGTCACATTTCTGCAACTTGGCATAAAGCTTTTTCTCCCGAAGGGTTTGCAGAACAATCTTCAGGTGGTCCATATGCTCCTCCTGGCTTTTAGAATACACCAGGATGTCATCAATGAACACCACCACAAACTGGTCTAAGTATGGCTTAAAGATTCTGTTCATCAAGTCCATGAATGCTGCCGGGGCATTAGTTAACCCAAACGGCATCACCAAGAACTCGTAGTGGCCATACCTAGTCCTGAATGCTGTCTTAGGCACATCTCCAGCCTGGACCTTGAGTTGATGGTATCCTGACCGAAGGTCAATCTTCGAGAATACCCGAGCTCCTTGGAGTTGATCGAACAGATCATCGATCCTCGGCAAGGGATACTTGTTCCGCACTGTTACCTTATTGATTTCTCGGTAATCAATGCAGAGCCGAAGACTCCCATCCTTCTTTTTGACAAATAATACTGGAGCACCCCAAGGAGAGACACTCGGTCTGATAAATCCCGGTCTAGGAGCTCTTGCAATTGGTTCTTCAACTCTTTTAGTTCAGCTGGGGCCATACGATAAGGGGCCTTGGATATAGGTCCAGTGCCAGGGACCAAATCAATGGTGAACTCCACTTCCCGGTCTGGAGGCAATTCGGTCAAATCATCCGGGAAGACGTCAGGAAACTCCATAGCCACTGGAATATCCTCCAACTTCACCTCTTCCTGCTGAAGGTCCTTGACCACAGCAAGAAACCCTTGGCCACCCTTCATCAAGTATTTGGCAGCCCGCAGTGCTGATACAAACACTGAAGCCAGGTGTTCCTGGCTTCCAGTAAAACTGAATTCAGGCTGATTAGGGATTTTGAAGATCACCATTTTCCTGAAACAGTCTACCGAAGCATGATAGGAGGCCAACCAGTCCATCCCAAGGATAACATCAAAGGACTTTAGTGGAAGGACGATTAGATCAGCCTCCAGCCTCTTGTCGCCCACGTTGATCTGGCAGGATCTGCATACAGACTCCACCCTCATAACATCTCCATTTGGGAATGCAATGAGCAACTCTTGTTCTAGGGGAACGGGTGTCAACGATGCATTATTGGCAAGATAAACATCAGATATAAACGAATGCGTGGCACCCGGATCTACTAAAGTCTGAGCATAAGTGTTGCCTACTTTAATTGTCCCTGATCACAAAGTTTAGTTGTCTTAGATGTCATATAGCGGATCCTATTTATCCTTCATGATCAATGCATTATATCGCATATGAACCAAATAATCTTAAAGGGTACTTAGGTAACAGGTATACCTGCCACAACGGAGTTAGAAGCGGCAGCATCCTGTTGGGTGAGGGTGAAGACCCTTCCCTGGGTCCTCGGCTGCTGCGGCTGGTTCATCCCAAGATTTGGAGAAGACAGCTCCCTCCGAAGGGGACAAGTGGCCATCTTGTGATCCACTTTCCCACATATGAAGCAGGCACCTCTCGGCCCACGGCACTGCCTGCCCGGGTGGAAGTTCCCGCAGTGAGGGCAACGGGTCTCCTTACCCTTCGGTCCTGTGGGGGGCTGATATGTATCTTTCTTCTTAGCCTGCCCCGAAGACTGGCCCGAAGGAGACCCCTTCCTCTTCCTCTTTAGCTCCCACTCCTTCTGGTTCCTATTCATGTCTCTTTCGATCACCAGGGCTTTACTCACCACAGCACATATGTGGAGAGTTCAAATGCATTGACTGCTTGCCTCAGTTTGGGTCGCAGTCCTTCAGTGAACCTGGTGATCTTGGCTCTCTCAGTGGTCACTATTTCCGGAGCAAACCGGGCTAGCCTAGTGAACTCGGCTTCGTACTGGGCCACAGAGAGATTCTTCTGTTCCAGCTCCAGAAACTCAGACTCCATCTGTCTTTGCACACTACTGGAAAGTATTTGTTGAAAAAGGCCTCCTTGAACTCCCTCCAGGAAACAGCTGTCCACCCAATCGCTGCTCCATATGCAACCACCAATCATATGCCTCCCCTTGAAGGAGGTAGGTGGCAAATCTAATCCGCTCCTCCTCCTGGCTACCATGGGCCATGAAGGCCTTCTCCATCTCCCTCATCCATCCCTCAGCATCAGCGGGATTGGTGGATCCAGAGAAGGGAGCAGGGGCTAAGCTCTTAAACTCAGCAAAGCTCGACCCCCTCCTTGCCAGGGTTGCGGCGGAGCGGGCTGGACTGGTGGTTCAGGTTCGACTCGCGGGTTTTGCTGAGTAGGAGGGCCGGGCTGAGCAGGCACCACTTGTTGGATCTGCTGCTGCATAGCCTGCACCATTTCCACAAGGGCCTGAAGTATCTCAGTCTGGCGCTGTTGCTGGCCATTCCAGCCACATTGATGGAACCAGAGCCTCCAGAAGTTTGCTGGCCTCCCTGCTGGCCAGAGTCACCAGCCTGGGAACCTCCAACTTGTCGCATACTTCTGGTGTGACGAGGCATGACTATTCCCTGCCAAGTTTGGTTCCAATCAATATCTTTACAAACCCTTAAGTTTTCAAAACATATTTATTAGAAAAATTATATCTTCTTAGAGTTTACCCTCCCAGTGTCATCCTACTGTTTTGCCTAGTGTCATCCTATGTTTGTCCCTAAGGTCAAACCTAGGCTCTGATACCACATTAGCTGTCACGCCCCAGACCCTATATTGGATCTAGGGGTGGCAACCCGCCGCATGCCTGGCATGCAAGGCGTCCCGAAATATAACATTTAATACCAGAAGGGTAATAACTATATATCGTCCAATTTAAATGGTTCTTAATACAAATCATAATCATAGGTTTTAGGCTACATGCCCATCATACATAAGTCACTGGGGTTACAACAAAATGTTGGATCTTAGTTTCCTCTGAATGAAGCTCCAACTACCCCAGATCCCATTCTTCAGTCCTGTGGCTCTGAAAAACATTGTAAGATTTATATGAGCTTACACTCAATAAGTAAGCCTACTATTATATAATCATTTCGTCAAGATATTATCAAACCATATTTTCATGTATAAAACTTCCAATTTCAAATACATTCATCATGTTATCAAAACATGTATATCATCAGCTCAAATAATTTTGGAAGCTTAATTATACAATAAATGCTGAAATATGCAATGTAAACAAATCCACTGTATTCATATAATTATTATTTCCTTATGTCCCACGGCCCTACAACACCCATCTGGTGTATCACTCTTTAATGTCCCCTAAGAGGAAGGGTCCTGGTACCAGCGTTATGCCATATATCATAATCAATCACAACACATCCTCTAGATGTGTGTGCGTTATGCAATATATCAATCACATCACATCCTCTAGATGTGTGTCCTCCACATATCTCCCCCTGTAGAGGTGGGTCCCGTATCTCTCGGCATTTCACATCGTTTCACATCATATGAGAACCGCGGCGACACATATCATCATCATATTTGCATGTAGCACATCATGCATCATCATGAGCATAAGCTCCTCATATCATATATACAGTGGTTTGTACATTCATAGCATAAAATACATCAATAATACCAGTATATTTTGCAAAGCCAAAATAATCACATCATTCAATTTTTGCACATTTATAATCCATTACTTTGCAAAATATTGTAATCACATATAATTATAACAGATACCCAATTGTATAACAAAATTCATTTTGTCTTATTTTTCCAAATAATGCAATATATCCATAATTTTCATATTTAATAAATTATGAAAATTATAATAAATGGCTTACTTACCTCAGTACGCTAATTCCAAACTGTAAATCAGCTATGTGGACATCTGGTTACCTACAGCATTAATTTCCAATTAAATCTCAAAAATTGGAACAATGCAGCATCCCCTAAGGTCTACCCAGTCTAATCCTGGGCCCAACTTTGGGCTCGAATATCTCTCAATATATAAGCCCGAATGGGGAAATAAAAATATCCCGAGAAACTAGAATCAATGCCGAATCGGGCCATATTTTTATTTCTCCATTCCGACCCAATACGGGGCCCAAATCGCAGCCCAAAATGGCTCAGACCGGCCCAATAGGGCCCAACGTGGGACGGCCCAAGCCGGCCCACGTCTCTTCTCCCCCGCCTCCTCCCCTGTTTCACCCGAAACAGGGGGAGGCCGTGCCGGCGGCCAGGGCCGCCGCCGGCCAAATTCTGGGTGGCCCGGCCGTCGGCGACCGGGCCAGAGCCGGCCGCTCCCTCTCCCTCTCTTTCTCCCTCAATTTCTCTCTCTCGCACGATCCACGGCACGCGACTCGCCGGTGGCACGGCCGGCCACCGTGGCCGGCCGGATCCTCACCGGACGGTCGCCCACCGCCGGTGAGGTCCCTTGGCCGACGCCCAGGCCCGGCGAGGCATCGGGCACTCCGCCGGGCCCGAACCAAGCCGTGAACCGGCTTGGTTTCTCCTGTTTCTCTCTCAATCTCTCTGTAATCTCTCCTCTACCTGTGGCCGGCGCCGGGGGGAGCTCGTGGAGAAGGAGGGGTGCTCCCCCTCCTTAAATAGCGGCAGGGGAGGGTTATCCCTCCCTGTACCCATGTGAAGGGGGCGCGTCGGTACCACCTTCCTTGACTGGCTATGGCACCCCCTTGCCGCAGCTGTCAACAATGGCGAAGAAAGGGACGGCGCTCTCCTTTCTTCATTAACAATGGCGGATCCTTACGTGCCGCAAGAACATGGGCTTACAGTGGTCGTTAGCTGAATAGTTTCTAGGGGCTGTAGGCCGGCACCCTGCCACCATACTGGAATTATAGCGCGGTCATGGAAGAGAAGTTTTCTGAGTCATGGTCTGTCATTACGTATATTTTCTTTTAGTTGAACTCATCATTGGAATTCTTCAACTAAATGCCCTTTAATTTAAAGCGCTCATAGCCATCGACGAAGCGAAGCTTATACAAAGTCAAATTGGACTAAAATTTTTACGACGCCTTCAAATCACAAAGTTTAATAGGCCAGAGAAGAAACAGATGGCCTACTCTGACACCACGCTAAGCCCCAACCATGCATAAAAGAAGTGTAGTTTACCAAGCTCTTTCGGTGGCTGCCTGAACCTCCTAATTAATGGTCTTGGAATGTTTCCTACTCAAGCGTAGCAAGCATGACTCTCTTTAGCTCAAGAACCCTCCCATCCCTCCAACTTTTGCTCACCCTCTTCCACTTGCTGTCCATCCAAATCACCTTTGCAAGCCCGTTCTCCTTCAACTTCTCCGGCGATCAACTGAATTCAACCATGGAATACCAGGGCGACGCCTTCTTCTACGGCAGCACCGTCCAACTCACCAAGAACCAGGCCCACACGAACCTCAAGAGGAGCGCCGGAAGGATGGTGTATCCTCATCCAGTGACCATCTATGACGAAGTTTCTGTCGCCAACTTCACTTCATGTTTCTCCTTCTTTATCTATGACTTCGAACAAGAACAGACGTCTGGTGATGGCCTCGCCTTCTTCCTCTCGTCGTACCCTTCGTCGATCCCCGAATTATCAGCCGGCGGAACCCTGGCTCTGTTTACCACTCCTGATGGCAACACAACGTACCCAACTACAGTCGTGGCTGTCGAGTTTGATACCTTCTTCAATCCTGAGTACAAGGATATAAGCGCCAATCATATGGGAATCGACGTCTACACGATATACTCAGTTGCGCAGCTGGACTTGAAAGCAGACATGAGAAAAAACACGACGTTCAACTCATGTGTTAATTATAAAGCTGCTACCCAAAATTTGAGCGTCTTCCTTAGCAATGCCTCAGATCCCACACGGAACTGGAGCCTGTCTTTTGTTATTGACTTGAGGAAGTTTCTGCCTGCTAAGGTAGCCGTTGGCTTCACAGCTGCCACTGGTGACAGGACCGAGTCACATAACCTTGTATCCTGGAACTTCAGTTCCTCCGATTTTGGATCTCAGGCTCCCAGTACTCCAAGATCTGGACATGGACATGGTTATATAGTTCTGGGGACGTGTGTTGGCGCTGGGGTTTTATCATGTGGGTTGGGTTTGCTGTACTGGTTTCTGAGGCGACGACGCTTGCGCAAGAAAGGTGATGGAACTGGGAATACAGAACTAGTAGATACGACAATTGATTCAGTAATTAATGTTGCGTTTGAGAGAGGGAGTGGGGCTAGAAGGTTTCCTTACGGTGTACTCGAGAGTGCTACCAGAAACTTTATGGAGGCGGGGAAACTTGGGGGAGGAGGATTTGGGGAGGTATACAAAGGGGTGTTGCATGACTCGAAGCTCGAAGTGGCGATCAAACGGATCTCCAAAGGTTCCAAGCAAGGGACAAAGGAGTACATATCTGAAGTCACGATCATAAGCCGTCTCAGGCACCGCAATCTCGTGCAACTGATCGGCTATTGTCACGAGAAAGGGGACTTGCTGCTTGTTTACGAGTACATGCCAAACAAAAGCCTTGATTACCATTTATACAATAAGACGAGGTTACTTGCATGGCCGGAAAGGTACAAGATCACTCTGGGTTTAGCCTCAGCATTGCTCTATCTTCACGAAGAATGGCAGCAGTGCGTCATCCACAGGGATGTGAAGCCAAGCAACGTGATGCTGGATTCAGGGTTCAATGCCAAACTTGGTGATTTTGGACTGGCTAGGCTCATGGACCATGACTCCAACCGAGAAACAACAGTCCTGGCGGGGACCAGGGGATATATTGCACCGGAGTATGCCATTACAGGTAACAAAATACATGTATGCTACTACAATCTATTTGAAAGGTCTTTTTTAGTTACTTCACTTCTCCTGGACTAGTATTATATATGTCTGTCGCTCATTGGACGTACGTCTGGTCATCCAATGATGATTATCAGACTGATGCATGAGCTCACGAATCTCAATGCATCCAAAACTGAGAGTGTGGTTGAGAAGGACTTGGATGGTTAGGCAAATGTTTACCATATAGTGTCAAATATTACTGTATGCACTCAATAATTGAAATCATAAATTTCTTCATAATTTCATAAAAATAAAAAAGAAGGATATATACCATATTTTAGCCTTCGTCTCTGGCCTGAGTAGCACGTGTTACCTCAATTTCAGTTCATCAAACTTTAGAATAACTAGAAACAGAAATCATTCAAGCTGAATATGTGATGCCCGGTATTATCTTTAAAACATTATTTTCTCTATAAGATTGAAAAATAATTGAAAAGGCAAGATTTTTTTTAACAAAATCAAAATTGAATAACTATAATCATTGATTTACTTTAAAAGTCTAATTAAGCTATCTGCATTACGACATTCAACAGGAAAGGCTAGCAAAGAGACTGATATCTTCAGCTTTGGAGTAGTTCTATTAGAAACTGCATGTGGCAGAAAGCCAACTCATTCAGGGAGAATGATGATAGAATAAATTTGGTGGAGTGGGTTTGGGAACTTTATGGGAATGGAACATGTTCGTCTGCAGCAGATCAAAGGTTAGAGATGGAATTTGATGAACAACAAATGAACTGCTTGATGGTTGTGGGACTATGGTGCGCTCATCCTGATAGAAATCAAAGGCCCTCCATGAGGCAAGCAATCAATGTACTTAAATTCGACACGCCATTGCCGGCTTTGCCACCCAAGATGCCTGTTCCAATGTTTCATTCTCCTCCGGCTAGCCTGTCCGGTCATTCATCAAGTTCTGGCAGCTGCGCCACAATGTCAAACACATTCGTGTCGGGACGTTGAAGGATGGTGAGTAATGTTAAAAAAGTTGGTCAATGGTACATGTTACCTATTATATATAACAGTGATTTATGGTGCAACCGTATGATTAAGTGCTTTTAGCTTTTGATGGGTGCTTTACTGTATGATTTGGTTGTCGTATGTTTTTTCCAGACAAACTCGAAATATAATATATCAGAAATCAGGTAATTCATGTCGAGCATCTGGCTTGCTATTTTGGTTTGCTCATCTAATAATGTATCGAGTTGTGCTTCATTGCTCTAATTTTTTATTAGCCATTTATAAATTTTGATTTGATCTAATTAAATTTAAAATATATTATGTAGATTGTAATTAAAAACATGCAAAATTAAAATTAAAATTTTGCATCTTTTAGTTTGCGAAACTATTGCAAAAGCTGGATGTAATATGATTTCTGTTCAGGGGTAAAATCGCCATTGTATTGATAACCGTGCGAAGGGGTTATGATTAGCCCTGGCCTTCACTCACTATGCTGCGCCCACAAAGAACGAGCTAGCCAATATGATTCGGTAGATCGAGTAACCCATAGCTCGGTTTCACCGAGCAATAGCTCGGTTTCACCATAGCTCGGCTCTCTCGAGCCCGCTCGGTTTCCCCGAGCCCGAGCTCCAGCCATAGCTCGGCTCCCCGAGCAATCCATAGCTCGTTTCTCTGAGGAATCCATAGCTCGGTTTCCCCGAGCGACCCATAGCTCGGCTCCCCTGAACAATCCATAGCTCGGTTTCCCCAAGTAACTCATAGCTCGGCTTCCCCGAGCGGTCCTTGGCTCAACATGCACCTCTGCGAAGCGAGACTGTTTTCACGCCAGGCTTATTCACTTTGTCGTATCTCAGCCACCCTTGTGTTTCGGCTGTTCTAGCCCCCCTGCACCTCTGTGGAATCTAACGTAGGAGAGCCCAAGTTCTGTGTAACAGAATTCAAAATGATAAATCATATCAAGACGTGGCCTAGGACCTGCGATAACGGCCTAGGACCTACACCGTTATCAAATCTCGGGCCACAAGAAAACTCTTCCAGCGGTTGATCCTCTAACGAACGGGATACGGATCTTAACGGCCTCACAACGGCCAAATTCTGATCGTCTTCCGTATCCCAACAACCTTCGAACCTTCCAGAAGATGCTCAAGATTCAGGTGATTGTTATAAATAGGGCACTTCCATATTCTTTCAGGTAGGCGATCTCACGCAATCTCTCCTTCCACTCCTGAGGCGCACGCTTCCTTGCTCACTCTCTCTCTCTCTTCCCCTTTTTCTGCCCTCGATTCCGCCATTGCCGCTCTGCTCAGAGCTCTTTGGAGGAACTCTCCAGTGAGAGCCTCCTCCCCATATTTGTTGTTCACCGATTCTTGCTAACTTGAGTGTCGAGGGTCTTCCACGGAGGGCCACCCCCAACGCCTCTCGCGCGAGGACTTTTTGCAGGTCTGCCCAGGAGGAAGCCCAATCAGGAGACCGACCGCGCCTGAGTCGGAGGACGGAATCCGGCAACAACAGATTGGCGCTAGAGATCTCTCCCATTAAAACTTGAAGAAAGGAGACAAGGATCTCAGTCTGTGAGAGATTTCCTCCCATGGCCAACCGAAAGAAGGCTACCTCTGATGTCCGAGATCAAGCCGCCTCTCAAAGGCCTGATCCAGTGAGCAACGTCGCGCCTCCACCACCGCCAGTCGAGACCCCTTCACCATCGGCGGCCCCGGTGACTCAGGACCAGTTTGCTTTACCGGTCCAGCAGGTGCAGGCTCTGGCCAACCTGATTCAGGGGCACCCAGAGGCCCCCCATCCGGCCGCTCATATCCCTCACTCCCCTGAGGAGGAGGCGGCCCCCGCTCATCCGGCGATCTCTTCTTCAGTCCGCATGGAGTCGCGAACCCCCCTCGCCATCCCAAGGAAGCTGAACCGGCTCCCCAGCGAGTCCCGGCAGAGATCTTCCCGGGCCTCGACGAGCTCGATCCCTCTCCCCGGTGTACTCTCGCCACGATTTGACGCCGCCTCAGTATCCTCCTTATCCTGCCCCTTTTGCTCTTCCTGATGAGGAGATCTACCGCCAGCTCCAAGAAATGCGTCAAGAGCTTGACGCCACCAAGCAGGCCCATCCGTCTCAGCCTAAGGCGGAGCTGGGTGTCCCCTTCTCCAAGGGGATCATGGAGGAAGTGATTCCCTCCCATGTTAAGCTACCTGCCATCGAGCCCTATCACGGCTCCTCTGACCCGGATGATCACCTCAGCAGCTTCCGGTCAATAATGATGTTCCACGGAGCATCAGACGCGGTCCTCTGCCGCGCTTTCCCCTCCACACTTAGAAGATCTGCCCGGACCTGGTTCAACGCATTGAAACCAGTTCCATTGATTCATTTGACGAGCTGAGCCATCTTTTTATTGGCTAGTTCGTCAGCAGCCGCCGCCACCGACGAAGATCCGACTCCCTCTCTGAAGTTAAGCATGAGGTAGACCATGCCCACCTTAACCATGAGGTGGCTATGTCCGCCCTAGGGGTGGAGTCTTGAAGGAGAGCGACTTCTACCTAGCGATGGAGGTCAGCTACCCCCCGAACCTCTCCACATGATGGCACTGGCAGACAAATACGCCAGGGTTGAAGAATCACGGAGAGCTGCCCGCGTCGAGCTGGCGAAGAAGAAGGAGCCCAAGGGTCTGGACAGGCATCGACCTACCCGTCAGCCAAGCCCGCCTCATCGCCAAAGGGCTCCCTGCCATCAAGAAATCGCTCCCAAAGCCTTCCTAGGCGGTTCGATGGTACACCCCGCTCACCGTTCCCAGGGCACAAATCCTCATGGAGATAGAGCACCAACTCCCCCGACCAGCTCCTCTCCGAGGGAACCCAACCCGGAGGGACCCCACCAAATACTGCCACTACCATCGGGAGCATGGCCACGATACTGAGGAATGCTGGCAATTAAAGAATGAGATTGAGAGGCTAATCCAGCGGGCCGATTGAACCAATTCAGGAGGGCGCCCGAGCCAGGACAAGGGGGCGATCGCCAGCCCGAGCCTCAGCAGCCTCCTCCTCCTCCAAATCCACCCGTTATCAGCCATATCAATGTAATTGAAGAGGCCGGTAGCTCGTCAAGCTTCAAGAATGATGAAGAGGCCCCGACACCGAAGAAAGCACGAACGGGTGAACTCTCCTTCTCCGACAACGATCTCCAGGGGATACAATTCCCACACGATGATGCATTGGTTGTATCTCTCAATTTGAATAACTATGATGTAAGTCGGATCCTTGTGGATAGTGGAAGCTCCGTGAATGTTTTGTACCTTGATGTGTTTGCCAAGATGAAATTACTCATGGAAAATCTCCGAGTCGTGGACTCCGCCCTAATGGGGTTCACCGGCGATGTTATCATCCCGGAAGGGGTCGTAACTCTGACAGTCCGGGCGGGAGTTTGGCCCCTTGTGGCCACTGTTCACACAGACTTCCTGGTGATGAAGCTTCGGTCACCCTATAATGCAATATTCGGGAGACCCGGCCTGATGTCCCTTAAAGCCGTCGTCTCCATCCCGCACCTATCTATGAAGTTCCCCCCGAGCGGGGAGTTGGTGTCATCCAAGGAAGCCAAACCATGGCTCGGCAGTGTTTCGTCACCAACCTTCGATCCAGGATGCCCGAGGTTGATGGGCTGGACTCGGGAGGACTTTGCTGAGCAACGAGGAGAACCACCGAAGAGCTAGAAGAAGTGCCGCTGGACGAAGCTCGGCCCGACCGAACTATAAAGATCGGGTCGCTGTTGAAAGGCGAGTCCCGACAAGAACTGGTCGACTTCCTCCGAAGCAATGCCGACGTCTTCGCCTGGTCTGCCTCTGACATGCCAGGAATCAATCCTGATGTTCTCGTTCATCGCCTCAATGTAGATGAGATGTACCGACCTGTCAAACAAAAGAAAAGAAGCTTCGCCCCGGAGCGTCAGAAAGCTATTGAAGAGGAGGTTGATAAGCTCATCAAAGCGGACTTCATTCGGGAGGTGAATTACCCAAGTTGGCTGTCAAATGTGGTCATGGTAAAGAAGTCGAACAGCAAGTGGCGGATCTGCATCGACTTCACTGACCTCAATAAAGCTTGCTCGAAGGATAGCTTCCCTCTCCCCCGGATTGACCAGCTCGTGGATGCCACCTCCGGTCACCAGATGCTGACATTCATGGATGCCTACTCAGGCTACAACCAAATACGAATGGCCCCTGAAGATGAGGAGAAGACCGCCTTCATAACCGACCAAGGTACTTACTGTTACCGAGTTATGCCCTTCGGTCTTAAAAATGCAGGTGCCACCTACCAAAGGCTGGTCAACAAAGTTTTCAAAGAACAAATCGGCCAGAACATGGAGGTATATGTCGACGATATGCTGGTCAAAAGCAAAAAGCATCATAGCACGTCGAGGATCTCTCGGAAAGCTTCGCAACGCTCTGCAAATATCGAATGAAGCTCAACCCGACCAAGTGCGCCTTCGGTGTCAACTCTGGGAAGTTCCTCGGCTTCATGGTTTCCCAACGGGGTATTGAGGCTAACCCCCAGAAGATCCAGGCCCTCCGACAGATGGCGCCCCCAGCATCTATCAAAGACGTCCAGTGCCTGACCGGGAGGATAGCGGCCCTTGATCGCTTTGTGGCTCGGTCTGCCGAGAGATGCCTTCCCTTCTTCAAAACTCTCCGGTCGGCTAAGAATTTCCAATGGTCCTCCGAGTGTCAAAAATCATTCGAAGACCTCAAAAAGTACCTCGGCTCTCCCCCTCTCCTCAGCAGCCCAAATCCCGGAGAAATGTTATTTCTGTATCTAGCTGTCTCGAAGGGCGCTATTGGCTCGGTGTTGGTCAGAGAAAAAATAAGATCCAGAAGACAATCTATTATGTCAGCAAACTGCTCCGAGATGCGGAAGCAAGGTATACCCGGATTGAGAAGATGGTGTTGGCTTTGATAACTTCGGTCCGGAAGTTGCGGCCATACTTCCAAGCGCATTCTGTAATAGTCCTGACCGACCAACCCATCAAGGCGGTGGTCTATCGTCCAGAGACATCGGGGAGGATGACCAAATGGGCCGTCGAGAGCGAGCACGACATTCAATTCCAACCTCGCTCGGCCATCAAAGCTCAAGTGCTGGCTGATTTCCTCCTCGAATGCACTATCCCAGAGGATGGCTCCACTCTGACTCCCCCGAACTCCAAAATCTGACGCCCGTTGGCTCCTCCATGTCGACGGGTCATCCAACGCCCATTGCTCTGGTGCGGGTTTAGTCCTCACCAGTCCGAGGGGGCGACTTTCGAATATGGCGTCTGCTTCTCTTTCCCAGCCTCCAATAATGAGGCCGAGTATGAGGCTCTGCTTGCCGGGCTCCGAATCGCCCGTGACCTCAAGGTGAAGAAACTGAACGCCTTCACCGACTCTCAGCTGGTAGCTGGTCACGTGCGGGGCGAGTTTGAGGCCCGGGAGCCAAACATGGTTCGTATCTTTGAGAGGTTCGGAGCCTACTCTCTCATTTTCCCGAGTTTGAAATCATTCAAGTACCGAGATCCGAAAATGCCCGTGCCAACCTATTGTCTCGGCTGGCAACTGCGGAATCAATGGATGCCGAGCAAAAATTTCATGTAGAGATCTTGGAGAGGCCCAGTATTGCCGATGCTGACTGAGTAATGCAAGTTGAGGCCGAACCATCATGGTTCAACCCCATCCTAAAGTATCTCAAAGAAGGATCGCTTCCAGCCGATCGAAGGGAAGCTAGAAAGCTGAAACTGCAAGTCACCCAGTATGTGCTGATTGATGACAAGCTTTACAAGCGGTCTTTCTCTATGCCGCTGCTCAGATGCCTTCGTCCATCTGAAGCTGATTATGCTCTTCGGGAGGTACATGAGGGAATTTGCGGCAACCATTTGGGGAGCCGGTCTTTATGCCACAAGGTGCTGCATCAAGGTTACTATTGGCCCACCATGCAGAAGGACGCTGACGACCTTGTCCGAGCCTGTGACCCATGCCAAAGACACTCCAATGTTCAGAGGCTCCCCTCCACCAGCCTGGTCCCCATTTCATCCGCTTGGCCCTTTGCCAAGTGGGGGATGGACATTCTTGGCCCATTTCCACTCGCCACAGGGCAGCGGAAGTTTTTATTCGTCGCCATCGATTACTTCACGAAATGGGTCGAGGCGGAAGCGGTTGCTCAGATAACTGAGGCCCGAGCCAGAGACTTCGTGTGGAGATCCATCATCTGCCGTTTCGGCTTCCCGCACACCATCATCACTGATAACGGCAAGCAATTCGACAATCCAAAGTTCCGCCAGTTCTGCGAAGAGCATGAGATCCATCATCACCTTACCTCAGTCGGGACATCCACAGGCTAACGAGCAGCCGAGGTAACTAACCGGACTTTGCTCCAAGGGATCAAGGCTCGGCTCTCCAGGGCCCGAGGCAGATGGGCAGATGAGTTGCATCATGTCCTATGGGCCTACCGCACCACCCAAGAGTGCCCATAGGCGAGACTCCATTTAGAATGGCCTTCGGCACAGAGGCCGTTATCCCCGTGGAGATAGGACTCCCTTCCCTGCGGGTGGAAAGCTACTCGGAGGAAGCCAGTGACGAGCAGCTCCGTACCAACCTCGACCTAGTAGAAGAGATCAGAAAAAAGCCCGGATCAGAGCAGCGCCACCAGCAAAGAGTGGCCCGCTACCACGCCTCCAGGATCAAAGGGAAAGCTTTCCTGCTCGGCACCTTGTTCTCCGGAAAGCATCTGTCTCCAAACACTAGAGCAAGGAAAACTAGCTCCGAACTGGGAGGGCCCCTACCAAGTGACGGAAGTCGTCGGACCGGGACCTACAAGCTGCAAGACCTAAGCGGGAAATCCATTCCTCGAACATGGAATTCGGACAACCTCCGCAAGTATCATCAGTAGGGTACGCCTTCTATAGGCCCACCTTCTTAATTTCTGTCGACGTAGTGTTTTCATGATTTATGGCATGATTTCCATGATTATATCGCCAAAAAACATAAAGGAAACAGATACTGCTCACCAATCCTAGGCACGACCAAGTTATCTATTTAAACAAAATTCTCCGAACCTCGGCTGGGCCGAGCAACTATTTTCCGAACTTCGGCTGGGCCGAGCAACTATTCTCCGAACCTCAGCTGGGCCGAGCAACTTATCTCTGAACCTCAGCTGGGCCAAGCAACTTATCTCCGAACCTCGGCTAGGCCGAGCAACTATTCTCCGAACCTCGGCTGGGCCGAGCAACTATTCTCCGAACCTCGGCTGGGCCGAGCATCTTATCTCTGAACCTCGGCCGGGCCGAGCGACCAATCTCTAAATTCCGGCTAGATTGAGCGATGATCTCTGAAGCCCCAGCCAAGACCGGAGTGCATAAACCTTAGCCAGAATCAGGGAATATCTTCTACTATTAAGAATCTCGGCCAAAGCCGAGGAGCGTCTTCGACGGCTAGAATCCTCGGGCTAACCGAGCGATACTTGCGCGCCCCGGCCGCGCCCGATACTCGAATCCTCGGCCGAACGAGCAAAATCTCTATGCCATAGCCATGACTTAAGGCCTCGATTGAACCGAGTGACTTCTTGGATACTCCAAGATGACGGAAACATCTCCTGGTACTTTAGCAGAAGTAAAAGATCTCCTTCTAAATCAAAAGACCGCCCGGGTCCGCCACTGGCCCAAACAGGGATAAATGATCCCCAAAACTTGGTTCGGGTTCGGGCAGCTTACAAGCCCCAACCGACCTAAATGCTCCCCTAAGTTAACGTTTGAATTCGGGCAGCTCACAAGCCCCAATCGATGTAACTACGATCTCTTAAAGCTTAGCTCGAACTTGGCAGCTGGTAAGCCCCGATCGACATTGGCAAATGTTTTGGGATAATAGCAAATGCGCCAGATACAAAACCTTCGCTTTCATTGATTAAAAGAGGAAAAAAACAACCAGGAAAAGGGAAAAAACAGCAAAATCCGTCATAGGGGCTTATTGTCTCCCTCAGAAGCTGCCGGTCCCTCCCTACGCCGAGTCAGCTCGGCGACTTCGTGGCGAAGGAACGCTATCACTCCCTCCTGCCGGTCAATAACCTGGCAAAGGACCTCAGCTCCCTTGTCGAAACAGCAAGAAATTCCTTGACCGTCCTTTCAAACTGCTCATGGCCCACCAAAACTGACGCTAGGGCCATCCCATCGACGGTCATAGGAATACGACCCCCCCGGGAGTCCTTGCGTCATTATTGCCACCACTTGACCCTTCAATCGATCGCCCTTTATCGTGGGAAGCCATACATGCCCTCAAAAGCTATCGAAAGATTAACCGAGAGGATGGCAAACACTGCCATCCCCCTGGTCTATATTTATATCACCCTGGCAAGTATTCCCATCAATCGAGCCATTAATTCCGGCCCAAGGAAATTGTGCCGCTCGCCGCCGCTTCGGCTGACGCCTGCGAGCCGCGAGGAGTCGCGCCCCCTCCCAAGGAGGATTATTCGGCACCAACGAGACGCTCGGGAACCCCCCTCATCTCTAGGGACCAAGCTCCCTCCAGTTTGCCGACCTCTGAGAAATAAATGTCCTTGAAGAATCCACCAGACTCCCTCGAAATTGGGTGTCCCTTCGAAAAGGCACAAAGAAAATAAAGCGCGCCGACGGTCAACGTAAGCTCGCCTCACCCGAGGAAGGCCAAATCATAACTCCAAACGCCCCCATGCGTTATCCATCAACATCGAAATCTATATGCGCCATAGGAACCAAAAATGATGACATCATTCTTAGCAACAACCGAGCTATCCGCATCAATCTCCATGCCTCGTTTGGGCTGAACTATGAGCTGAAATAGCACAATATAGCCGGCCCGAACGGCCTCCTAGACATAGTTCAGATTTGGGCAGCTCACAAGCCCCGGCCGAATCAAGTGGCCTTCGAGACACTCCTCCGGATTCAGGCAGCTAACACGCCCCGGCCGGACCGAGCGATGCCTGCATACCTGCTTCGCTCTACGGGCAAGTTCATGCTCATATCATGAACCCGTTGGACCGCCCAGGTCTACTCTCCGACTCAACCATGGATATATTTTCCCTCCGCTAAGAACCAGATTTTAACCTTAGCAAAAGCAAAACGGCGAGGGCGCTGTCGATACATGCTATAGCGAGATATGATATGGGATTAACAACGCAAAAAGAGCAGATGCAAGAGAAAGAAGGAATGAAAAATTTCTTTATTTCCTTATCAATAAAAATTACAACCTCCTAAGAGGAGTTACAAGTGCACCAAAGCACAGGAAATGAAAACGAGTAAATAGCTCGGTCGAACTGCCCCAAGCCAGTTTCGGTTAACGATGATACTTTGACGTCTGATCCAGCAAATCAGACAAACCACGAAACCAGTCAGCTCGGGCCGATAACGAGCAAGACCGGCTTCCTACGGGTCCTCTGGATGAATTAATAGATCCAAAAGGGGGGCATGACCCGTGGATGCATATTTTGAGGAGCCGAGCAAACTAACCAGCTCCCCTTAGGTGGAATGCTGGGTTGCATGCCGCTGCCCGGCTGGGAGAGCCAGGGGACCATCAGCCCCGCGTTGCTCCCATCTTCTCCTCTCCGTGGTAAGGATTCCCCTCAGAGAAGGGACAAGGATCCAGGCCGACGGAGGAGGGAAGCTCCGTGCATGCTATGGGGATGTCGATGCACTTTCTACCATGTGCCTCCTGTAGCGAGCCACAAAGACACACTGGAAGCGCATATGTGCGCTCTTCGTGTGATCTCTGCGGCCCTCTTGTGCGCTCTCCGTATGATCTCGGAAATCATTCCTGAGGACGGGCCACTCTCCGGCAGTTTCTTCATCGCCCCAACTATCCGGGGAAAAAGACTCACAAAAGGAAAGCTCAGTCCTCCACTCTAAACCCCAGAGAGACAGGCATCATGAAAACTTTCATAGGGAAGAAAACTCTGGGATGGACTGACATGGCCCTTCCTTTCCCCTTTTTATAGGCGAAGATGAGTCGGGAGCAGCTGTCAAAGCAAAGGGCCCCAAAATTCAAAACGCGCAATCCACACCACCACGTGGTCTCCCAGGTGAAAGCAGTGCCCCTCGCTACGCACCAAGCGCGTTGCTCGAGCCATGACGTACGCCGAGAGATCTCCTCTGATCCCAAATCACGAGCCTTAAATGCAGAAAATCGCCCGCCGATCTTACGGATACGGGCAGACCTGAGAGATCGCCTAGGAAAGCGACATCCTCCAATGACGAATAAACACTTGCATCGTACGCCAAAGCTATCCGCATTAGAAAAAGATCAATGTAATAAAAACCCTCGGAAAGCACCGAAGCAGCTTTTTGCTGGCTATAGAGCCGTATCATCTATTTCGGCAAAACAAAAACTGACTCACCTGGGAAAGAAACGGGGCACTGACAGGGTAATAAAGAGGTGCAAAGGCCAAGTACTCCTCGATAATGACCTCTCGATATTCTCCGCTCCGGTCCAACTGCCTGTGGGACCTAGGCATAGACCTAGGCATCACCCTAGACTCCCCTCCAAGGCTAAAGCCGATTCCACACTCTGAAACAAACCGAAGCATCTATTTTCAGTCCAACATGACCGAGTGTTATCCCGAGCCCCGATCCAGGCAACAATGGCAAGAAACCCTCCGAGGGGTGGATAACTCTTAAGACTTGCACGATGGAAGCAGCATATCAAAATAAAGGAAAACACGAAAGTTACACAAACTGTTCTTTTCATTCATCATGAAAGGATGGCAAAAAGAAAAGAAAATACACCAGCCCTCACAAAGGCTTATTATTCTCTCCCAGAGCTGCCGAGCCTTCCCCTTGCTCCTCTACCTGGCCACCTACCTGTTGCTAGAGGGATGCAACACGCTTCTCTAGCTGATCGTTGACCGCACGAAGGTGCATAATCTCCCTAGTAGAGGTAATCATGTATTGCTTGGTCGCCTATTGAAGTCGCTCACGGCTCGCGAACAATGAGGCCAGGACTTCCGTGTTGATGACCGCCTTGGTACGGCCCCTACGGGCCCCCCAGTGAGCGCCGACACCGTCGGCTGGTGCTCCGGTCGACCCCCCTTCATCTTTGGAAGCCATTCTGCTCTCGCAAGCTCGGATAGACCAGCGAAGATCGACGAAGGAAATGGTTAACGATGGCCTACCACCTGTTGGTATTTAAACCATCCCAAGCAAGAGCCCTAACCGCTCGAGCCATCGGCCCTTGTGTCGCTGACGTAAAACCTTGCCACGCGTCGTCGCTTCAGTGGCCACTCACAAGAGGCAAGGGATTCAACAAACCCTTTTTCCTCGGCCCTAGCCGAGCCATCTCCTCCCTCGGCCCTAGCGGAGCCATCTCTTTCTTCGGCCCTAGCCGAGCCATCTCCTCCTCGGCCCTAGCAGAGCCATCTCTTTCTTCGGCCCTAGCCGAGCCATCTCCTCCCTCGACCCTAGCTGAGCCATCTCTTTCTTCGGCCCTAGCCGAGCCATCTCTTTCTTCGGCCCTAGTCGAACCATCTCCTCTCTCGGCCCTAGCCGACCTATTTCATATTTTGGCCCTAGCCAACCCATTGCACCACTTATCCTAGCTATGCTGTATCTTAGCTCCCCCGTCAGGACGATCCCTACGCCTTGACCTTGGACGAGGTATTTACTCAAATCCGAACTAAACCAACCAAATGGCGCAAATAAGCCACGGGTCACCTGCGGCCGGAGAAAAGCGCAAGGCAAGAGACCATTCGAAAAAGATAAACGAATGAGAACAACGGATCCATTCACTGATCTTTGGTTGAACTACAAAAAGGAAGAAACAGGAAATACATATGAACCCCCAAGAGGTCAAGACTTGGGATCAGACCCGGTGTCTCCCGTAGCAACATCAGCGGGTGCATCACTTGGCTCACCCTTTTTGGCAGTGTCCCACCGAGATACTTGGGCGGCAGCATCGGTGCCCAGGACGACTTCGAGATCAACATCTGAAATCTCCTCGTATTCATCCTCCTCGGCCCCCGGGTGCGGGTCTCATAATATTCGGCGTCCAAACAAGACAAGTCTAGGTCGGGATAAGCTTGAGCGACCTTAGCCCGCGCCTCCTCTTCGCCGATCTGGAATGCATCTGCGTAGGCCGCCCTGCATTCCTCGGCGAACTGGGTAGAGTTCATATACTCCTCCACTGCTGAAGAAGCTCTCGCGTTCACCTCGACTAATTGATTCTCCAATTCGGAGACCCTTTGATGCCTCGAGGCCATCTCCTCTCCGAAGGCTTTTAGCCACTCCTGAAACTCCTGGCTCATCTTGTTCAGCTGCAGATGAAAAGCCGGGTAAGGCAAAAGTCGAGGGCCAAACGGATAAAACGAGTAACACCCTACTTGTTCGTCTCGACGGGCTAGTTCACTGCCCAGCACTTGAACTCTGTTGAAAGCCTTCGATTTATCCGATTGACTTCGACGAAGACTCTCTTTTAGTTCATCCATCCGGGACTGAGTGTCCCCAATCTCTTGATTGGCGTAGTCAAGCTCGTCAGAGAGCCAAGCAGCTCGTTCATCCGACCACTTTAACCGATCCTTCATGTCGGCGAGCTCTTTATCCAGACGGGTAAGCTGGTCCTACTGCCGCCGACACTTGTGCTCCTCTTCCTCGAGTCTCTTGCCTCAGCTGGTCTTATCTTCGGCATGGCTGGCTTTTAATTGGTCCCACCTCTTGTCGAAAAACCGCTGCATGGATGTGTCCTTATCTTCATGCTCTGCTTTGATCTGAGATAATTCCAAACTGGCCTTCTCAGACTGCTCGCGGAAGCCTTGAAGCTCGTTGACCTGCGCTGCGAGTTGAGAGACCCTCTCTCTCTCTTGCCTGTAAGGATCCTGCGAGTCTCCCCGAGTTCTCTTTCGGAGACCGCCAAGGCTCGGGAAAGATTAGCTGTTGAATCCACCCTCTCCTTGAGGCAACCAATCTCTTTACGGGCCTGAGCCCAAGCTCCAACGACCAGATGCAAACGTCATTTCAGTGCCCTCATGACCAAGGTATTCTGCAGAAAGGGTTGCACATATGAGAAATGCAATCAAATAGGCTGACTAAAAACCCTACTTCGATGTGATGACTTACTCGAGATGCATAATCTGAGGTGATCCTCGTGAGAGCAAAATTGTCAATCTCGGCAAGAAGGAAAGCTTCATCCGGTACTCCAGTGTGTCTAAAAGCCACCCTCGACAAGGTTCTCCGGATCATTCCCTTTCGCCGAAGAACTTTCTCCTTCTCGAAATGCAGACCGCATCAAAGAGGAGAACATAGCACTCACCTCCGAATCACGTGAGTGGATATTTGCACTCAGGGAGCCAATTTGAGAACTCGCAGCCCCTGAGATCCTCATTCGGCTAGCCTCCTCCAGCAAAGCCCTCATGTGAGAGGCCTCAGGCATCTTAGCTCCGGCAAGGGAAGCCCTGATTCGAACGTTCCCATCACCAGACGGCTCCCCTTCTTCCCCTTCTTCTCCCTCTTCTCCTTCTACTTCTCCGGACATCCCTCTGCCCCCGGCGGACTCCTCTCGAATTTCAATTTCCCTCAGGGCCTCCGGTGCCCCGGTGGAGGACCTTCACCAGAAGGTGCCCCACGTGATTTGGTCGCCAGTTTGGCAGGTTCAATTACTCCTTTGTCCCCCACTGGCTCTCCCGCAGACAGCCCAGGATGATCCTTGGCAGCTATAACCGTTCCTCCCATCTCAAGTGAAGCGGGGGCCGCTCCCGCCTCTGCCTGCAACTCCTCCGAGCCACCAGGGTAAAAATTTGAGCTTAGTCCCTACATGTGGTAGAGGATTTTTCCAAAGTAACTCGTGAATCAGACATCTCGATCAGATAAAATGGTTTTTTGGTAGACATGTAACCTAACCACTTCATCTAAGAAATGTTTGGCCATCTTGGAGGCATCAAAGTGGCTCAGTGGAAAGTGCTTAGTGGGATTCATCCTATAATGTGAAAGATTAGGCAAAGTGGCTCCTGAGATTAGATCTATAGTATGTTGGATATTCCTTAAAGGTGGTAATTGATCAGGAAGTTCTTCAGGAAACATATCTTGGAACTCTTTCAAAACTCTAATTCTTTCAAAAATTCTACTACCTTTTGAGGATATTCTTTTTGGGTTTGATCATGAATTTTCTTAGTAGTAAAGATCCAAACTGGTGAACCCTTAGTGATCTCATGCTCTAGTTCTTTAGCGCTGATTAGATTAATCCTGATTTTTTTTTCTTTCAGGTTACTAGATTCCCTCTTAATATGATCCTTAGGTGGAGTTGGGTTTATTACAAGCTTCTTTCCATGATGGTTAAAGGAGCAGTAGTTGGATTGACCATATAGGGTAGCATCATGATCATATAACTAAGGTCGACTTAAGATGATACTACTAACTCCCATAGGAAAGACATCACACCACATCTTTTCTTGATAGAATTGTAGTTGGATCATGACTTGGCATCTCAGTTTAATAGGGATGAAAATTGAGTCTATCTAGGATACCTTATAAGGATTGGGATGGGGAACCATAGATAAACCTAGGGTTTTGACAACATTGGTTGAGATGGCATTAACATAGCTTCTGCTATCTATGATGATCTTACATACCTTTTCCCTAACTTCACAAATGTTTATAGGATATGGGTCCTACGCCAATCCTCTTATTCTTTGGTTTGGTCAAGATATCTCTAACAACTCCCAATAAATCAGATGATTCAATGACTTCCTCATCTCCTTCAATTCATCCACTAAGTGTATTCCAGCTTCATACACTTCTCCTTCATGCTCATCAATGGGTTCAGGATCTTCTTCCTCTTGTTCTCCTATATGTAGGGATCGGGTTAGGCATTGACTAGCATAGTGTCCCAATTTATGACATCTAAAATAAGGAGCATTAGGATTAGGATTCCTTTGAACTTTAGGTAACTTGCCCTTATTTTCCTTACAGGTCAATGGGGTGCTAGGAGTAGGTCGGCTAGGGTACACTTAACTAAACCCTGGTTTTTGATTAAGGGTACCATTCATAGTAGGTTTAGATCGACGGATTATGGGTTTCCTTTGGAATCTCTCATAGTCTCTAGCTATCTGATAAGCCTGTTCAAGATCATGGACTTCTCTTAAAAATAATTCTCTCTGAATGTTCTTACATAGTCTAGCCCTAAATCTAGATAGGGTCATAGCTTCAGATTCATCTATGCTACACCTCATGACATACTCATCAAATTTGGCTATGTATTCAGAGACGATCTTACTTTCTTGACTCAACCTCTGCCATTGATTTAAAAGTCTTTGGTGATAGGATATGGGAAGATACTTTTTTCTAAGCTTAAGTTTCATGGCTCTCCAGTTAGCTATGGGTATGTCTTCCTTTTGCCTAGTTATTCTTTCAACATTTTTTCAGTATAGTCTAGCTTATCGGACTAACTTAAGTTTGAAAATTTGACCTTCTTCCTACTGATATCTCTTACTACTTAAAGTATTGATCCATGTCATTTTCCCAATCAACATACACCTTACGGTCTAAATCTCTGTCAAAAGTGGGTGCATCGAGTCGTATGTTCCTAAAGACTCTTTCCTCCAAATCCATAAAATCTTGGTGTGGGTGTCTAGGGTTATGTTCAGGGGTGAGATCATGACAATGGGCTCTTAGACCAAGGAGAGTTGGTCTAGGTGATTCAGGTTCAGTGTGGTTCAATCGATTTTCTGCAAGGGTCCCAATTCGCTCTTCCATTTGATCAAACCTATTGTTTAATTGTCTAAATTGTTCAGTCATGGTTCTCATTAAAGTTTTAAGATTGGGATCTATGGTGTAACTTAGTTGTGTTTGGGGATGTTGGTAATGGGCCCTAACCTAGTGGTCATGCAACACACAAATTCGTTCTAGGGTTTCTAGACCTAGAAGCTCAAGTATAATGAATCAACTCAAATTACAATCAATTCAACAATTATTCTTTCCACTGGCTAGATAAGAGTGGGGTTGTGGGGGGCTCCCCCCGCTCTCGAAGGGACCTAATTAGAGAACCACAAGTCCACTTAAGGCGTTTGCTGTTTGATCCCTAGCCCTAGGCACCACTTTCAAGAAATAACTGAAGGATTGAGTGTACCAGTTTCATCACAATACTTGAAAGTCAACCATGTAGGTGTCCCTAGCTTTGCTTTAGGTTTCTACTCAATTTTAATTAGGCTTGGGATCGAGATGAAGTGATTGTTTTGGGTCAGAAAAGGTGATGAAATCCTTCCCTTACCTGAGATAGAGAAATTGCCTTTAAGTGAATTCAGTGATGCATGCACATACATATGAAAACTTAAAGTAAAATATGCAGATATATATACATATATATATATGTATATATTTTATTTTATTTTTATTTTTTTTATGTTGTAGATCTAAAAATAAGAAGAAAATTATAGATTTAATGAAGATTAATTAGATGATTGCTAAGATCTCATGTCCGACCATAGCTCATTACTCTCATGGGTCATGATAGTATACTTTCGTATATCCGCTCAAATCCTAAACAATGCAATTCTCTTTATATATATATACGTAAAAAATTTTAGCAATATGCATGAACATGTCCTAGCCTATTCTGATACCAAACTATGCAAGATGTACCATACAAAAGATTAATGTAAAGCAATGATTCATATTTTAAGGTGCTTTACTTTTCGAAATGAGTAAGAATAAACTAACGATGAATATGCGAAGAGTAAAGTAACTATATGCATAACACAATTCAAAGTAATAAAGAAAACAGGATCCTAGGGTTGAGAAACTACTACTTAGAACATGCTCTTTCTTCAATAAAATAGAACTTATGAGAAGGATGGGTCTGATTACCAGGCAATGATGGTCTTTGTCCTAAAAGATTGGATTACACAACTCTCGAAATAAGCACCTAGAAGATGAAGCTATGCTACCACAGATGTTTTGACTTTCCTTCATATGGTTCTGGAGATAAGGAGACTTCATCTAAAGATCATAGCACCTTGGTGTCTTGGAGATGGGATGCTTGGAACATATGTTGGAATGGATATTTGTTGGGCCTCTCACCCTCTCCCCCACGGAGTGTCAATGCTTAAGAGCATAGAAAAATAAAAGAAGAAGACTCCTTTTCATTAATCATCAAAATTTTTTACAAGAAGGGAGGGTTTTTATAATAAACCCTAACCCTTAAATTACATAGAAAAAAATAAAATAAGGTGGCATATTATTTTCAAATAAGGAGATAGGTGGTGGTGCAGGAGCAAAAGTGATAAAAAAGTTGCAAGATTCCATTTGGATATCTGAACCCTAGAAGTCCCGTAATTTTTTCTTTTCTAGTTGGTCGAGTCTAGTCTGTTACCGAGTCAGTCAAGTTTGGTTTAGTTCAATGTCCAGTTCATGCATTTTCATTTTATTTGAGTCCTATAATAATTAAAGAAAAGTGTATTACTCTTTTTAAACCCTGCTGAAGATATTCAGAAGAAGCCCCAGATAGGTAGTATTGGACAACCATCCGATCTTCTCCAAACTTATTCATACCATATCCTTGGAGCTCTGTATCGATTGGATCCACCTACACTAGGATTGATGACGTGAAATCAATCTTCTTCCTCCATGTTGCTACCTACAAGGATTGGATCCGCCTACACAAGGATTGATGACATGGAATCAATCTTCTCTCCATGTCGCTACCTATAATTTTGGCAACCTTGGATGCCCCATAAGGAAGAAATTTGGTGGTCCCTTACTATGCTTTAATGGGAAAGATCAGCATCTTTACCATTCTGAAAAGGATTTTGCACCCCATATGGACCTTGTTGACAAAAGGAAAGAAAGAAGGATGGCACCCCAAAGCTTCCTATTTTGCTTGTAGTCCCTCGCCTCCAATTGGAACCATATATTACTTCTACCATTTGGTTGAATCAAATGAAGGGAAGAAGATACTTTGCTCTACAATTTTACTATATTTTTCTTGAGAACTTTTCTCCAAGTTCTATGTCTGTTGCCTTGAGCAATTGATCCTCTGTGAGAGAGTTAGGCGTGAGGCCAAAGATTTTTGTTGCCTTGAGCAATTGATCATCCGTGAGGGAGTTAGGTGAGGCCAAAGATTTTTTTGCCTTGAGCAATTGATCTTCCATGAAGGAGTTAGGCATGAGGCCGAAGTTATCTTACTACCAAACCCTAGTCTAGTCCATCTTCTCTACTAAGCTTCACTAAAGAAACCCTAATCCTCATACCACTATCTTCATAACTGACCACCAAACCCCTTCCCTTAAATTCTAGGCATCCATACTTGAAATCCTAGCCGCCCCCCTCTCTTGATCCATCTCCAAAGCCACTGCCCTCTCTCTTGATTCATCTCCAAACCACCGTTCCTCTCTTGATTCATCTCCAAAGTCAAGGAAGCCATCTTTGTCCCTGAATCGATATCAAGGAATCTCACGTAGAAGATAGTTTTCTCATCTAGAAATTCTACTCGCTAGCGAGAGATCTTCTACTAACACTAGGAGCGCATCATCGTCGAATAAATCAACCTTTCCCTTACTCTGTGATTCTGATTTTATGAAAGTTCATGAGCATGTCTTCTCTGGAGTTTCTAAATTCTAGACTTTCTTGGTACACTTCTTCATTTTTCTAAAAGTTCTATTCCTGAACCGTTACTTTCTACATCACATAATCTACTCTCTTACTCTTTCTCTTATCTTTGGGTGAATTAGCCATCTTCTAAAAAACTTAAAAATATATAAAAAAATTATTTTCATTGCATAATCACCCTGCCCTTGTGTTGCATCAGGCGGCATCTTGAAATAAGGTAAATAGATCAGGAGATAGCTTTCCAAAATAAGGAGATAGGTGGCATCTTGAAAACAAGAAAAAGAGATCAGGGGATATCTTTCCCAAATAAGAAATAGGCAGCATTTTAAAATAAGAAAAAAAGATCAGGGGATGTCACTATACTCTACTTTCCGTAAGGAGTGGGCAGCAAGTCACTTTTCATAGAGGGCTTATTTGCATTCTTTTATGCTGAAATAACTTTATAAAATCTTGGAATGTCCTAATTGAGTAGATGGCGCTACTTTGACTAGGATTCCATGTGCGCTGAGGTGGCGCACTGAATGTGGTCCTTCATGATCTTGGGTCTTCATCTTCCTACACTTTGACTCAATAAATCTTGACTTGACTCAAATAAAATTACTGGACTCATACTTGACTCAAATAAAATTACTAGACTCATACTGACAAAACTTAATACAGTACTTATAGTCAAACCAACATAAAGTAAAATTTCATAATGAGCTTAGAAACCTCTGTTTGATCTTGGTGCCCCCATCACTTTCTGTCTTTCTGGTGGAGTTAGCTTCGAACCCTGCAGGAGTCGCTCGACCGCATGCCGAAAGTATCAAATGTGCCGATATGCTCTGGATTCGGCTCTAGATGCTAAAACTTGACACTTAACACTATTCATAGGGCCAAACTCAATTCTTCTTGAATTTTGATTGATTAATGATTTAAATTCCTGAAGTACTTAATCAAAATCATTAGTAATACAAGAAATATACTCATGTGGTTTTTGTTATTCATCAAAATCAATAATTGGGTCAATAATAATTTTAGTACAAATAGAAATAGAAATGAATGTAGAGTAAAAATTGAGGAACATAAAGTTTCTAAAAATAATCATTTTTGATATTTAGGATCGATTAATTATAAGAAAGGAGAGATTAAAGATAATATTATTTATAAAACTAAAGTATATTGGATGAAATTGAAAAGTACAATTGGAATATAATACGATCGTAAAGTACCTACAAGTTAAAGAGAAAATTTTATAGGATAGGTATAACACCAACTATGTTTTATGGTATGTAATGTTAGGTAGTTAAAAAAAGTATATGCACATGATATGACTTAAATGAGAATGTTGAGATGGATGTATTATACTATAAGAAAAGATAGAATAAAAATAAAATTATTCGTAAAAATACAGAGGTAGCACCAATTAAGGATAAATTAAGGAAAGGATGTCTTAGATGGCTTGGATATGTGCAACATACATCTAGAGTGCACTTATATGAAGGAGTTATTTGATATACATAGAAGGAAAAAGGAGGACGTTATATAGGAAGATTTAAAATTTTTGCATCTCATAAAAGACACGACTCATAACTAAGTTGAATGGAGAAAAAGGATCATGTAGCCAACTCCAGCTAGTTTGGGATTAAATCTTTGTTGTTATTGTTATTGTTCTAGTCTCAAGCTTGCTTTAAGCTTTGACCCAAATCTAGCCCAAGGCCTAATTAGTTGACCCACAATAGCTCATTTAATCAACAACATTAGATTGATGAATTTAGTTTCAAAGTGTTGGCTTATGGGGCCAGCATCTCCCTTGTGATTTGTGTCATGGGCTTATGGGGGCCCACATATGACATCGGTGCTTGACAGCCCAACCAACTATGCCACGTGTATGCACTACGAAGCCCCTCATGTCTGCCCGTAGCTTAGCGTGGGGCTCTGCGCTGCCGTTGTGAACTGTGGGGTACCCTGCAGGAATCAGCCTTGCGGCTTAAGGAAATAAAGTACTGCCTTTACTGGGGGCTTGATCCTAAAACCTGGTATCAGAGCGAGGTTGTTGGTTCAAATCCCTCGGGTGTCGCTGAGGGGGAGATTGTTGGCTTATGGGTGCCAGCATCTCCCTTGTGATTCGCTGACATGGGCTTATGGGGGCCCACATATGACATCGGTGCTTGACAGCCCAATCAACCAGTGCGTGCCACGTATATGCACTGCAAAGCCCCTCATGTCTGCCTACCGCTTAGCGTGGGGCTTGCGCTGTCGTTGTGAACTGTGGGGGGTACCCTGCAGGAATTAGCCTTGGGGCTTAAGGAAATAAAGTATCGCTTTACTGACAGCTATAGCTTTTGGTAAGATGGTAATGGGCTTGATCCTAAAACCTGGTATCAATTGTTGGGGAAATTATTGAGAAATTATTTACCCAATTAATTGATTTTGATGATTAACAAAAGCCATGAGTATATTCATTGTGTTTCTGATAAAATTGATAAGTGTTTCAGGAATTAAGATCGATTAATTATCCAAAAGGTATATAGAAATTAGTTTTGAATTGAATTTTAATATAGTATAACAAAGTTCAGTAGGTGGAGCCGACACAGACTCATTGGAGCCGACTCCAAAGCGTATCAGAATAGTTCAGGATTTTGGCACGGTTTGGAGCCGACACCCTAGCAGCAGGAGCCGACTCCAACCTGAGATACAGAGAAACTGTTTTCTGCTTCAGAAGCCGGAACCAACACATGAGTTTTTGTAGCCGACTCTACCTGAGTTACAGAGACTATGTTTTTTGGAGCAATTCTTGGAGTCGACACCTCAAAATCGGGAGCCGACTCTAGACAGCGGTGAGTCGACACTTTGTAAAGTCGGAGCCAACTCCACGACGGATTGTTTTTTGCTATTTTTGGAAACCCGATTTGGAGCTGACACATGAAAAGTTGGAGCGTACTCCAACCTGTCAGAGGACGATTTTTAAAAGTGACAGATCAGCTCCAACGATATATTTTCTCACCTACTCTTCAACAGATCTATTTTCTTGCATGGAGAACTCATCAAGGTACATTTTAACGGCTATTTTCTCACCTAATATCGGATTGAAAGTCTATAAAAAGGGGATATCCGACCGTTCGAATAATAGAGAGAAAAATAATAGAAAATTGAGGAAAATACCCAGTGAAAAAGAGAGAAATTTCAAAGAGAAATCTTGAGTCCACACCTATCATTTGAAGAGAGTTTCTAGAGAAATCTAAAGCCATCTAAGATCAAAATCGAGGATTTTC
>UESW01002234.1:90154-258363 GCA_900491605.1 Calamus simplicifolius
CAATCAAGTAAAAGAATCCAAAATTAACATTCTAGTGCATAAATATGAATTGTTTAGCATGGAACAAACTGAATCAATCACATGCATGTACACTAGATTCACTGATATAGTTAATTGTTTAAAGAGTCTTGATAAAACTTATACTAATTCTGAATTAGTGCACAAAATTCTTAGATCTCTTCCAAGAACATTGAAAGCTAAAGTAACTGCTATCCAAGAAGCCAAAGACTTAAACGTTCTATCTTTAGAGGAGCTACTTGGATCCTTAATGACCCATGAGCTGACAATGAAGCAACATCAAGAGAAAAATATCAAGAAGAAGAGAACAATAGCTCTCAAGGCTGCAGAAAATAAGAAGAGCAGTAGTGAAGATGAAGAAGAAGATGAAACAGCTCTCCTTGCAAAGAAATTTAGAAAGTTTATGCAAAGAAGGAGACCCTTCCACAAAAGAAAATCTGGAAATCAAAATAGAAGGAGAAAAAGAAAAAAAAAGGGATAAAGAAAAAGAAAAAGAACCCTTGACATGTTATGAATGTAAGAATCCGGGCATTTTTATCTGAATGTCCTCAACTAAAGAAGGTTACAAGAAGAAGAAGAAAGCCTATGTTGCAACTTGGAGTGATAGTGAAGAATCTTCATCCGAAGAAGAACAAAAAGAGGTTGCAAACATATTCTTCATGGCGAATGATGACAATGAGGTATGTACTGAAACCCCTAATGATGACTTTACATTTGATGAATTATATGATGCTTTCAATGAGTTAGTTAGTGATTTTAAGGTTTTGAGAATGAAACACAAATCTTTGAAAACTGAAAACCTAAATCTTCTCAAAGAGAAAAATGAACTAATTCTTAAGGTTAAAAATCTAAAATCTGAAAATGAAAATATTTTAAAAGAAAAGGAATCAATTTCTAATGAAAATATTAATTTGAAAAAGAAATTGATAAATATAAGAATATTGTTGATAAATTTATATAGCTCAGAAAAACTAAATTTTTCTTTAAGTAATCAAAGAGCTGTATTTGATAAAGCTGGATTAGATATAGACCTCACATGAAACAAAAATATGTAAACAATTTCTTTATTAAGAAACCAAGTAAAAATGATATTTCATGTTATCATTGCAACAAACAAGGACATAAATCATATGAATGCAATTTTAGAAAAACTAATAAGAATTTAATGCTTAAATGTAAGAAAATATGGGTTCCAAAAGGAACAATATTTATTGCTACTAACCATGAAGGACCCAAGAAAGCTTGGGTACCTAAACAAAAGATTTGATTATCTTGCAGGAGTGCCTTGCGGCCAAAGGATCAAAAAGAAAGTGGTATCTTGATAGTGGCTGCTCAAGACACATGATGGGTGACAAGGAGCAGTTCATTACCCTTGAAGATAAAAGAGGAGGAGTTGTTACATTTGGAGACAATGGCAAAGGCCAAATTATGGGATTTGATAAAATTCAAATAATTCCATCCACTTTTATAGAAAATGGTTTATATGTTGTTGGTTTAAAGCATAATTTAATTAGCATTAGCCAATTGTGTGATAAAGGTTTCAAAGTTTTCTTTGAAGCTTCTTTTTGCACTGTTTCTAATCCCATTGATAGTAGCATTATATTTTTGGAAATAGAAATGACAATGTATACTTAATTAATTTAGACAATTTGTCTACAAGTAACCATTGCTTAATTGCTGATAATGCTGAGGTAAATGAGATTGGATGGCTATGGCATCGTAGATTAGGTCATGCAAGCACACACCTAATTTCAAAGTTAATTAGAATGGATTTAGTTAAAGGACTTCCAAAGTTAGATTTCGAAAACAATAGAATTTGTGATGTATGTCAATATGGAAAACAAACTAGAAATTCTTTCAAATCTAAAAATATTATTTCAACTACTAGGCCACTTGAACTACTACATATGGACCTTTTTGGACCTACTAGAACCACTAGTCTAGGAGAAAGAAATATGGTCTTATGATAGTAGATGATTACTCTAGATATACTTGGGTATTATTTTTAGCTCACAAAGATGAGACTTTCTTGATATTTCTAAAATTCTTCAAGAAAATCATAAATGAGAAAAACACTACGATAGTGTCTCTTAGAAGTGATCATGGAATAGAATTTGAAAATCATCAATTTAAAAATTCTTATTGAAAATGGCATTCATCATAATTTTTCTGCACCTAGAACACCACAACAAAATGGAGTCGTAGAAAGGAAAAATAGAACATTAGAAGATATGGCCCGTACCATGCTATGTGAAAGCCAACTCCCAAAGTACTTCTGGGCGGAAGCTATAAACACAGCATGTTACATCCTTAATAGAGCTTTAATTAGGCCAATTCTTAAGAAAACTCCTATGAACTATGGCATAATAGGAAACCTAACATTGGTTATTTTCATGCATTTGGTTGTCGATGCTTTATTCATAATAATGGTAAGGACAATCTTGGGAAGTTTGATGCAAAATCTGATGAAGGCATATTCTTAGGATATTCCACATCTAGTAAGCCTATAGAGTATTTAACAAGAAGTATTTAATTGTAGAAGAGTCAATTCATGCAGTATTTGATGAGTCTTTAGCATCAAGTTCTGAAAAGATTGATGATGAGGAAGATACAAATTTGCTTGAAAGAGATATTGAAAAATTGAATATAGATGTATCTTCAGATCATGAACCAGAAGCTAAAGATGATGACTCACCTAAGGATGATGTTATTGATACTACTCATAATGATGTAGATCTACCTAGAGATTGGAGATATGCTTATGGTCATCCAAAGGAATTGATTATAGGTGATCCATCTCAAGGAGTAAGAACTAGATCATCAATGAGGAACATCAATAATCATCTTCCATTTGTGTCTCATATAGAACCCAAAACTATTGAAGAAGCTGAAAAAGATAGTAATTGAATGTTAGCTATGCAAGAAGAATTAAATCAATTTACTAGGAATAAAGTATGGACCCTAGTAGATAGACCTAAAGACCATCCCGTTATAGGATCTAAATGGGTATTTAGAAATAAATTAGATGAAAATGGTATAGTAATTAGAAATAAAGCTAGATTAGTTGCAAAAGGATATAATCAAGAAGAATGAATTGATTTTGATGAAACTTTTGCACCTATTGCTAGATTAGAAGCAATTAGACTATTACTTGCATTTGCATGTTATATGAACATTAATTTATTTCAAATGGATGTTAAAAGTGTATTTTTAAATGGTTTTATAAATAAGAAAGTTTTTGTAGAACAACCACCAGGTTTTGAAGATCATGAATTTTTAAATCATGTTTTTAAATTACACAAAGCACTTTATGGTTTAAAACAAGCGCCTAGAGCTTGGTTGATAGATTAAGCAAATTTCTAATTGAAAATAATTTTTCTAGAGGAAATGTTGATAAAACCCTATTTTTGAAAAGAAAAGATAAAGACTTATTGGTAGTACAAATATATGTAGATGATATTGTATTCGGTGCTATTAACAATCTTTTGTGTGAAGAATTTGCAAAGTTAATGCAGGGTGAATTTGAGATGAGCATGATGGGAGATCTTAACTTCTTTATTGGACTACAAATCAAACAAGAAAGAGAGAAAATTTTCATCAACCAAACAAAGTATATGAAAAAAATTCTCAAGAAGTTTGGTATGGAATCAGTTAAACCTCTTGGAACACCAATGAGTCCATGCAAACTAGATAAAGATGAAGATGGTAAGCCTGTTGCTAAAAATATTACAAAGGTATAATCTGATCTCTACTTTACTTAACAGTAAGTAGACCTGATATCATGTTTGCAGTGTGTTTATGTGCACGATATCAATCTGAACATAAAGAATCTCACTTAATTGCAGTAAAAAGAATACTTAGATATCTAAAAAACTAAAAATGTAGGATTATGGTATTCTAGAGACTCAACATTAAATTTGATTGCATATTCTAATTCTGATTATGCTGGTTGTAAATTAGATAGAAAAAGTACAAGTGGTGCATGCCAATTTTTAGGAAGTAACTTAATATCTTGGTTTAGCAAAAAGCAAAATTTGGTTGCATTATCAACTGTTGAAGCTGAATATGTTGCAGTTGAAAGTTGTTGTGCTCAAATCCTTTGGATTAAGCGACAACTTGAAGATTATGGTATAACACTTGATAAAAGACCAATTAGATGTGATAACACAAGTGCAATAAACTTAACTAAAAATCCTATACAATACTCAAGAACTAAACACATTGAAATTAGATATCATTTTATTAGAGAACATGTAGCGAATAGTGACATTTGTCTTGATTATGTTAGTAATGATGAACAATTAGCTGACATTTTTACAAAACCCCTAAGTGAAGAGAGATTTTGTTATTTTAGAGGAGAATTAGGAGTCTGTGATCCATTGGAATGAATTTTAAATCTCTTAGGAATGATTATAGAATTTTTTCTTGTGATTTTAAGGAAAACACTATCTAGATATTTGAACCCCTTGATTCATCACATTCCAAAGTTGATTTATCCAAAATTTGATGACATTTCAGACAAGTTTCAGATTCTTTGAAACTCTTATTTTATTTTACTGCAACTATCTTGGAGCCGACACCTTTTATCAGAGTCGACTCTGGTTTTGTCTATAATTTTGGAGCCAACACCTGCCTTTCCAAGGTCGACTCCACTTCGGGCACTGACTGTGTTAGCGACTTGGAGCCGACACCTTTTGGGAGCTGACTCCAAGTGGTCCCAGGTTGACTTTATTAGGGCAGAGTCGATACTTTCTCATTTTATTCGACTCCAATCTCTTCCAAACTCTTCCCCACTCATCCCAAAACCCAAAATTTCTCAAATCCTTCGTCCACTAGCATCCTATGGCACCCAAATGAAGGGGATCCGTGTTCAGTGGACCGGTGATGACAGAAAAATGGACCGTGAGGCGTCCGACATGATAGCCCTCTCCAAGTTCGTCCTCCACTTCGTCCACTTCCACTATGAGCGCCATCCCAAGTCCTTCTTCGCCTCAGGTTGACACCCTAGCTGGCCGTGTGATTACCATGGGTAGAAAAGTCGATTTTCACTTCTTTGAGGCCAAGGGTTTTTCTATTGGGCGGTAGTTAAAGGAGTTAGGATGGGAAAAGATTTGTTCTCTTGATGTACCTACTTACCCCGCTTTAGTTAAAGAGTTTTATCATAATCTTTCTAGAGAGATGGAGGAATCATATGTTTTGTTAGAGGAAAAAGGATTCACTTAACTTCTGAGATATTAGGAAACCTTTTAGAGATTCCTATTGTTGGATTAATAGCTAATTCCCACAATGAGAGAGCAGGAGCATTATCTAAAATGCTTGGAAGGGAAGTCACAGAATTTGAAGAGGTTAGGGCAAACCAATTGCCCCTAGAGCTCAGATTATTGCATAATATATGTAGTAGGATACTATTTTCAAAGACTGGTCGTTTTGAGTATGTCTCGAGAGAGACATCTTGCTTATGGAATGTGTTCTGACAGGTCAGCCTATAAATTTAGCTGGGATGATGATATGGTATATGGCTGAGGCTGGTAACAAGAAGAGATCAACTTTTCCTTACGACATGATTTTGACTATAGCATTTCAGAACTAAGGGTAGTTATTTCTGATAGTGAGCCAATGAAGAACCTTAGACATACAGACTATTATAGCATTGCTACTGTGCACCGTATGGGGTTCATGAAGGTGAATGGCAGATGGGAAAGGAAGGGACACCTAGATGACAGGGCAACTGATATTGGAGCTGCTGCACCATCAGAGGCTGGACATCTATGAGGCATCCTTCACCTGAGCCCAGTAGACCATCACCACCACCACCTGTATCTGCACCTGTTTTTGTTCCTACTTCTGGATTTTCTTGTGCTCAGCTGGAGCAGCTAAAAGAGCTTTTTGCAAGACATAAAGAGAAAATGAAAATTGAATTGGATAGTAGACTTTTAAGCATAAGAGAGCTCTATTACTCTTTGGAAGAAAAAGTCAACAAGATTGAGTCATCCTTTGGATCCTCATCTGAAGCCTTGAAGACAGATCTTATGTACATTTTTGAGAAAATCAAGGATATTGGAGGAGATTCTAAGACTTATTCAAAGTGTAATGCGGAGCTGCAAGAAAAAGTGACTATGGCTGCTTCATTGGTAGAGAAAATGTTAAATGACTTTATGAAGATACAAGAAACTGGCATGGGAAAGATACTAGAAGAACTTAAGAGACTTCTTAAATTTTCTTAGATTTTGATGTATAATTTGCTTTTTTATGTAATAGAATGCTTATTTGAATGAAGTAACGAAATATATTGACGTAAACATTTTGATACTTTGTTGAATGATGTAATGAACATTTTGATGTAATATTTTAGTATTCAATGAATATGATACTTGAATTTTGATAATTGACTTAGACTTTGTTTTGAACTTTGACTTTGATACTTAATTCCTACAATTGATGTTAATTTAAGCCTTAAAGCACCTTCTAAACCTTTTGTTGATTACAAAAAAGGGGGAGAGAAGAGGTATTTATATGCATAAATGTTATGGAAGAATGATATATGCATGTTAAGCAATTAAAAGAATGAAGGAGTATAGTACTTCAAGTATGCATGTTGAAAGGAATTAATGTCAAAAGGAATAAAGTTTTAATAGACTTTATATATGCACCAACATAGGGGAGCTGCCTCATTAAGGGGGAGCTTAACCTTAACTTAAATGTTTTGACAATTATGCATTAATTGATTATGCATATACTCAATGTTTTTGTTATCATTAAAAAGGGAAGATTTTGGAGAAATTATTTACCCAATTAATTGATTTTGATGATTAAGAAAAGCCATAAGTATATTCATTGTTTCTGATAAAATTGATAAGTGTTTCAGGAATTAAGATTGATTAATTATCCTAAAGGTATATAGAAATCAGTTTTGAATTGAATTTTAATGGAGTATAACAATGTTTAGTAGTTGGAGCTGACACCCAGACTCATTGGAGACGACTCTGGAGCGTATCGGAACAGTTCAGGATTTTTGGCACGGTTTGAAGCTGACACCGTAGCAGCAGGAGCCGACTCCAACCTAAGATATAGAGAAACTATTTTCTGCTTCAGAAGCCGGAGCTGACACATGAGTTTTTGGAGCCGACTCTAACATGAGTTACAGAGACTATTTTTCGGAGCAATTCTTGGAGCCGACACCTCAGAATCAGGAGCCAACTCCAGATAGCGGTGAGTCAACACTTTGTAAAGTCGGAGCCGACTCCACGACAGATTTTTTTTTTCTATTTTTGGAAACCCGATTTAAAGCCGACACATAAAAATTGGAGCCGACTCCAACCTGTCAGAGGACGATTTTTAAAAGTGACAGATCAGCTCCAACGGCTATATTTTCTCACCTACTCTTCAACGGATCTATTTTCTTGCGTGTAGAACTCATCAAGGTACATTTCAATGGCTATTTTTCACCTAATCTTAAAAGCATCGGCAAATATTGTCCCGACGCTTTCACATGCATCAAAAAAGTGGAGGTGGAGACGGAAAATCCTGATGCTTTTAAAAGCATCGTAAAGGCATCAGGTAGTGCCGACGATTTTAAGCATCGGGATGTTCCGACGCTTTTAAGCGTCGGCAAGATCAATTGTCCCGATGCTTTTACAAAACATCGGCATATACCGATGCTTTAAAGCGTTAGAAACTTTTTTTCTTTCTGACGCTTTAAAGCGTCAACAAGATGAATTGTCCCGATGCTTTTAGAAAGCATTGGTACATACCAACGCTTTATAGCATCAGAAAATTTTTCTCTTCTCGACGCTTTAAAGCATCGGCAAGGTAAAAATTGTTCCGATGCTTTTAGAAAGTGTCGGGATGAGTACACTGACAATTGCCGATGCTTTTAAGCATTAGCACATGCTATTTTTTTTAAAAAATAAAATTATATTAAACGTGTTATATTTAAACATGTGCAATTAAGATAAAATTTATATTAAACATGTTATATACAATGCAATCATAACAAACAAAATCACATTAATGTTGGTTTGTTATGTGGGTTGGGTTTGCTGTGGTTTCTGAGACGTTGTTTGTGCAAGAAAGGTGATGGAGGGAATACAAAACTAGTAAATACGACTATTGATTCATTGAATAATGTTGCGTTTGAGAGAGGGAGTGCGCCTAGAAGATTTCCATACAGTGTACGCGAGAGTGCTACCAAAAATTTTATGGTGGGGGGGAAACTTGGGGCAAGAGGATTTGGGGAGGTATACAAAGGGGTGTTGCATGACTCGAAGCTCAAAGTGGCGATCAAACGGATCTCCAGAGGTTCTGATGAGGGTAAAATTATCATTGCATTAATGACCGCACACATCGATAATTGGATCTAGTCCAATTCTATCGTCCAATCGGCCAGCTATCAGACCCACCAAGCAGCGAAACCCAATCGCCTTCAGCGGCGTCAGGTCATCTTGACAACCCTAACCATTCTCATACCTCGACAACCCGAGCCATCCATACTTCGGCAACCCGAGCCATCCATACCTCGGTAGCCCGAGCCACTCTCATACCTCGGCAACCCGAGCCATCCATACCTCGGTAGCCTGAGCCACTCTCATACCTCGGCAACTCGAGCCATCCTTATACCTCGGCGACCTAAGCCATTTATACCTTGGTAACTCGAGTTGTCCCTTTGCCTCGGTCAGATCTAGGCACTCGAATACCTCTGCGGAATCTGGCATGGGAGAATTCGAATTCACTATAACTGAATAAGATTCCAAGCGGGGAATCATACCCAGAAGTGGCTTAGGACCCACAAGAGTAGCCTACAACCTACGTAATCGCTGAATCTCAAGGCATCAACCCGCTCTCCCAGCCGCCGATCATCTAACTAACAAAATACGGATCCTACTGACCTCATAACAAACTTGATTCGAATCCATTCTGAATCCTAATGGCTTTTAGACCTCCCCTTGTGATATGCCCAAAGAATCAGGTGATCCCCTATAAACACTGCTGCCCTTTAATCTCTCAGGTACGTAACTACGCACACTCTTGAGAGAATACCCATCTAGGGGAGCTCTTCTGTGAGAGTCTTCTCCTCACATCTGCTTGCTGTGAATCTCCACTGACTTGGGCATCGAAGGGTCCTCTGCAAAGGGCAACCCCCACAGCACCATCTACGTGCGGATTGTCTTTCAGGTTCCACCCTGAGGTGACGAGATCGGCGTCCGGATCAGGAGCCAGAAGAGAACCCGAGTTGGAGAACGGATTTCTGCAGCAACATATTGGCGCTAGAGGAAGGGCCTCAAGTCCCATAAACTTATGATCCAAAAGACAAGACTCAAAAAATCAGAAAAAGCGTCCTCTAATGGCCAATCGAAGAGGAGCCGCGTCTGAGGCTCAGGATCAGACCGCCTCTCAAAGGCCTGATTCGATCAACGGTGCGATGCCTCCACCGCTACCGCCAGCTGAAACTCCTTTGCTGCCGACAACGACGGTAATGTTGGACCAGTTCGCCACTCTGGTTCAGCAAATCCAGGCATTGACCCAGCTGGTCCAGGGGCTCCAAGCAACCCATGGCCCCACCATCCCTGCTCCTCAGCTTCATGAAGAGGCCGCTGCCTCTGCTCCACCGGCGATCTCTTCCTCTGATCCACTGGAGCAGTGGATTATCATCACCAGCCCGCAAAAGTGAAGCCAGCGCTGCAGCGAGCTGGAGGGAAGAGCCTGCTCAAATCTAGGCGGGTTCATTCTCCCTCTCTGATGTCTTTCCAGAACTCGACACCCCTACCATCTTTCCATCGCCCGATCCCTCCTACCACTCTGAATGAAGGGATCAGGCAATAGATGCAGGAGATGCATTGGGAATGGCATTAGAAGTTAGACGCCGTCAGACAAGCCCCTCCGTCCCAGCCGAAAGTGGAGTAGGGCATCCCCTTCTCCGAGTGGATCATGAGGGAAGTTATTCCCCCTCATATCAAACACCCTACCATCGAGCCATACCATGGATCCACCAACCCCGATGACCACCTGAGTAGCTTCAGATCCATCATGATGTTCCAAGGAGCGTCGGATGCGATCCTGTATTGAGTCTTCCCCTCCACTCTAAGGGGATTTGCCCGAACCTGGTTCAATAGCCTAAAGCTAGGTTCCATTGATTCCTTTGATGAACTGAGCTGTTTGCTCATCAGCCAATTCGTCAGAAGCCGTTGCCATCAACGGAGATCCGATTCCCTCTCTGAGGTTAAGCAGAGAGAGGGGGAATCGCTGAAGAGTTACCTTAGCCGCTTCAACACGGCCCTCTTAGAAGTTGACCATCTCAACCATGAGGTGGCCATGTCCGTCCTGGCCGGAGGAGTGTCGAAGGAAGGAGACTTCTACCTGGCTCTAGAGGTTAAGTACCCGAAGAGCCTTTCAGACATGATGTCCCTGGTGGATAAATATGCCAGGATTGAAGAATCAAGAAGGTCAGCTTGAGTTGAGCAGCTGAAGAAGGAGGCAAAGGGCTCGGACAAGCAACGGGCCCACCGCCGTGCTAGCCTGCCTCGTCACTATAGAGCTCCTCCACCGCCGTCTCAAGACTGAACTCGAAGTCCGGCCCAAAAGTTTGACCATTACACCCCCCTCACCGCGTCAACGGCGCAGATCCTGATGGAGATCGAGCAGCAAATTCCTTGGCCTCCTCCTCTCTGAGGCAATGCGACCCGGAGGGACCTGACCAAGTACTACCTCTTTCATCGGGACTATGGACATGAGACCAAGGACTGTTGGCAGCTTAAGAATGAGATCAAGCGATTGATCTGATGGGGTAGACTGTACCAGTTCAGAGGGCCCCCTAAGCTGAACAATGAGGAGAATCGCCAATTCGAGCCTCGCTAGCTTCCTCTACCAAATCCCCTGATCATTGGCAACGTTAATGTGATAACGGTGGCCAATTCCCCATCCTCTTGGCCAGAAGAGAAGAAAGCCTACCAAAGAAAGCTCGAGTTGATGAGCTCACTTTCTCTGATGAAGACCTTCGGAAGGTACAGTACCCCCATGATGACGCTCTAGTTGTATCTTTGAATATGAACAATTATGATGTACACCGTATCTTGATTGATAGTTGAAGCTCTGTTAATGTTATATACTTTGATGCCTTTGTGAGATTGAAATTATGGGCAGAAAGCCTCCAACCCGTGGAGTCCACCCTGGTGGGCTTCACAGGCGACTCCATAATTCCTGAAGGAGTCATCACTCTGTCAGTCTGAGCCAGCACCTGGTCCCGCGTGGCTACCGTACTCATGGATTTTCTTATGACCAAGCTCAGGTCTCCTTACAACGCCATCCTCGGTAGACCATGGAAAATATCTCTCAAGGCCATCATTTTCGTTCCCCATCTCGCCATGAAGTTCTCGACCGAATGGGGAGTGGGGTTTGTTTGAGAAAGTCAGATCATAGCTCAGCATTGCTTTATCGCTGACCTTCAGTCCAGAAAGCCCAAGGTGGATGGGCTGGATGCTCAGAAAGATTTCACCGAGCAGCGAGGAAAGCCAGCCGAAGAGTTGGAGGAGGTACCACTTGATGAGGCACGGCCCGACCGAACCATAAAGATTGGGTCACAGTTGGAAGGAAAGCTTCGGCAAGAATTAATTGAATTCCTTCAGAGGAATGCTGACGTCTTTGCCTGGTCTGCATCAAATATGCCTGGAATTAGCCTAGACGTCCTGGTCCACCGCCTCAGCGTGGATAAGACATTCAGGCCAATTAAGTAGAAGAAAAGGAGCTTTGCCTCCGAGTGCCAAAAAGCCATCGAAGAAGAAGTGGATAAACTCATCAAAGCCAAATTTATCCAGGAGGTTAATTATCCTGACTGGCTGGCAAATGTGGTCATGGTGAAAAAGTCGAATGGCAAATGAAGAATCTGCATCGACTTCACTGACCTCAACAAGGCCTGCCCAAAGGATAGCTTCCCTCTTCCGTGGATCGACCAGCTCATTGATTCAACTTTGGGCCATCAGATGCTGACTTTCATGGATGCCTATTCAGCTACAACCAATCCGAATGGCATCCGAAGACGAGGAGAAAACCACCTTCATTACCGATCGAGGTATCTATTGCTATCGGATTATGCCCTTTGGTTTGAAAAATGCAGGTGCCACCTACCAAAGTCTGGTTAACAAAGTCTTCAAGGAGCAAATCGGTCAAAACATGGAGGTGTATGTTGATGATATTGGTAAAAAGCAAGGAGGCATCCCAGCATGTCAAGGACCTCGCAAAGAGCTTCACCACACTTCAAAGTATCAAATGAGGCTTAACCCCACCAAATATGCCTTCGGAGTTAACTCCGAAAAATTCCTTGGCTTCATGGTCTCTCAGCGAGGCATCGAGGCAAATCCTCAGAAGATCCAAGCCCTACAACAAATGGCCCCACCGGAGTCGGTCAAGGACGTGCAATGCCTCACTGGTAGAATAGCAGCCATCAGCCGCTTCATTGCTCGATCGGCCGAGAAATGCCTTCCTTTATTCAAAGCGCTTCGGTCGGCCAAAAACTTTCAATGGACCCCAGATTGCCAAAAGTCCTTTGAAGATCTCAAGAAATACCTCGGCTCACCACCTCTCCTTAGCAGCCCGAAGCCAGGGGAAGTGCTGAATCTATACTTAGCGATTTCCAAAAATGTGTCGGCTCGGTGCTAACCAGAGAGGAGAAAGAGTCCAAAAACCTATTTATTACGTCAGCAAACTACTCAAAGAGATTGAAACGAGGTATACTCGAGTCGAGAAGATGGTCCTAGCCCTGGTGACATCGGTCCAAAAGCTGCGGCCATACTTCCAAGCGCACACTGTCATCGTCTTGACCGACCAACCCCTCAAGGCAATTATTCATCGTCCAGAGGCATCAGGGAGAATGACCAAATGGGCTGTCGAGCTGAGCGATCACGACATTTAGTATCATCTCGTCCAGCCATTAAAGCCTAGGTCCTAGTAGACTTCCTCCTCGAATGCACCATACCGAAGATGACTCTACTTCGGATACCCCCGGACAACCAAAGCCCAGCGCCCCATGGTTGCTTCACGCCGATGGATCCTCCAGCATGGGTGGTTCTGGCGCCGGTCTGGTCCTCATTATCCCAAAGGGAACAACTTTTGATACGACATCTACTTCTCCTTTCCGGCTTCAAATAATGAAGCAGAGTATGAAGCCCTGCTTGCTGGACTCGAATCGCCCACGAGCTTAAGGTCAATAAGTTGATCACCTACATCGACTCTTAGTTGGTGGCTGGCCAGGTGCAAGAGAATTCAAGGCTCGAGAGCCGAGTATGATCCGATATCTCCAAAAGGTGCGTGATCTATCCTCCTGTTTCGATGAATTTAAAATTATTCAAATCCCAAGGGATGAAAACGTGCGCGCCGACCTTCTGTCCCGCCTGGCAACTACGGAGTCAATGGATCTCGAGCGGAAATTAACTTGGAGGTCCTGATGAAGCCCAGCATCGCCGATGCTGACCAGATGATGCAGATTGACACCGAACCATCCTGGATGGACCCCCTACACAAGTACCTCAAAGAATGGTTGCTGCCACTAATAGAAAGGAAGCAAGGAAGCTGAAAATGCAATCATCTCATTATGTCCTGATTGATGACCGGCTATACAAGTGGTCCTTCTCAATGTCGTTGCTCAAATGCCTCCGACCAACAGAGGCCGATTATGCTCTTCGGGAGGTCCACGAAGGTATCTGCGGCAATCACCTCGGTGGTCGGGCCCTATGCCACAAAGTGTTGTGCCAAGGGTATTATTGGCCGACAATGCAAAAAGATGCCGATGGCCTCTTCGAGCTCGTGATTCATGCTAGAGGCACTCAAATATCCAAGGCTCCCCTCAGTGCACCTGACTTTCATATCATCCCCCTGGCCCTTCGCCAATGGGGAATGGATATTCTTGGCCCTTTCCCCCTCGCAATGGGGCAAAGGAAGTTCTTATTTGTTGCAATTGATTATTTCACCAAGTGGGTTGAAGCCGAAGCAGTCGCCCAGATAACCGAAGCCCGTGCTAAAGACTTCATGTGGAGGTCCACCATCTGCCGCTTCGGTCTTCCCCACACTATCATCACCGACAACGGGAAGCAGTTCGACAACCCTAAGTTCGAGAGTTCTACGAGGATCATGGCATTCTTCATCACCTAACATCGGTCGACATCCTCAAGCTAATGGAGAAGCCGAGATAACCAACCGAACTCTCCTGCAGGGAATCAAAGCTCAGCTCAACCGAGCATGAGGCAGATGGGCCGAGAAACTCCACCATGTGAGGCAGAGGCTGTCATCCCTGTGGAAGTCAGACTCCCCTCCCCCCGTTGGAAGGCTATTCGGAAGAATCCAATGATAAGAAGCTCTGAACTAATCTTGACTTAATAGAAGAAGTCAGGGAGAAGGCCCGAATCCAGATGGCCATCTACTAACAAAGAGTAGCTCGTTATCACTCCACAAGAGTCCGAGGAAAGTCTTTCCTCCCCGGCGATCTAGTGCTTCAGAAGGCATCCGTCTCGAAACCACTGGAGCAAGGAAAATTGTTCCCGAATTAGGAAGTCCCTATCAAGTGATGAAAGTAATCAACCCGGCACCTACAAACTCCAAGATCTGGATGGAAAATCTATTCCTCAAACATGGAACTAAGATAATCTCGAGCATATCATCAGCAAAAGTACGCTATTACTGAACTCGTTCTGTTCATTGTATTAAATTTAATTCTCAAAGATTCGCAAAATTTTATATAACTCTTCTTGAAAGCTGCAATGAGAAGCAGGTCTTGCTATACATTAAATCCTCGGCCGGACCGAGCGATCTCCGTACCTTGGCCGTGCCAAGTAAAATATATTTGACAAACCTCGGTCGGGCCGAGCGAGCTTCGTACCTTGGCAGTGCCAAGTAAAATATAATCTTGAAGCCTCGGCCAAGCTGAGTGATGGTCTCCGTACCTTGGCAGCACCAAAAAATATAATCTTTTAAATCCTCGGCCGAGCCGAGCGATCTCCGTACCTTGGCCATGCCAAGTAAAATATATTTGACAAATCTCGGCTGGGTGAAAGAGCTTCGTACCTTGGCAGTTCCAAGTAAAATATAATCTTGAAGCTCGGCCAAGCTGAGTGACGGCCTCCGTGCCTTGGCAGCGCCAAGTAAAATATAATCTTTTAAATCTTGGCCGGGCCGAGCGATCTCGTACCTTGGCCGCGCCAAGTAAAATATATTTGACAAACCTCGATCGGTCCGAGAGAGCTTTGTACCTTAGCAGCGCCAAGTAAAATATAATCTTGAAGCCTCGGTCAAGTCGAGTGACGGTATTCGTACCTTGGCAGCGCCAAGTAAAATATAATCTTTTAAATCCTCGGCTAGGCCGAGCGATCTCCGTACCTTGGCCATGCCAAGTAAAATATATTTGATAAACCTGGGCCGGGCCAAAGAGCTTCGTACCTTGGCAGTGCCAATTAAAATATAATCTTGAAGCCTCGGCCAAGCCGAGTGACGGTCTCCGTACCTTGGCAGCGCCAAGTAAAATATAATCATTTAAATCCTCGGCCAGCCGAGCGATTTTCGTACCTTGGACGCGCCAAGTAAAATATATTTGACAAACCTTGGCCGAGCCGAGAGAGCTTCGTACCTTGGTAGCTAAGTAAAATATAATCTTGAAGCCTCGGCAAGCCGAGTGACGGTCTCTGTTCCTTGGCAGCGCCAAGTAAAATAATCTTTTAAATCCTCGGCCAGGCCGAGCGATCTTCGTACCTTGGCCGCGCCAAGTAAAATATATTTGACAAACCTCAGTTGGGCCAAGAAAGCTTCGTACCTTGGTAGCGCCAAGTAGAATATAATCTTGAAGCCTCGGCCAAGCCGAGTGATAGATTTCGTACTTTGGCAGCACCAAGTAAAATATAATCTTTTGAATCCTCGGCCGGGCCGAGCGGTCTCCGTACCTTGACCATGCCAAGTTAAATATATTTGACAAACCTCGGCCGGGCCGAGAGAGCTTCGTACCTTGGCAACGCCAAGTAAAATATAATCTTGAAGCCTCGGCCAAGCTGAGTGATGGTCTTTGTACCTTGGTAGCGCCAAGTAAAATATAATCTTTTAAATCCTTGGCTGGGCCGAGCGATCTCCATACCTTGGCTGTGCCAAGTAAAATATATTTGATAAACCTCGACCGAGCCGAGAGAGCTTCGTACCTTGGCAGCGCCAAGTAAAATATAATCTTTTAAATCCTCGGCCGGACTGAGCGATCTCCGTACCTTGGCCGCGCCAAGTAAAATATTTTTGACAAACCTCGGTCGGGCCGAGAGAGCTTCGTACCTTGGCAATGCCAAGTAAATATAATCTTGAAGCTTGGCCAAGCCGAGTGACGGTCTCCGTGCCTTGGCAGCGCCAAGTAAAATATAATCATTTAAATCTTCGACCGGGCCGAGCGATCTTCGTACCTTGGCTACGCAAAGTAAAATATATTCGACAAACTTCGGCCGGGCCGAGAGAGCTTCGTACCTTGGCAACGCCAAGTAAAATATAATCTTGAAGCCTCGGCCAAGCCGAGTGACGGTCTCCGTACCTTGGTAGCGCCAAGTAAAATATAATCTTTTAAATCATCGGCTGGGCCGAGCGATCTCCGTACCTTGGCCGCGCTAAGTAAAATATATTTGACAAACCTCAATCGGGCCAAGAGATCTTTATACTTGGCAGCGCCAAGTAAATATAATCTTGAAGCCTCAGCCAAGCCGAGTGACAGTCTCTGTACCTTGACAGCGCCAAGTAAAATATAATCTTGAATCCTTGGCAAAGCTATGTGACGGTCTCCGTACCTTGGCAGCGCCAAGTAAAATATAATCTTGAAGCCTCGGCCGAGCCGAGTGACGGTCTCCGTACCTTGGCAGTGCCAAGTAAAATATAATTTTGAAGCCTCGACCAAGCCGAGTTGTTGGCCCAGATGGCAACCCAAGAGGAGGGGGGGTGAATTGGGTTCTTAAAAATGTTAACACTTTAAAACTAAGTACTTTGATATAAAAGTGCTTGAGTGCAATGTATAGATAAATGCTAGGCATAAATAAATGAGATAGAGAGGGAGAGACCAATCACGGCAAACATAAAGATTTTATAGTGGTTTGGTATATCCAACACCTACGTCCACTCCCAAGCAGCACTTGGGTCCACACTATAATCTACTTGATTACAGTCGAGTTGTTTTACAAGCTCACAACCCAAACTTATTGTTTTCCCGGGGTCACAACGAACCCAGCTGGTTTTTCTGGGCTCACCAGCACAAAACCCAACCCACAAGCTAACCTTAGCTTGTCCCGAGGTATACTACCTCCACTAATTCAATCCCCTGATTGAATTAGCAAACAAATAAAAATGGAGTTTTGAATATAAAACAGCTCCTTAAATGAGCAAATATGTAATTAAATAAACAAAGGTAAGAGAAGCCTGTTTGAAGCGATTTGGATGTGTGCTTTTCTTTTTTTTTTCTTCTCCTTTGAAAGATTGAATCAGGCCTCAGCTCAAATTCTTCACAAAAATCGCGGTGGAGAAGTTGGAGAGAAACAGGGCTTTTGCTTTCTTCCTTTTTGCTTGGAAAATCCTTATTCTGAAGTTTGAGTGCTTTGGATTTCTCTTTGAACTATCTAGGATTGATGGATTTGAGCTCTGAGTCTTTCCTCTTGATTTCTTTCTCTTTTTCAATAAGTATTTTTCTCGATTTTTCTCCTCCTCTTTTCAAACGGACAGTTCCCCTTTTTATAGATCTCTTAATCCAAGTTTAGGTGAGAAATATATCGTTACAGAGTGGTTGGATTGCTTCTGCACATACAGAAAAATAGCCATTAGAGATTAGGTGGAAAAAATATTACCGTTGGAGTCTGTTCTGACATTTGAAAATCTGTTCCTAACAGGTTGGAGTCGGCTCCAACTTTTCAGGTGTCGGCTCCAAGTCGGGTTGTCCAAAAATAGCAATAAGAAGTTTGTTGAGGAGTCGGCTCGGCGCCTTCGGGAGTCGGCTCCAGATTTCAAAGGTGTCGACTCTAACTATGTCCAAAAAACATGCTCTCTGTACTCAGGTTAGAGTCGGCTCCAGAAACTTAGGTGTCAGCTCTGCAACTTTCAGTGTCGGCCCCCGAACTCCAGGTGTCGGCTCCGAAAACTGATGCAGAAACCACTTCTTGTATCTCATGTTGGAGTCGGCTCCGAAACTCTAGGTGTCGACTCCGAACCGTGCCAAAATTCTAAAAAAGTTCTGATATGCCCTGGGGTCGGCTCTGGACAGTTGAGGTGTCGACTCTAAGTTCTAAACTTAAATAATTTCCATTAAAATTTGATTCAAAACTTACTCCTTTATACCTTTTGACTGATTAAACATTCTCAATGCCTGAAACACTTCTTAAATTTATCAGAAACATAATGAATATACTCATGTCTTTTGTTAATCATTAAAATAAATAATTGGGTCAACACGAGTGATGGTCTCCGTACCTTGGCAGCGCCAAGTAAAACATAATCTCAAAGCCTCGGCCAAACCAAATGATATATCTCTGAACAATCTTCGAAGCCTCGGCCAAACCGAGTGATATACCTCCGAACAATTTCCGAAGCCTCGGCCAAACTGAGTGATGTATTCCTGAACATCATCTAAAGCTTCGGCCTAGTCGAATGATTTCTCAAACACCCTAGCGCGACTAAGGCGTCTTGTCATACTTCGGCGGAGGTAAGTAACCTTCCTTCATCTACCGACAAGATTATGGAAGTTATTTCATCCCCTCAAGTAGGATCACATATACACCATAAGTTCACAAGGCCGCCCGGGCCTCCCTCTGGCATAAACAGAGATGAACACTTCCTCTGCAGAGGACTGAATATTACGCTTAACAAAAGCAAAGTAGCAAAAAATGTTGCTGAACTAATAAACCATGCTATGATAGCATAATAGGAGTAAGACAACTCTCAACACAATCACATTGGAAAGAGAAATAAGTATTTTAAGAAGAAAGGTAAAACTTTCTTTATTGATGAAAGAATTACAACCTTTGAGAGGCATTACAAGTGCATCATAGCACAGGAAATACAAATAAGATAAAAGCTCAGCTGAGCAGCTTCGGTCGATAACGATGTTTCTGCATCCGACCCGAAAAATTGCAGAAACCAATCGACTCATTGGGCCACTGGTTAATGCCAAAGAGCAAAGTAGGCCATCCATGGATCCCTGGGACGGATGCGTTGAGGGATCCTAATCAGGTCAAAGACCTGTGGATGCTTATGCCAATGAAGCCTTCTCCCCCAAGTGGGATGCTGGGCTGCTGGCCACTGCCCAACAACATAGGCAGAGAACCAGCAACCAACACCACTCTCCTCCCTCTTTACATGGAAAAAGATTTCTTAGGCGGATGAACTGAGGGATCCAAATTGGGGAAGGAGGTGAGTTCCATGTCTTCCATAGGGAATACGTATGCTTTGCGTTTCTGTGGTCCCCATGGCAAGTGACAAAGGCCACATAGGAAGAGCATACATGCACTCCCCATATGACCTCTACGTGCATCCCGTGCGCTTTCCATATGACCTCCGAGAATTTCTTCTTTGAGGACTACCTACTCTTCAGCAGCTTCTCCATTACCCTAGCTATCTGGGACGAACCAGCTTTCAAAAGGAAAGCTCGATCTCTCCGCTCTCAACGAAACAGGCACCATGAAAGCCCTTACAACTCACAGAAGGAGAAGGTCTTGGGAGATAGCCTAACACGGCCCACTCTCCCCATTTTATAAGCAAGCAAATCGGGGGCATACATTAAAGAAGGGAGCCCTGGAATTTGAAATGCCCTGGCCACGCTACCACGTGGTAAATCAAAAGAAAAGGGCGCTTTCTAAAGCGCGCCGGATGCGCCTCCCAGGCCATGACGGAAGACAATTTTCTTCTGATCTCGTATCAAGAGCCTTAAATGCAGAAAACCGAACACAGATCCTTGAGATATGGTCAGGCCTGGAAAATCCCCTTTCGAAAATGATGCCGCCCAATGGCGATCGAATGCTTATCGCATACGTTAAAGAGACCCGCATTGAAAAAGGCCGATGGGATAAATGCCTTAAGCGGAAGCAAAGCGTCCTTCGGCAAAGCCGTTTTATACGCCACAGCAAAAAATGCACCAACTCTTTGCTTCGGACAAACCGAGCTACCTAACCTTGGCCTCAGTCGAGGTATTTGCACCGTCTTCGGCCATTTCACGCTGAACATTTTCGTACCTTGGCAAACCAAGTTGGCTTGCGCGTACCTAACCTAGGCCCCAACCGAGGCAAAGCCGAAGTTATGTTCCATGACAAAACCGAACGATTTCATGCATCAGCAAAACCAGTTAATCTGGCTTTGATTGAGCAGAAAATTTGATTCGGGACCCCTAAGGGCTATCCGACCTTAGATCGCATTTCGTTTATGATTCGTTTACCATCGAAGGAACTCTCGGCAAAAAGGTCGTTCGAAAAGATAATGACCAAAGCAATAAGACAAAGCAAAAAGAGATAAATGATTCATTCATTAAATCCCGATCGGATTACAAATTGAAAAAGCAAAAATACATAAGCAGCCCTTAAGAATCAGGGTTCAGGCCAATTCCAAGAACCTCTCGATAACATCCGGGAGGACTTGACTCACTTCACCCACTTCAAATGTTATTGGAAGAAAAATCTAGGGTTCCTCGGCAGCAGGCTGAGGGCATTCTTTAGGAGCTGTGGCCTCATTAGGGCCCAGGATGGCATCAAGGTCAACATCTGAGATGTCTCCATATTCTGCTTCTTCGGCCCACGGGGTACGAGTATCAAATAGCTCGGCCTCCAGAAAAGATAAATCTAACTCGGGATACACTCGAGATATCTTTGCCCGAGTTTCCTCCTCGCCGAACTGGAATGCATCGGTACAAGCCTCTCTATGCTCTTCAGAAAACTGAGCGGAACTTTTGTACTCCTCCACAGCCGAGGTGATTCGGTTATTAGCTTCAGCTAGCTGATTCCTAAGTTCGAGGTTCATTTGGCAACTCGCGGTCAACTCCGCCCTTAGAGCCCTAAATTGCTCATGCGCTTCGAGCCCGATTTTGCCCATATGCAAACATCATGTCGTTTGAGTCCACAAACAAAAGAAAAATGCAGAAGCAAGTAAATGAGAAGACACTATACCTCTTCCTCCCGCCGAGCCAATTTATTGCTCAGCTCATGGACCTTTTCCAGGGCCTTCAATTTGGCCATTTTATTCTGTTGGAGACCCTCCTTGAGGTCATTAATTCGGGATTATTTGTCCTCGATTTTCCACCGAGATTGATCAAGATCGGCGGTGAGCCTAATAATATGGCCATCTGCCATTTCAGCCGATCTTTCATATCGGCAAGTTCCTTATTCAAACCGGCAAGCTGATCCCACTGCCACTGGCACCTGTGCTTCTCCTCCTCGAGCCTCTTGCTCCAGCTATTTTTCTCCTCGGCATGACTATTCTTTAGCTGTCCCACCTTTTGTCAAAATACAGCTATGGCTTTAACTTCGTTGGCATGCTTAGCCTTAATTTGGGATAACTCCAGCAAGCCTTGTCCAATTGTTCACAGAAATCCTGAAGCTCTTTGACTTGAGCCTCGAGCCAAGAGGCCCTCTCGGCGGTAATTAGGTAAGACACGCCGTCTTCTCAAGGTCCGCCTTAGCGGACGCCAAGGCCCTGGAAAGCCGGCTGGTCGAATCCACCCTTGCCCGAAGGTCGGCCGCTTCCTTCCTAGCTTGAGCGCAAGCCCCAGTGGCCAAATTTAAGTGCCAATTTAGCGCCCTCGTAATCAAGGCATTCTGCAGAAAAAACAAGTGAGAAACCATGGCCGGACCAACCAACTAAGAATTACAATCTCGATACAATGGCTTACCCGGGAGGTGTAGTTTGAAGCAATCTTCATAAGAGTAGAGTTACTAATTTCAAGGAGAAGGTAAACATCCTTCGGCGCCCCGGACTGATCAAAAGCTTCATCAATAATATCCCCGACTGCAGGCTCGTCCGACAAGGAACTTTCCCCTGCATGCAGTACAAACCGCATCAAGGCGGTGAGCATGTCATCCACCTCTGGGCTGTGGACAAGAAAACTTATAGCCGAAGAGCCGGCCTGAGGGACTTGGCCTGAGGAACCGCCATCCGCTCGGCTTTCTCTATCAGGACTTTAGCCTGCAGGGCCTCGGATGCTTTGGCCCCGGTTGAGGGAACCCCGGCCCAAGCGCCTCCTTCATCCAGTGATTCTTCTTCTTCCTCTTCCTCTTCGACTGTTGCTCCATCTCCGACAGACTCCACCTGAACTTCAATCTCTTTCACGACATCCTCTGGTACCATAAGAGAGAAACCCTCAGCAGGAGGCACCTCAACCTCCACCAACCATTCAACAGGCGGCTCCACTTGAGCTTTAGCAGCCGCCACTGCCTCTCTGACCCCTCCACCTGAGTAGGGGCCTCTTCCACGCACAGTGGGCTCCCCACCGCTGGTAACTAAAGAACCTCTGGCAGAAGGATTGCGGATGGACCGGCGACATCTCCTTGGCATCATCTGACACAATCACTACTTGAGGGGGAAAACTTCTATGGCTCTCTCCAAGTTTTCCCAACAGTACTCTCCATCCCCACTACTGTGTCCCCCTCCGGCAGGGGGGCTAACCAGCCGCGACCGACTCCCGCTTCCCCCTCTTAGGGGTGGAAGAGTGGCAGCCAATGCCGTCTCTCCTCGGCTCCTTTGGGCGAGACCCGAAAGAACGAGACCTCTTCTCGGACCTGTGCTTGTCCCCGGAGCCAGAGCTTCTATGGCGCTTGCCAACTCTTCCTCGTTTGGCCCACAAATACAGACCTCTCGGCTGAAAACAGCAAATGTTCAGGTAAATAGTAACAGAATTACATAGACGCACTGACCATCAGAGCGAAGACTCACCTTGAGGATCAATAGAGCTAAGCCCGACGGTGAAAAGGGCTTCCTCTGCTAACAGAGTGCTGGCTGATACCTCCTGACCACTGCGAAGGGTTACCAGATCTCACTTATCCTGCTCGCTCAACTCCGGGTGCACCTCCGGATCTTTCATATAGCTCACCCATCCCTTCGAAAATCTGAATTGATGTTTCCTTCGACAATGAAAAATCAGGACTTCCACTCCTTTATCGAAGACGGGTTATCAGAAATCATCTTGAACAACTTCCGGGGACCAATTTAGGGCCACTCAGAGCTTCTCCCGGAAACCAGGTTGTAGCAGACTTGGAATAGGGAAGGATTGCAGTCACCCCAACACGACTGTACATCGAGATGAACTCGATAAATTGCACCAGCTATTTGGGGCTACCATTGTTGGACACATATTGTAAAACCTCATCACCTCCTGTATCAGGTGAAGAGGTAATCGGAGACCTACCCTCAAGCTTTCCTCATAGAAGAAGACTTGCGGCTTAATTTGGTCGAAACCCGGTGCTCGGCCCTCGCACCCATAAGGCTACATCCCGAGGAACCCTATAGTGGCGACGGATCCTATCCAAGTCGTCAAGGGTTACCTCAGAGGCAACATCACCTGGACCCTTCATATTGGTTGAGTAAGGGGCAGGATAAAGCAAGCAAGTAAGGGCTCAGAGAAAGAATGAAAAATCTCTATGACAGGGATGAAGAGACGTTGTAGAAGAAGCGTCGCCCCAGCCCTCTTTAAATAAACGCTTCAGAAAGGAAGCCCGAGTTGCCAAACATCCTATATGGGCGCCAGAAATAAAGGAGTCCCCCACGTGAAACTTCCGCTATCGCGGCTTGCTGGAAATGAGGCGTTTCCTCCTCGAGCTACGAAAAATGATGAAAAACAGTGGCCCGTCATTTATGAGATTATCATTGCCCACCTTGTCGAATCCCCAAATAAGATTGTTCCGGAACTCTACTCCTATATCCGAACTTACACTTCGGACTAGGAAGTGGGGGGCATGTGATGAGGGGTAAAATTGTTATTGCATTAATGACCGCACACATCGATAATTGGGTCTAGTCCAATTCTAACGTCCTATCGGCCAGCTGTCAGACCCACCAAGCAGCGAAGCCCAATCGCCCTCAACGGCGTCAGGTCATCCCGACAACCCCAACCATTCTCATACCTCGGCAAAGCCATCCATACCTCGGCAACCCGAGCCATCCATACCTCGGTAGCCCGAGCCACTCTCATACCTCGGCAACCCGAGCATCCATACCTCGGTAGCCCGAGCCACTCTCATACCTCGGCAACCCGAGCCATCCATACCTCGGTAGCCGAGCCACTCTAATACCTCGGTTACCCGAGCCATCCTTATACCTCGGCGACCTAAGCCGTCTATACCTCGGTAACTCGAGTTGTCCCTTTGCCTCGGCCTGACCTAGGCACTCGAATACCCTTGCAGAATCCGGCACGGGAGAATTCGCATTCACTATAACTAATAAGATTCCTAGCAGGGAATCATACCCAGAAGTAGCTTAGGACCCACAAGAGTGGCCTAGAACCTACGTAATCGCTGAATCTCAAGGCATCAACCAGCTCTCCGAGCCGTTGATCTCTAACTGACAAAATAGATCCTACTGACCTCATAACAAACTTGATTCGAATCCGTTCTGAATCCTAACAGCTTTCGGACCTCCCCTCGCAACATGCCAAAGAATCAGGTGATCCCGTATAAATACTTCTGCCCTCTAATCTTTAGGTATGTAACTACGCGCACTCTTGAGAGAGAACACCTATCTAGGGAAGCTCTTCTATTCTTCTCCTCATATCTGCTTGCTATGAATCTTTACTGACTTGGGCGTTGGAGGATCTCCGCAGAGGGCAACCCCCGTAGCTTCCTCTATGCGCGGATTGTTTTGCAGGTTCAACTCCGAGGCGACAAGATCGGCGTCTGAATCAGAAGTTAGAAGCCCATCCGAGTAGGAAAATAAATTTTTACGGCAACATGTTCCAAGCAAGGGACAAAGGAGTACATATCTGAAGTCACGATCATAAGCCGTCTCAGGCACCGCAATCTCGTGCAACTGATCGGCTATTGTCACGAGAAAGGGGACTTGCTGCTTGTTTATGAGTACATGCCGAACAAAAGCTCGATTACCATTTATACAATAAGCCGAGGTTACTTGCATGGCCGGAAAGGTACAAGATCACTCTGGTTTTAGCCTCATCATTGCTCTATCTTCACGAAGAATGGGAGCAGTGCGTCATCCACAGAGATGTGAAGCCAAGCAATGTGATGCTGGATTCAGGGTTCAATGCCAAACTCGGTGATTTTGGACTGGCAAGGCTCATGGACCATGACACCAACCGAGAAACAATAGTTCTGGCGGGGACCAGGGGATATATTGCACCGGAGTATGCCATTACAGGTAACAAAATACATGTATGCTACTACAATCTATTTGAAAGGTCTTTTTTAGTTGCTTCTTGATAAAATGAGAAGTTATATTGTTACTTCACTTCTCCTGGACTAGTATTATATATGTCTGTCGCTCATTGGACGTACGTCTGGTCATCCAATGATGATTATCATACTGATGCATGAGCTCACCAATCTCAATGCATCCAAAACTGAGATGTGTGGTTGAGAAGGACTTGGATGGCTAGCCAATCTATCATAATGTTTACCATATATTGTCAAAGTACTGATTGATCGTTTTGTTGAAAAGACATACATGCCACTTCAACTACTGTATGCACTCAATAATTGAACCATAAAATTTCTTCATAATTTCATAAAAATAAAAAAGAAGGATATATACCATAATTTTAGCCTTCGTCTCTGGCCTGAGTAGCACGTGTTACCTCAATTTCAGTTCATCAAACTTTAGAATAACTAGAAACAGAAATCATTCAAGCTGAATATGTGATGCCCGGTATTATCTTTAAACATTATTTTCTCTATAAGATTGAAAAATAATTGAGAAGGCAAGATTTTTTTTAACAAAATCAAAATTGAATAACTATAATCATTGATTTACTTTAACAGTCTAATTAAGCTAACTGCATCACGACATTCAACAGGAAAGGCTAGCAAAGAGACTGACATCTTCAGCTTTGGAGTAGTTCTATTAGAAACTGCATGTGGCAGAAAGCCAACTCATTCAGGGGAGAATGATGATAAAATAAATTTGGTGGAGTGGGTTTGGGAACTTTATGGGAATGGAACATGTTCGTCTGCAGCAGATCAAAGGTTAGAGATGGAATTTGATGAACAACAAATGATGTGCTTGATGGTTGTGGGACTATGGTGCGCTCATCCTGATAGAAACCAAAGGCCCTCCATGAGGCAAGCAATCAATGTACTTAAATTCGACACCCCATTGCCGGCTTTGCCACCCAAGATGCCTGTTCCAATGTTTCATTCTCCTCCGGCTACCCTATCCGGTCATTCATTAAGTTCTGGCAGCTGCGCCACAATGTCAAACACATTGTCGGGACATTGAAGGATGGTGAGTAATGTTAAAAAAGTTGGTCAATGGTACATGTTACCTATTATATATAACAGCTTTTGATGGGTGTTTTACTGTATGATTTGGTTGTCGTATGTTTTTGCCAGACAAACTTGAAATATAATATATCAGAAATCAGGTAATTCATGTCGAGCATCTGGCTTGCTATTTTGGTTTGCTCATCTAATAATGTATCGAGTTGTGCTTCAGTGCTCTAATTTTTTATTAGCCATTTATAAATTTTGATTTGATGATTAAAACTAATTAAACCTCTAGCTGATCGGTAACTGACGTAATACCTAGGATATTAGTCACAAGTGTAGAAAAAAAATTGTTACCGGGAGTCCTAGGATCCCAGATGAAGCATACATATATTTTATTTAAATTTAATTTAATTAATTTAAAATATATTATCTAGATCTGTAATTAAAACATGCAAAATTAAAATTAAAATTTTGTATCTTTCAGCTTGCGAAACTATTGCAAAAGCTGGATGCAGATATGATTTCCTATGAATGGTTCCCTCTTGATGCCTTATGAGAGCCGCACGTACTGGTCCTCTATTTCGTACGCACGCCAGAATACCTTGAGATAGAGGATGTAGGAACAGAAGGGACAATAAAATAAAGAACTCTTTTTCAAAAGAAGAGACCCTCTCTTCTAGTATTGGACTTCTTTGTTTTAGACTTTCTCTCTACTACCGTGAAAGAAAAGGGTTGAAAAAGGCTTCTTAAATATCTGATTGAATACTATGTAAATTCAGCATAAAAAAATAATTCAAAATAATTTTGACTTGTTTTAGGAATGGTATAAGAACAGCACTCGAAGAGCTTTCCGATGGTTTAAACGGAATAAAATTTTATTACCATATGGATGAACCACTTGCGTGAACACATTATCAACGCATAAAAGAAAGCTTATCCAAAGTAATGGATTCACCGTGTGACAAGACAACGCATGACAAAATTTCAGCTCCAAACATCGCAATGGCACAACCGTAACTTACATAAAATTTTAAATTTCTATTATCTCAAGGGCACAATCATAATTTTTATAAAATTTTAAAATCATGTTACTGCAAACATTCAAAGGGTACAATGATAATTTAAAATATTTTAAAAAAATTATAAATATAGAAATAATCAAATTAAATTCGTTTGAAGTACAAATTGAAATCCGAAAGAACCCATACGAAGATCTCGAATCATACTTCGCATTTGGCTTATATAATTTCCAATTTAAAGTAATTTATGATTTTAAAATTTATAAATAAACGATCAGATGCTATATTAGATATCTGACTCAAACCACTTTGAATTCAGATCTAAACCACTCTATCGTCAGATAAACCATTGGTCTATGGTTCAAGTCTTACCCCACAATGGGTCTGAATAAATCCCAAAAATCTACTTAAGTTACAAACTAACTCAAGTTCATCCCCATAATAATTACTAATGCTAATGCCCATTGCTAGCTAGACATCGCCAGTACAAACTTAGTATTACCCATATGACCAAGTCCCACATAGATCATGGGTCAAGCCTGTCTCTAGGTCACCTGACTATGTATGTGACTCCATAGGTTTGAATATAAGCTAGTAGCATAGAAACACTTCCTGTACCAATCGATGTGACCATTTAGAAATGGTACCTGACGTCCGAATTGAACGAATGTATGCAAAGCAATATTCAAGAACCTAGGCTACGATTATCGTATAATTCATCCCCTTGTCCAAATACTCAAGATGAATTTAGATTTCACTACCAACATCCGAAAAATATCTAAGTGTGTTTCAACGTGCTAAATACTGTGACTCCTCACATGGATTACCCTGGCCAAGGCTTTACAAAATTGAAAGACAAACCAAGCATTAAATCTAATACTTAGAGCGAACAATTCCATCTTGACTCATCACTGATTTAACAAGTACTTGACTGTACCCAGCAACCTTTCGTTACTGGATTAGAAATTCAGGTAGCCCAGTGCCTAAGTATAGTGAGTTAACACTTAAACCCATTGCCCTTCTGTGAGATACCCTTGATAGCAGAGTACTCAAAAGAGGTGAGTCACTATTCAATGAAAGTACTTCTACACTCACCTGTATGCCATACTAGTGTCATACACTCCTTGGTTTAAGAGGACAAACCAACCTATATGGCACATAACGACTTATACTTGACTGCATTGTTGTCCTAGGTAATAACGTATCATTTGGTCGCGAACCCATTCAAGAATTACTCGACAATTCATTCTTTCTCGAATAAATGTAATTCTAAGGACTACAACATATAAGAGTTCTACTGGAAGATGAAAAATATGCTGTACTACTAGAATAACATTTATTAATCAAATAAATCATGTATAATTACAATGAATCACAACTGTCTATAAGCTAGACAATTAGCTATAGGACATATTCCCTAACAACTCGCACTTGGATTAGAGCCAATCGGAACAGTATCTAATACCCATCTTCCATTTGTGTTCATCGAACTCCTTGATTCCGAGAGCTTTAGTAAATGGGTCATTTAGGTTCTCCTTTCCATCGATCTTCTGAAGCTCAACGTCACCTCGTTCCATGATTTCTCGTACTAGGTGGTAGCGGCGCAATATATGCTTGGTGCGGTGATGACACTTTGGCTCTTTGGCTTAGGCAATTGCTCTAGTGCTGTCATAGTATACCAGAACAGGACCACCCAAGGTAGGTGCCACTTTCAGCTTGCGCAAGAATTTTCATAGCCATACCACTTCCTTTGCTGCTTTTGATACTCGATGTACTCTGCCTCGCATACAAAATCCACTACTGTGTGCTGCTTGAAACATTTTCAGTAGATTGCTCCTCCATTTAGGTTAAAGACAAACTTTGATACACTCTTGCTATCATCTCTATCTGATTGAAAACTAGAGTCAGTATATCCCACAAGTTCACATCAGGTTCTCCATAAATAAGCCATTGGTCTTTAGTATTTCACAATTACTTAAGAATGGTTTTCACCACCTTCCAATGTGCTTCACCTGGGTTAGATTGGTATCTACTCATCACTCCTAATAAATATGCTACGTCTAGTCTCGTACATGTCATGGCGTACATAATAGAACCAACTACCGAAGCATATAAAATCCTAGCCATACGTTCTCTCTCCTTAGGAGTTGTCGCATAATCCTTCTTGGAGAGTGAAATCCCATGGCCTATCAAAAGATAGCCTTTCTTGGAATTTTTCATGCTGAACCTTTTTAGCACAGTCTTGATGTACGTTGACTGTGATAATCCCAACAGCTTCTTAGATATATTGTTGGCCCAGATGGCAACCCAAGAGGGGGGGTGAATTGGGTTCTTTAAAAAATTTTAACTCTTTGAAAATATTTAGATTGATATGAAGATGCTCAAATGAACTAAATTAATTAAAGCTAAGTACAAATAAGACTGATAGAGAGAGAGATAAATGCATGGAAAACACAAAGATTTTATAGTGGTTCGGTGTATCCAACACATACGTCCACTCCCAAGCAACACATGGGTCCACACTATAATCCCATCGATTACAGTCGAGTTGTTTTACAAGCTCACAACTCTAACTTGTTGTTTTACCCATGATCACAACGAACCCAGCTGGTTTTTCTGGGCTCACCAGCACAAAACCCAAACCCAAGCTAATCTTAGCTTGTCCCGAGGTATACTACCTCCACTAATTCAATCCCCTGATTGAATTAGCAAACAATAATTTGAAAATATAGTTTACAATACAAAAGCTCCTCAAATGAGCAAATATTCAATTTAAATAGACAAGGGTAGAAAGGCCTGTTTGAAGCGATTTGAATGCAAGCTTTTCTTCTTTTCTTCTTTTCCTCTCCTCTCTTGAATGGTTGAATCAAGCTCCAGCTCTGATTCTTCACAGAAGGTTGTTGTAGAGAAGTTGAGGAAAGAGGGCTTTGAACTTCTTCTTTCTTTCTTTGTGAATCCTCCAAAAATGATCTTTGAAAGCTTTAGATTTCTTTTGAATCTCTCTCTAGAAGATGGACGGGTTTCTCTTTGAAAATATCTCTCTTTTTCTCTTAATTTTTTTGATTTTTTTATCTCTTTTCAAACGGTTGGTTGCCCCCTTTTTATAGATTTCTTAATCCAAGATTAGGTGAGAAAATAGTCGTTATATAGTACTTGGATTGCTTCTACACAAAAAGAAAAATAGCCATTAGAGATTAGGTAAAAAAATATTACCGTTGGAGTCCATTCTGACATTTGAAAATCCGTTCCTGACAGGTTGGAGTCGGCTCCAACTTTGCAGTGTCGGCTCCAACTCGGGTTTCTAAAATAGTAAATAAAAAGTTAGTTGGGAGTCGGCTCCGAATAAGTGATGTGTCGGCTCGCCGCATTTAGGTGTCGGCTCCCGAAACCGAGGGTGTCGACTCCGACGATGTCCAAAAAATACGCTCTCTGTTCTCAGGTTAGAGTCGGCTCCAGAAATCCCAGGTGTCGGCTCCCAACTTCAGGTGTCGGCTCCGAACTCAAGGTGTCGGCTCCAAAAACTGACGTAGAAAGCACTTCTCTGTATCTCAGGATAGAGTTGGCTCCAGAGTTTCAGGTGTCGACTCCAAACCATGCCAAAACTTAGAAATGTTCTGATACTCTCTGATGTCGGCTCTGAACACTATAGGTGTCGACTCCAAGATCTGAACTTAAATAATTTCTATTTGAAACTTAATTCTAAACTAATTTTGTGTATCATTTGAATAATTAAACATTCTTAATGCCTGAAACACTTCTCAAATTTGTCAGAAACATAATGAATATACCCATGGCTTTTGTTAATCATCAAAATCAATAATTGGGTCAACAATCTCCCTTTTTGATGATATAAAAACATTGAGTATATGCATGATTAAACAATGAATGTTTCAAAGAAAATTTTAAGTTCTCATAGTTAAGCTCCCCCTGAATGAGGTAGCTCCCCCTATGATACTCAATTTAACATCTTCTCTCCCTTTATCATTAAAACTCATGTGATTAAGTTTATTCAATGCTTGATATCAATTAATCAAATTCATTCAATTTCAATTCATTCATTACATATGCATATACAAATATCTTCTCTCCCCTTTTTTGTTATCAACAAAAAGGTTAAGAAAAATTAATTTAGCTTAAAGTTGAAACATAAGAAACAATAATCTTCGAATAGAACAATATCAACTCAGAATCAAAGTTCAACTATGATATTCATTGAGTACTCAAAATTTTGTTACAAATTTTATAAAGTTAAACACTTCATTACATCATAAGAAAAACTTTATTACATCAAAGATTCACTAGACTTTAGTACATCAAAAATTCAAACTAAACTTCAGTACATCAAAAGGTAAATCAAACAACAAAAGCTAAAAGCATCAAATTCTAAGACGTTTCTTGAGTTCTTCTAAGATTTTTTCCATTCCATCACTTTGAATCCTGATAAATTCATTCAATCTTCTATCAAAGAATGCAGATGCACTGTGATTTTCTCCTGTAATTCTGCATTGCATTTGGAATATATCTCAGAATCTCCTCCAATTTCTTTGAGCTCCTCAAAATATGCATGAGATCAGTCTTCAAGGCTTCTGAAGAAGATCCAAGGGTGGATTCAATTTTGCTCACTCTATCATCCAAGGAATAGAACATTTCCCTCAAGCTCATAAGACTACTGTCTAGCTCAGTTTTCATTTCTTCTTTATGATTCAAAAGTAAAGATTTCAATTGCTCCATCTGAATGTCAGAAAAACTAGTAGAATGAACAAATGAACTAGTAGTGCAGGAGCTGCTGAAGGTGCTGGGCTATTAGGTCCTGGTGAAATATGTCTTACTGAAGGTCCAGGTGCAGTAGCTCCAACATCAGTTGCTCTTTCATCCAAGTGACTATTCCTTTCCCAAATTCCATCCTTCTTTACGAACCCCATTCGATGCACGGTTGCTAAACTATAATAATCAGTGTGCCTTAAATTCTTCTTGGGTTCATTGTCTGAAATAGCTACACCCTGGCTTTGGAATGCTAAAGTCAAGATCATGCCATATGGAAGTGTAGACCTCTTCTTACTTCCTGCCTCGGCCATGTACCAAATTATCATACCCGAAAGGTTAATAGGCTGGCCGGTCACAACAGAGTTCATAACAAGAATACTCTTTCTGAGACATACTCAAAACGACCAGTTTTGGGAAAGAGTATCCTGCCACAAATATTGTGTAACAGTCTAAGCTCAAGGGGCAATTGGTTAGCCCTAACCTCTTCAAAATCAACAACATCCCTGCCAAGCATTCTAGATAAAGCTGCTCCTTTGTCACTTTGAGCATTGGCAATGGGTCCAGCAACAGGAATATCCAACAGTCTACCCAAAATCTCGGAGGTGAGATGAATCCTTGTTCCTCTCACAAAGCTCATCAAACCTCCATCTCCTCTAGATAAATTCAAGTAAAAATCTTTGACAAGAGCAGGATAGGTCGGAACATCTAAAGAGCATACCTTCTCCCATCCATATCTTTAATTTGCTTGCCTATGGAGAAGCCCTCATCCTCAAAAAATCTGAAATTCACTTTCCTACCCATTGTAATCACCTTTCCCACTAATAAATCTACCTGGTGAAGATGGACCGGGAATGGCACTGGGCGTAGAGGATGAAGACGAAGAATCTGAGCTGGACGATGTTGAGGAGGGACGCCTCTCACTCCTCTTCCTCGTCGCCACTGGAGCTCCAAAGATTGATCCCCTCCACTTTGGTGCCATTGAATCCTAGGGAATAGTGGATTTGAGGGATTCTAAGTTTAGGGAGGCTTGGAGAGGGTTTGGAGAGAGTTTGGAGATGATTAGGGACGAAAGGGTGTCGACTCTGCCCTAATATAGCCAAGTTGGGTTCACAAGGTGTCGACTCCCGCAAAGTCGGGTGTCGACTCCAAGTTGCTAACTCAGTTAGCACCCGAGCTGGAGTCGGCTCCACTAAGGCGGGTGTCGGCTCCAAGGTCTCAGACCGAGAGCGACACAGACGAGGTGTCGACTCCACTGATTGGGGTGTCGACTCCACTGACAGTTTCAAAAAAAAAAGAGTTTCAAGGATCCGAAACTTGTCAAAAGAAAATCAATAAATTTTGGATAAAATCTTTGGAATGTGGTGAATCAAATGGTTCAAATATTTAGATGAATTGTCCTTAGAATCATAAAGAATTTTCAAGAAATTGATTGAATTCTAGATAGTCAATCTTAAGGGTTTCAAAATCATTCAAATGGGTCACAAATCCCTAACTCTCCTCTAAGATAACAAAATCTCTCTTCACTAAGGGGTTTTGTAAATATATCAGCTAATTGTTCCTCAGTACAAATAATCAAAATAAATTATTATTAGCTACATGTTCTCTAATAAAATGATATCTAATTTCAATATGCGTAGTTCTTGAATGTTGTATAGGATTTTTAGTTAAGTTTATTACACTAGTGTTATCACATCTAATAGGAGTTTTATCAAGTGTTATGCCATAATCTTCAAGTTGTCGCTTAATCCAAAGGATTTGAGCATAGCAACTTTCAGTTGCAACATATTCAGCTTCAGTAGTAGATAATGCAACTAATTTTGCTTTTTGCTAAACCAAGAGATTAAGTTACTTCCTAAAAATTGACATGCACCACTTGTACTCTTTCTATCTAATTTACAACCAGCATAGTCAGAGTCAGAATAAGCAATTAAATTTAGTGTTGAGTCTCTAGAATACATAATCCTACATTTTTAGTTCCACTTAAATATCTAAGTATTCTTTTTACAGCAATTAAGTGAGATTCTTTAGGTTCAGATTGATATCTAGCATATAAACAAACAGCAAACATAATATCAGGTCTACTTGCTGTTAAGTAAAGTAGAGATCCGATCATACCTCTATAGTGCTTTTGATCAACTTTCTTACCATCTTCATCTTTATCCAATTTGCATGAAGGACTCATAGGTGTTCCAAGGGGTTTGATTGATTCCATTCCAAACTTCTTGAGAATTTCTTTGTGTACTTTGTTTGGTTGATGAAAATCCTCTCTTTACTTTGTTTGATTTGTAGTCCTAGGAAGAAATTGAGTTCTCCCATCATGCTCATCTCGAATTCATCCTGCATTAACTTTGCAAATTCTTGACACAAAAGATTGTTAGTAGCACCGAATATAATATCATCTACATATATTTGTACTACAATAAATCTTTATCTTTTCTTTTCAAAAATAAAGTTTTATCAACATTTTCTCTATAAAAATCATTATCAATTAGAAATTTGCTTAACCTATCATACCAAGCTCTAGGTGCTTGTTTTAAACCATAAAGTGCTTTGTGTAATTTAAAAACATGATTTGAAAATTCATGATCTTCAAAACCTGGTGGTTGTTCAACAAAAACTTCCTCATTTATAAATCCATTTAAAAATTCACTTTTAACATCCATTTGAAATAAATTAATGTTCATATGACATGCAAATGTAAGTAATAGTCTAATTGCTTCTAATCTAGCTACAGGTGCAAAAGTTTTATCAAAATCAATTCCTTCTTCTTGATTGTATTCTTTTGCAACTAATCTAGCTTTATTTCTAATCACTATGCCATTTTCATCTAATTTATTTCTAAATACCCATTTAGATCCTATAATCGACTGACCTTTAGGTCTATCAACTAAGGACCATACATTATTCCTAGTAAATTGATTTAATTCCTCTTGCATAGCTAACATCCAATTACTATCTTTTTCGGCTTCTTCGATAGTTTTAGGTTCAATTTGAGATACAAATGCAAGATGATTATTGATATTTCTCATTGATGATCTAGTTCTTACTCCTTGAGATGGATCACCTATAATCAATTCCTTTGGATGACCATAGGCATATCTCCAATCTCTAGGAAGATCTACCTCATTATGATTAGTATCAATAACATCAACCCTAGGAGAATCATTATCTTTAGCTTCTTGTTCATGGTCTGAAGATACATCTATATTTAATTTTTCAATATCTCTTTCTAGCAAATTTGTATCTTCCTCATCATCAATCTTTTCTGAACTTGATGCTAAAGACTCATCAAAGACTACATGAATAGATTCTTCTACAATTAAGTTCCTCTTGTTAAATACTCTATAGGCTTTACTAGATGTTGAATATCCTAAAAATATGCCTTCATCAGATTTTGCATCAAACTTTCCAAAGTTGTCTTTACCATTATTATGAATGAAACATTTACAACCAAATGCATGAAAGTAACTAATGTTTGGTTTCTTATCATGCCATAATTCATAGGGAGTCTTTTTAAGGATTGGTCTTATTAAAGCTCTATTTAAGATGTAACATGCCATATTTATGGCTTCCGCCCAGAAGTACTTTGGGAGTTGGCTTTCACATAGCATGGTACGGGCCATATCTTTTAATATCCTATTCTTTCTTTCTACGACTCCATTTTGTTGGGGTGTCCTAGGTGCAGAGAAATTATGATGAATGCCATTTTCAATGCAAAAATTTTTAAATAGATGATTTTCAAATTATGTGCCATGATCACTTCTAAGAGACACTATGGTAGTGTTTTTCTCATTTGTGACTTTCTTAAGAATTTCAGAAATATCGAGAAACTCTCATCCTTGTGAGCCAAAAATAATACCCAAGTGAATCTAGAATAATCATCTACTATCACAAGACCATATTTCTTTCCTCCTTGACTTGTGGTTCTAGTAGGTCCAAAAAGGTCCATGTGAAGTAGTTCAAGTGGCCTAGAAGTGGAAACAACATTTTTAGATTTGAAAGAATTTCTAGTTTGTTTTCCAAATTGACATGCATCACATATTCTGTTATTTTCAAAATCTAGTTTTGGAAGTCCTTTAACTAAATCCATTCTAATTAATTTTGAAATTAGGTGTGTGCTTGCATGACCTAATCTACGATGCCATAGCCATTCAATTTCATTTACATTATCATTATCAGCAACTAAGCAATGATTACTAGTAGATAAATTATCTAAATCAATTAAGTATACATTGCCATTTCTATTTCCAATAAATACAATGCTATTGTTAATGGGATTAGAAACAGTGCAGATAGAAGCTTCAAATGAAACTTTGAAACCTTTATTACACAATTGGCTAATGCTAATTAAATTATGCTTTAAACTATCAACATATAAAACATTCTCAATAAAGGTGGATAAAGTTATTTGAATTTTACCAAGGTCCATGATTTGACCTTTGCCATTGTCTCCAAAAGTAACAACTCCTCCTCTTTTATCTTCAAGGGTGATGAATTGATCCTTGTCACCCGTCATGTGCCTTGAGCAGCCACTATCAAGGTACCACTTTCGTTTTGATCCTTTGGCCGTAAGACACTCCTACAAGATGATCAAACTTTCTGTTTAGGTACCCAAACTTTTTTGGGCCCTTCATGGTTAGTCGCAAAAAAATGTTCCTTTTGGAACCCATATTTTCTTGCCTTTAATATTTAAATTCTTATTTATTTTTCTAAAATTGCATTCATAAGATTTATGTCCTTTCTTGTTACAGTAATAATATGAAACATTATTTTTAACTTGTTCTTTATAAATAAATTTTTAACAAACTTTTGTTTCATGTTAGGCCTATAACCTAATCCAGCTTTATCAAATACAGCTCTTTGATTACTTAATAGTAAATTCAATTTTTCAGAACTATATGTAAATTTATCGACTATGTTTTTATACTTATCAATTTCTTTCTTAAATTAATATTTTTATTGGAAATTGATTCTTTTTCTTTTATCAAAATTTTATGATCAGATTTCAGCTTTTCAACTTCATGAGTTAGTTTATCCTTTTCTTTGACAAGATTTAGATTTTTTTTTCAAAGATTTATTTTTAATTCTCAAACTTTTGTAATCATTGACTAGTTCATTGAAAGCATCATATAACTCATCAAAAGTGAAATCATCACAAGGGGTTTCAGAACTTACCTCGTTGTCATTTGTCATAAAGCAAATGTTTCCTTTTGTTCCTCCTCAGAAGAGGATTCTTCGCTATCACTCCATGTTTCCACATATGCCTTCTTCTTCTTTTTCTATCCCTTCTTTAATTGAGGACACTCATATCTGATGTGCCCTGGCTTCTTACACTCATAACATGTCAAGGGTTCTTTTTCTTTTTCTTTGTCCTTCTCTTTCTCCTTTTTCCTTCCATTTTAGTTTCATACCTTTTCTTATGGAAGGGTCTCCTTCTTTGCATAAATTTCTTAAATTTTCTTGCAAGGAGAGCTGTTTCTTCTTCATCATCATCATTCTCACTGCTGCTTTCCTCAATTTTTGCAGCCTTAAGAGCTATGGTTCTCTTCTTTTTGACCTCTTCCTCTTGATGTTGTTTTATTATTAGTTCATGGGTCATCAATGATCCAAGTAGCTCCTCCAAAGGTAGAGCATTTATGTCTTTAGCTTCTTGGATTGCAGTCACCTTGGCTCCTATGATCTTGGAAGAGACCTAAGAATTTTGCGCACCAATTCTGAATTAGTATAAGTTTTTCTTAGACTTTTTAGACCATTCACAATATCAGAGAATCTAGTGTAGATGCATGTGATTGATTCAGTTTGTTCCATACTAAATAATTCATATTTATGCACTAAAATATTAATTTTAGATTCTTTAACTCGATTAGTACCCTCATGGGTAACTTCTAATCTATCCCAAATTTCTTTTGCAGAAAAATAAGTAGAGATGCGATTAAACTCATTAGCATCTAAAGAACAGTACAAAACATTCATGGCTTTAGCATTGAGATGAGCCAACTTCCTATCATGTTCATCCTATTCCGTTTTGGCTTAGGAATCATCATGTTATCTACACTTATTGTGGGTGTGTGAGATCATTTACTATGATGCCCCATAGTTCATAGTCAAGTGCTTGAATAAAAATTTTCATTCTAACTTTCCAATATCCATAATTTATGCCATTAAATAAAGGAGGTCGATTAGTAGATTGACCTTCTGAAAAAGATGATCCAGCTTGAGCTGCCATTTAGATCTTTGACTCTTGATCGTTAGACCAAATTTAAATGAGCATAAGCTCTGATACCAATTGTTGGCCCAGATGGTAACCTAAAAGGGAGGGGGGTGAATTGGGTTCTTTAAAAAATTTTAACTCTTTGAAAATATTTAGATTGATATGAAGATGCTCAAATGAACTAAATTAATTAAAGCTAAGCACAAATAAGACTGATAGAGAGAGAGAGATAAATGCACGGCAAACACAAAGATTTTATAGTGGTTTGGTGTATCCAACACCTACGTCCACTCCCAAGCAATACTTGGGTCCATACTATAATCCCACCGATTACAGTCGAGTTGTTTTACAAGCTCACAACTCTAACTTGTTGTTTTACCCGGAATCACAATGAACCCAGCTGGTTTTTTTGGGCTCACCAGCACAAAACCCAAACCCAAGCTAATCTTAGCTTGTCCTGAGGTACACTACCTCACTAATTCAATCCCCTGATTGAATTAGCAAATAATAATTTAAAAATAGAGTTTACAATACAAAATAGCTCCTCAAATGAGCAAATATCCAATTTAAATAGACAAGGGTAGAAAGGCATGTTTGAAGCGATTTGAATGCAAGCTTTTCTTCTTTTCCTCTCCTCTCTTGAATGGTTGAATCAAGCTCTAGCTCTGATTCTTCATAGAAGGTTGTTGTAGAGAAGTTGAGGAAAGAGGGGCTTTGAGCTTCTTCTTTCTTTCTTTGTGAAACCTCAAAAAATGATCTTTGAAAGCTTTGGATTTTTTTTGAATCTCTCTCTAAAAGATGGGCGTGGATTCGAAGATTTTTCTTTGAAAATATTTCTCTCTTTTTCTCTTGATTTTTTGATTTTTTTCTATATCTCTTTTTCAAACGGTCGGTTGCCCCCTTTTTATAGATTTCTTAATCCAAGATTAGGTGAGAAAATAGCCGTTACAGAGTACTTGGATTGCTTCTACACACAAAGAAAAATAGCCGTTAGAGATTAGGTGAAAAAATATTACCGTTGGAGTCTGTTCTGACATTTGAAAATCCGTTCCTGATAGGTTGGAGTCGGCTCCAACTTTGCAGGTGTCGGCTTCAACTCGGGTTTCTAAAAATTGTAAATAAAAAGTTAGTTGGGGAGTCAGCTCAGAAAAAGTGATGTGTCGGCTTGCCGCATTTAGGTGTTGGCTCCCAAAACCAAGGGTGTTGACTCTGACGATGTCCAAAAAATACGCTCTCTATTCTCAGGTTAGAGTCGGCTCCAGAAATCCCAGGTGTTGGCTCCCGAACTCCAGGTGTCACTCCCGAACTCCAGGTGTCAGCTCCCGAACTCAAGGTGTCGGCTCTAAAAACTGACACAGAAAGCACTTCTCTGTATCTCAGGTTAGAGTCGGCTCCAAAGTTTTGAGTGTCGACTCCAAACCATGCCGAAAACTTAGAAATATTCTGATACTCTCTGGTGTCGGCTCCGGACACTGTAGGTGTCGACTCCAAGATCTGAACTTAAATAATTTTTATTTGAAACTTAATTCTAAATTGATTTTGTGTGTCATTTGAATAATTAAACATTCTTAATGCCTGAAACACTTCTCAAATATGTCAGAAACATAATGAATATACCCATGGCTTTTGTTAATCATAATTGGGTCAACATCTATCTATATAGATCTTCATCCCTAGGATGTAAGAAGCTTCTTCCTAGTGCTTCATGGAGAACTATGACATTAACCAAACCTTTATTCCCTATAATATAGGAATGTCATTACTAATCAAGAGAATGTCATCTATATACAATATAAGAAATATAACTATAAACCATTAGCCCATTTATATATGTGGGGTTCTTCTACATTCTTAACGATGCCATATGTTTTGATACACTTATCAAAACATATGTTCCAACTCTGAGACACCAGTTTTAGCCCTTAGATGAACTTTTAGAGTTTGCATACTTTTGATATATCTGTAGATATGAATCATTCAGGTTGCATCATATACACCTCCTCTTTCAGCTCTTCATTCAAAAAAGCTGTTTGGACATCCATTTGCCAGATTTTGTAGTCAAAATATGCAGCCAGAGCAAGCATAATCTGAATGAACTTGAGCATTGCTACAGGAGAAAAAGTCTATTCATAGTCTAAACCATGACGTTGATGATATCCCTTAGCAACTAGATGAGCTTTATAGGTCTTCACCTTTTCGTCTGCATCTCGTTTCTTTTTGAAAATTCATTTGCACCCAATGGATTTTATTCCTTCAGGTGGATCCACAAGTGTTCATACACTGTTGATCTTCATGGATTCCATTTCGGATTTCATGGCCTCAAACCATTTATCAGAATTGGACCTCTGCATTGCATCCATATAGGTGATAGGAACCTCGTTGTTTTTATCGAGCTCAATAGGATCGCCATCATAGACTAAGAAACTGAAGTATCTATTCGATTGACGTGGTACTCTATCATATCTCCTTAATGTTTTCTCAATGGGCTCTAGGTTTGATTTAATCAAAGCCGGCTCTATGGAGGCTTCAAAGCGTACAGGTACTTCTACTTGTCAAACTTCATCAAGTTCGACATTAGCAGCCTTAGTTCTTTTAGTAAGGAACTCCCTTTCTAAAAAGGTAGCTCTAAGACTGACGAACAACTTTCGTTCTTTAGTATGGTAGAAATAATATCCTTTAGTCTCTTTGGGATACCCAACCAAAAAATATTTGTCAGACCTAGGTCCTAGTTTATTTGTTTGCAATCGTTTGACATAAGCTGGACACCCCAAGACCCTAAGGTGTAAGAGCACTGGCTTACATTCAGTCCATATCTCATATAGAGTCTTAGTAACATACTTGCTTGATACCCTATTAAGAATATAACATGCTGACTCAAGGGCATATCCCCAAAAGGAGATAGGCATATTGGCAAAGCCCATCATAGATCGAACCATGTCCAATAGGGTTCGATTCCTCCTTTCAGACACACCATTTAACTGGGGTGTCCCTGGAGGAGTCCATTGAGAGAGAATCCTATTCTCCTTAAGATATGTTAGAAACTCACTGGAAAGATATTCAACTCCTCGATCTGATCAAAGGATTTTAATATTCTTTCCAGTCTATTTCTCTACTTCATTACGATATCGTTTGAACATTTCAAATGACTCAGATTTGTGTTTCATCAAAAAAACATAACCAAACCTAGAGTGGTCATCTGTAAATGTAATAAAATAGCTAAACCCACCCATGGCAGTGGTAATCATGGGCCCACATACATCTGTATATATGAGACTTAGAGTATCTCTAGCTCTTTCACTTTTTCTAGTAAAGGGTGACTTGGTCATTTTACCAAGAAGACAAGATTAATAGATTGGAATTGATTCACAATCAATGTTATTGAGGATACCTTCTTTACTTATCTATTAATCCTATTCTTGTTCATGTGACCTAACTTATAGTGCCACAGGTATGAATCACTAACATTATCTATCTTAGTCCATTTGCTTGGAGCACACATCACGTTTATAGGTCATGATAATATAAAAATGCCATTGCATAATTATCCACACATTACAGAAGTATCATTCACAATGATGTTCATAATGTTATTCTTTATTAAAAAAATCAAATCCTTCAATGGACAATTGGCCTATAGAAACAATATTTAACAAGAAATTAGGACAGTAGTGACATTCACTTAGCAAAACATTACAAAATTCAAAAAATAGCTCTACTACTCCTAATGCTAGAATTGGAACTCGACTTTCATAACCCACATTCAAGAATCTTTTGCCATCCTTGAATTTCCTACTAATTTGAAGTCCCTATAAAGAATTGCAAATATGAATTGGACTCCCGGTATCTAATACCCAATTAGTCGTATAACAAATAGAGAAACTGCAAGGTGTTATCACATAAGTACCTTGTCCAGCAACTACTTACTGCTTTTTCTTTCTTGACCTATTAGGATCCAGGGTTGCAATGTATTGAGGATAGTTCCTCTTCCAGTGACCCAGCTTCTTGCAGAAGAAGCATTCCGCTTGGTTCTTGTCAGCTTTAGTTTTCTTCTTAGCCTGATTATGCCTAGCATTTTGCACCTTTTTATTCTTATTTCTTTTCTTCATCCCTTTCTTAAAGGAATGATAACCTTCTCCAAAAACTCCCACTAAATTTACTGAGCCCTTTTGGAAATAGTGATCCTTCTCATAAGTTTGCAGTAAACCCAGTAAACCATGGTAGTTTACTACAGGCTTTGTCATTCTAAAATGACTGAGAAAATCCAAGTAGGAACTGGGCAGGGAGAAAATCCAAGCTATTCATGCAAGAAAAAGCTAAGCTTGCCCAAGCACTTGATCATCTCAATCATGTATAGTACATGATCAGTGACTGATGCCCCTTCATGCATTTGAGCATTGAAAATGGCACTACACTCTGTATCTTTTAACGTCGTCTAGTGTGCCGAAGGACTCCTTCAACTTTTGAAGGATCTCTTTAGGTTGGGCTTCCTTAAACTTCCTATTGAACTCATAATTCATGGAGGCCAACATAATGCACTGTACTGTGGTGCGATCATTGACCCACTTTTGATAAGTGTCTCTGACCGCAGTGCAAACATTTGGGGCTGGCTCCTCAGGTGTAGGATCCATTATCATATAAAGGATCTTCTCATGTTACAGGACTATCCTGAGTTTTCGATACCAGCTATCAAAGCTGAGACCCGTTAGTTTGTCATTGTCCAACAATGAATGGAGCGACAAATTGGTTGACATGATCTGAAAGGATAACCAAAACCAATTAGCTTACATGATTTATTAATCCTAAAGACATAGACTTTAGTCTAAAGGTCTTGCCACTATTTTAATCAAATTGATAGACTTTACCTCTAATCCAAGAAATTATCCCTAATTTCTTAGTGGGTACTAGAACCTAATAGATAACACACAAGCCTGACTTTGGCCGGCCCACCCATGTGCATCTAAAGGTAGGTTCTTTGACCAATTGCTTCTTCGAGCAATTTCTAGTAATCTATTTTGCCCCAAGATATACATCAATCAGCCTTTAGGCCTTTAATTGAATGTCCTGGTTAGGTCCAACCATTAACATGATAAAATTTAATGCTTCTAACTAATAAATAATCAAGCCCAACTTTGGTCGGCCAACCTGACCATTATTAAGAAAGTTGCACTAAGCCATCATATTATGAATAACAATTCCAATAGCCTAATGATCACTCGACCTTTGGGTCTGTCAATGATCATCCAACTAATGGACACATTACCACCCACTTAATGGGAGGCTAAGACTTATTTACCACCATAACTTTGCCTTTTATGAACCTAATAATATTGAGGGTTTGATCAAATTGTGACAAATGAGGAAAGACATGAACCTTAATCAAGAATCCCCCACTAACTATTAAAGGGGTTCATGAACAATCAGTCCATGGGCTCCTAAAATTAGTCAAGACTGATGAAACTTAATTGACATGGGTTAACTTGAATCAATAAGCTATCCAATCCATTCTGGTTGATCACATTGGCTAGGTAAGTTGATCAAGGGATGGGTTGCGCCATTAACCATCTTGCTTTAAACACCAACCGAGTTGGCCAGGTAAGAGACACCAATTGATTTACCAAACTCAATATGCTAAACTTATCTTAGACACCAATTGGTTTACCAAACTCAATTAGACTAGCCTAGAGACTCGGGCTCACCACTGAGCCATAAATCAAGTCCATTTAGATGTATAGACTGATCAATCTAACTAATCAGAGAGATGTATAGAGAAGCAACCTAATTCAACATTTAATAAGACTTAATTCTCTACTTGGTCCATTCATTCTAAACTTAGGTCTAACCCAATTACTGAACCTGACCCTAGCTAACCCATTTACCCAGGTTTATGGATTTATGATTTAAAATCTTTTAGTCATCAACTTAATTCTTAATTAAGTTAATCCAATTTTCTAATTTGAAACAATTTTAAATTTATCTTGTAAAATAATTTTATAATATTTTATTTATGATCTAAAATTTTAATGTTAATCTAATTAACATTTTGGTCATAATTTAATATTAGATCTAATCTAAAATATCATAAAATTTAGATAAAAAATGTAAATAATTTTAATCTTCTTTTAAGATCTGTTTTATGGATCATAACACAATTGGCACCCCATGGTGAGGGTAATAGAGGTTGTGAAACCTCAATTTCATCTATGACTGGACAGCCTAATGAATTCATCCAATCCAAAATCGTAGCAAGATGTAGGGTTCTAGATATATACTAGTCCTACTATTAAACATGCTTTGATCAATAATAAACATGCTTTAATCATGCATTATATTTAGATCTACACTAAATCTACTTTAGAATATGCTTTGATTGGTACAGCTTTACTATGCATTCTTAAACCTTAGAGGCTCTGATACCATTTGTAGGAAAAAAATATTCTTGAGGAGTCCCAAGATCCTAGGTGAAGCATACATGTATTTTATTTAAATTTAATCTAATTAAATTTAAAATATGTCATGCATTTTATTTAAATTTAATCTAATTAAATTTAAAATATTACTTGTATTTTATTTAAACGTAATCTAATTAAATTTAAAACATGCCATGTAGATCTATAATTGAAAGCATGCAAAATTAAAATTAAAATTTAGTACCTTTCAGTTTACGAACCTATTGCAAAAGCTGGATGTAGGTCTAATTTTCTATGAATGGTCCCCTCTTGATGCCTTGCGAGAGCCACACATGCACTTCTCTATTTCGTATGCACGCCAAGATACCTTGAGACAGAGGATGTAGGAACATAAGGAACAATAAAATGGAGAACTCTTCTCCAAGAGAAAAGACCCTCTCTTCTCATATTGGACTTCTTTGTTTTAGACTTTCTCTCTACTACTGTGAAAGAAAAGGATTGAAAAGGGCTTCTTAAATATCTTATAGAATATGATATAAACTTAGCATAAAAATTAATCCAAAAATAATTTTGGCTTGTTTTACGAATAAGATAAGATCAGCACTCGGAGAGCTATCCGATGGTTCAAACAAAATAAAATTTTGTTACCATACGGATGAACCACATGCATGAACGTGTTGTCAATGCATAAAAGAAAGCTTATCCAAAATAACAGATTCACTGCATGACAATGTGTGACAAAAATTCTGCTGCAAACATCTCAATGGCACAACCATAATTTATACAAAATTTCAAATTTCCATCATCTCAATGGCACAATACTAATTCTCATGAAATTCCAAATTCATCTTGCTACAAACATTCGAAGGGTACAATGGTAATTTAAAATATTTATAAATATTCATAAATACAAAAATAATCAGATTAAATCTGTTTGAAGTCCAAATTAAAATCCAAAAGAACCCATGAGAAGATCTCGAACCATACTTCACATTGGGCTTATCTAATTTTCAATTTAAAGTAATTTATGATTTCAAAATTTATAAATAAACGATTAGAGGCTATATTGGATGTCCGATTCAAACCACTTTGAATTCGGATCTAAACTACTCTATCGTCAGACCAACCATTGGTCTATGGTTCAAGTCTTACCCCACAATGGGTCTGAATAAATTCCAAAAATCTACTTGAGTTACAAACTAACTCAAGTTCATCTCTAGAATAAGTACTATCGTTAATGCCCAGTGCTAGCTAGACACTGCCAATACAAACTCAGTATTACCCATATAACCAAGTCCCACTTAGATCATGGGTCAAGCCTGTCTCCAGATTACCTGACTATGTGCGTGACTCCATAGGTTCGAATCTAAGCCGGTAGTATAGGAACACTTTCTATACCAATCGATGTAACCATCTAGCAATGGTACCTGACATTCAAATAGACCGAATGTATGCAAAGAAATATTCAAGAACCTAAGCTACGATTACTGTATAATTCATCCCCTTGTCCAAATACTCAAGATGAATTTAGAGTTCACTGCCAATTTTTGAAAAACATCTAAGTGTGGTTCAACGTGCTCAATCCTGTGACTCCTCACATAGATTACCCTGGCCAAGTTTTTACAAAATTAAAACACAAACTGAGTATTAACTCTAATACTTAGAGTGGACAATGCCATCTTGACTCATCATTGATTTAATAAGCACTTGACTGTACCCAGCAACCTCCATCATTGGATTAGAAATACAGGTAGCCAGCGCCTAAGTACAGTGAGTTGCTTACTAAGTCACCATGATAATCTTAGGTCAAAGAGACACTTATACCCATTACCCTTCTGTGAGATACCCTTGATAGCAGAGTACTCAACAGAGGTGAGTCACTGTTCAGTGAATGTACTCCTACACTAACCTACATGCCATACTAGTGTCATACACTTCTTGGTTTAAGAGGACAAACCAACCTAAATAGCACACAATGACCTATACTTGACTGCATTGTTGTCTTAGGTAATAACGTATCATTTGGTTGCGAACCCATTTAAGAATTACTCGACAATTCCTCCTTTCTCAAATAAATGTAATTCTAAGGACTATAGCGTATAATAGTTCTATTGGAAGATGAAAAGCATGTTGTACTGCTAGAATAACTTTTATTAATCAAATAAATCATGTACAATTACAATGAATCACAACCGTCTATAAGCTAGATAATTGGCTATAAGACGTATTGCTTAACAACAAGTTTAAGAGAGTTTGTCACAAATTGGAGGATCTCCATGAGATTTCCAAAGCCATGTATATGTTTCAGATGATCTCCACGTGTGTATCTCAAAAACACAAGAAAGCATGTTGTTGGCACTTGATTTTTTATCTTAGACCCTTCTTTACATGCCAAATAAAGCAAAAGACAAAAATTAGCCAAGGAGAGCATTACAGGTAAAAAGGAGATGAAAATTGATAAAGACTAGTAGTGCAAGGAACACTGCAAGAGAGAGAAAATGAAATTTTAAGGGCTTCTTATTAGAGTCAAATTTGAATTTTTTTTAAGATATAGTATTAATGTATGAAACTAAGGCTATGACTAATCATAAGGTAGAACTATGGAGAAATGTATTAAAATTTAAAGGTTTTAAGTTAAGTACGATAAAGACAGAATATATGGAATATAATTGTTGGCCCAGATGGCAACCCAAAAGGGAGGGTGAATTGGGTTCTTAAAAATTTCAAAACTCAAAATCTATTTTTTTAAGATAATGCACAAGAGGGTATGCTATGAGTGTAGTGCAAAGTATACTAAGCAGAATATAAAAGATAATGTAGAGAGAGAAGACAAGCACGATAACACAAGGATTTTATAGTGGTTCAGTGTTAGCCACACCTATGTCCACTCTCAAGGAATTCTTAGGCTACACTATAATCGCCCTTATTACAGCATAGTTGTTTTACAAGCTCACAACTCAAACTTGTTATTTTACTCCGGGATCACAATGAACCCAGCTGGTTTTCACAGGATCTCTAGCACCAAACCTCTTACAAGCCTTCTAGCTTGTACAAAGCTAAACTGCCTCCCTTAATTCAATCCCTTGATTGAATTAATAAGCAAATGTAATAAGGATACGATTACAACAATTATAAAGCTCCACAAATGAGCAAATATTGTAATGTAATTAAAATAGAAATAGAAGGAGCCTAATTAGAAGATTTCTAAAGTTGGGCTTTTCTTCTTTTCCTCAAAACGATCTTCCTCAAGATGAGCTTGAAACTTTGGAAGATTCGTTGATGCAGAGGCTTTGGAAGAACTAGGGCTCTCTTCTTCTCCTTTCGATTTGATAGAAATCCTTCAAAATTAGCTTTTGAATATTTGGGATTTCTTTAAGCTCTGTTTTGCTCAGTAGGGCTTTCAAATTTGAACTCTTTTCTTTTTCTTTTCTCTCTTGTGTCCTCTTTCAAAACCATCCTCTGAACTTCTTTTATAATCTTCCTCCAAATCCCCTTTAGAAGCAAACTAGCCATCAAAAGTGGTTGAGGAAGTGTTTAGCATGGAAGAGGAAAGTGCCATTAAAATTCATTGAAGAAATATCAGAGTTTGAGTCGTCTCTGATAGTTCTGGAGTCCACCCCTGACAGGCACAGTTTTGGAGTCCACCCCTGACAGGTTGGAATCGGCTCGAGCAGACCTGGAGTCAACGTGAACGTGGGATGTACAAAACATGAGCTTTTGCCCGTTGTGGAGTCAGCTCAAGATTATCAAGGGATTGACACCTTTTCGTGCAGGAGTCGGCTTGAATAGAACCCTAAAAAATACACTCTCTATATAACTGATGGAGTCGTTTCCAGCTCGACACAGAATTGAGGACTTTCTAATGTGGGATGTACCATGCAAGAGATTAACGTAAAGCAATGATTCATATTTTAAGGTGCTTTACTTCCCAAAATGAGTAAAAATAAACTAAGGATGAATATGCGAAGAGTAAAGTAACTACCCACAGAACACGATTCACTAAGTAATAAAGAAAATAGGATCCTATGATTGAGAAACACTACTTAGAACATACTCTTCAACAAAATAGAACTTATGAGAAGGGATGGGTCTGATTACCAGGCAGTGATGGCCTTTATCCTAAAAGATTGGATCACATAGCTCTCGGGATGAGCGCCTGAAAGATGAAGCTATGCTACCACAGATGTTTTGGCTTTTTTTAGATAGTTTTGGAGACAATGAGGACTTCATCTAAGGATCGTAGCACCTTAGCGTCTTGAGGCTGGGATGCTTGGAATAGGTGTTGGAACGGGTATTTGTTGGGCCTCGCATCCTCTCCCTCACGGAGTGTCAATGCTCAAGAGCATAAGACAATAGAAGAAGAAGACTCCTTTTCATTAATCATCTATTATTTTTTACAAAAAAAAGGGAGGGGTTTTTATAATAAACCCTAACCCTTGAATTATATGAAAAAAAAGGGTGACATATTATTTTAAATAAGGAGATAGACGACATCTTGAAATAAGAAAAAGAGATTAGGGAATAGCTTTTCCAAATAAGGAGATAGGTGGCATATTAAAATTAGAGAAAAAGATCAGGAATATCTTTCTCAAATAAGGAGATAGGCAACATCTTGAAATAAAGAAAAGAGATCAGGGGATGGCGCTATACTCTGCTTTCCATAAGGAGTGGATGATAAGTCACTTTCCATAGGGGCTTATTTACTTCCTTTTATGCTGAGATGACTTTATGAAAATCTTGGGATGCCCTAATTGAGCAGATGGTGCCTACTTTGACTGAGATTCCATGTGGGGCTGAGGTGGCACACTGAATGTGGTCCTTCATGATCTTCGGTTTCAACTTGTTACACTTTGACTTAATAAATCTTGATTTGACTCAAATAAAATTATTGGACTCATACTTGACTCAAATAAAATTACTGAACTCATACTGAAAAAACTTGATTACAGTACTTAAAGTCAAACCAATATAAAGAAAATTTCATAATGAGTTCAGTAACCTCTTCTGATCCTAGTGCCTCCGCCAATTCTCTCAGGATGGAAGGAACTCAATCCTGTCGAGTAAGGGTCAATCCGGCTCTGGTACTACTCCAATAGGTCTGGGTTGAGGCACTGCACATCCTCTTGAGTGATCCATGAATCCTTAGATTCTGATCGACCTTGCCAATGAACTAAATAACATTGATAGCCTTTATCCCAAGTAGTAATAGCTTGGTCATTCAGGATACGCTCAATCCTTTCTAAGCTCCTAGGTAAATTTATTGGCGGACACTCAGGTATGGGTTCGCTCTCAAAATAGAGTCGAGTCTAAATGGATTACTAGGTATCATTGATGGTTCCCTATACTCAATTAGGTCTGAGATATTGAAGGTTGAGCTAATGCCAAATTTGGGTGGTAACTCGAGCACATAGGCATTGTCCAACTTTTTTTATTATTTTGAAGGGTCCAGCTCCATGGGCATATAACTTTTTCATGGTCCCTGAAGGAAACTACTCAGGTCTAAGCCTAATCATTACATTATCTTCCTTAGCACATTCTTTAACTCATTTTTCAGAATTAGCCATATTTTTATAAGTATCATTGCTCAAATTAATCTTATTGATAATTTTCTTATGCAAATCTCTAACATGTGTAAATGATTCAGCTGACTCAGAGACTCGTGCATGTATGAAAAAAGGGATTAGGTCTATGGGTCTATTAGGCTTATAACTATGAACAATCTCAAATGGACTCTTGGCTGTGGTCCTATTAACTGAACTGCTGTAGGCAAATTTGGCTCTAAGTAATAAAAGGTCCCAATTTCTAGTGTTTTAACTTACTTTAGTCTGGCCATCGTTTTGAGGGTGGTAGGAAGTAAAAAATTTGAGCTTAGTCCCTAACATGTGGTAGAGGGTTTTTCAAAAGTAACTCGTGGATCGGACATCTCGATCAGATACAATGGTTTTTGGTAGACTATGTAACCTAACCACTTCATTTAAGAAATGTTTGGCCATCTTGGAGGCATCAAAGTGGCTCAGTGGAAAGTGCTTAGTGGGATTCATCCTATAATGTGGAAGATTAGGCAAAGTAGCTCATGGGATTAGATCTATAGTATGTTGGATATCTCTTAAAGGTGGTACTTGATCAGGAAGTTCTTCAGGAAACATATCCTGAACTCTTTCAAAAACTCTAATTCTTTCAAAAATTCTACTACCTTTTAAGGATATTCTTTTTGGGTTTGATCATGAATTTTCTTAGTAGTAAAGATCCAAACTGGTGAACCCTTAGTGATCTCATGCTCTAGTTCTTTAGCGCTGATTAGAATTAATCCCGATTTTTTTTTTCTTTCAGGTTACTAGATTCCCTCATAGTATGATCCTTAGGTGGACTTGGGTTTATTACAAGCTTCTTTCCATGGTGGTTAAAGGAGCAGTAGTTGGATTGACCATATAGGGTAGCATCATGATCATATAACTAAGGTCGACTTAAGATGATACTGCTAACTCCCATGGGAAGGACATCACATAACATCTTTTCTTGATAGAATTGTAGTGGATCATGACTTGGCATCTCAGTTTAATAGGGATGAAAATTGAGTCTATCCAAGATACCTTATAAGGATTGGGATGGGGAACCATAGATAAACCTAGGGTTTTGACAGCATTGGTTGAGATGGCATTAACACAGCTTCTGCTATCTATGATGATCTTACATACCTTTTCCCCTAACTTCACAAATGTCTATAGGATATGGGTCCTACGCCAATACTCTTATTCTTTGGTTTGGGTCAAGATATCTCTAACAACTCCCAATAAATCAATGATTCAATGACTTCCTCATCTCCTTCAATTCATCCACTAAGTGTATTCCAGCTTCATACACTTCTCCTTCATGCTCATCAATGGGTTCAGGATCTTCTTCCTCTTATTCTCCTATGTGTAGGGATTGGGTTAGGCATTGACTAGCATAGTGTCCCAATTTATGACATGTAAAATAAGGAGCATTAGGATTAGGATTCCTTTGAACTTTAGGTAACTTGCCCTTATTTTCCTTACGGGTCAATGGGGTGCTAGGAGTAGGTCGGCTGGGGTACACTTAACTAAACCCTGGTTTTTGATTAAGGGTACCATTCATAGTAGGTTTAGATCGACGGATTATGGGTTTCCTTTGGAATCTCTCATAGTCTCTAGCTATCTGATAAGCCTATTCAAGATCATGGACTTCTCTTAAAAATAATTCTCTCTGAATGTTCTTACATAGTCTAGCCCTAAATCTAGATAGGGTCATAGCTTCAGACTCATCTATGCTACACCTCATGACATACTCATCAAATTTGGCTATGTATTCAGAGACGATCTTGCTTTCCTGACTCAACCTCTACCATTGATTTAAAAGTCTCTGGTGATAGGATATGGAAGATACTTTTTTCTAAGCTTAAGTTTCGTGGCTCTCCAGTTAGCTATGGATATGTCTTCCTTTTGCCTAGTTATTCTTTCAACAGTTTTTCAGTATAGTCTAGCTTATCAGACTAACTTAAGTTTAGCAAATTTAACCTTCCTTCCTACCGATATCTCTTACTACTTAAAGTATTGATCCATGTCACTTTCCCAATCAACATACACCTTACGGTCTAAATCTCCATCAAAAGTGGGTGCATCGAGTCGTATGTTCCTAAAGACTCTTTCCTCCAAATCCATAAAATCTTGGTGTGGGCGTCTAGGGTTATGTTCAGGGGTGAGATCATGGCAATGGGCTCTTAGACCAAGGAGAGTTGGTCTAGGTGATTCAGGTTCAGTGTGGTTCAATCGATTTTCTGCAAGGGTCCCAATTCGCTCTTCCATTTGATCAAACCTATTGTTTAATTATCTAAATTGTTCAGTCATGGTTCTCATTAAAGTTTCAAGATTGGGATCTATGGTGTAACTTGGTTGTGTTTGGGGATGTTGGTAATGGGCTCCTAACCTAGTGGTCATGCAACACACAAATTCATTCTAGGGTTTCTAGACCTAGAAGCTCAAGTATAATGAATCAACTCAAATTACAATCAACTCAACAATTATTCTTTCCACTAGCTATATAAGAGATGGGGTTATGGGAGGCTCCCCCCGCTCTCGTAGGGACCTAATTAGAGAACCACAAGTCCACTTAAGGCGTTTGCCGTTTGACCCCTAGCCCTAGGCATCACTTTTAAGAAATAACTGAAGGATTGAGTGTACCAGTTTTATCACAATACTTGAAATTCAACTATGTAGGTGTCCCTAGCTTTGCTTTAGGTTTCTACTAAATTTTAATTAGGCTTGGGATCGAGATGAAGTGATTATTTTGGGCCAGAAAAGGTGATGAAATCCTTCCCTTACCTGAGATAGAGAAATTGCCTTTAAGTGAATTCAGTGATGCATGCACATACATATGAAAACTTAAAGTAAAATATGCAGATATATATACATATATATGTATATATTTTATTTTATTTTTATTTTTTTTATGTTGTAGATCTAAAAATAAGAAGAAAATTATATACTTAATGAAGATTAATTAGATGATTGCTAAGAATCTCATGTCCGACCATAGCTCATTACTCCCATGGGTCATGATAGTATACTTTCGTATATCCGCTCAAATCCTAAATAATGCAATTTTCTTTATATATATATATATGTAAAAAATTTTATGAATATGCATGAACATGTCCTAGCCTGTTTTGATACCAAACTGATGCAAGATATAACATACAAAAGATTAACGTAAAGCAATGATTCATATTTTAAGGTGCTTTACTTTTGAATTGAGTAAGAATAAACTAAGGATGAATATGCGAAGAGTAAAGTAACCATATACAAAACACAATTCACTAAGTAATAAAGAAAATAGGATCCTAGGATTGAGAAATTACTACTTAGAACATGCTCTTTCTTCAATAAAACAGAACTTATGAGAAAGGATGGGTCTGATTACCAGGCAACGATGGTCTTTGTCCTAAAAGATTGGATTACACAACTCTCGAAATAAGCATATGGAAGATGAAGCTATGCTACCACAGATGTTTTGACTTTCCTTCATATGGTTCTGGAGATAAGGAGACTTCATCTAAAGATCATAGCACCTTAGTGTCTTGGAGATGGAATGCTTGGAACATATGTTGGAATGGATATTTGTTGGTCTTCTCACCCTCTCCCTCATGGAGTGTCAATGCTTAAGAGCATAGAAAAATAAAAGAAAAAGACTCCTTTTCATTAATCATCAAATATTTTTTACAAGAAGGGAGGGATTTTTATAATAAATCCTAACCCTTGAATTACATAGAAAAAAATAAAATAAGGTTACCATATTATTTTCAAATAAGGAGATAGGTGGTGGTGCAGGAGCAAAAGTGATAAAAAGGTTGTAGGATTCCATTTGGATCTTGAACCCTAGAAGTCTCGTAATTTTTTCTTTTCTAGTTGGTCGAGTCTAGTCTGTTACCGAGTCAGTCAAGTTTGGTTTAGTTCAATGTCTAGGTCATGCATTTTCATTTTATTTGAGTCTTGTAATAATTCAAGAAAAGTGTATTACTCTTGTTGAAACCCTGCTGAAGATATTCAAAAGAAGCCCTAGATTAGGCAGTATTAGACAACCATCCGATCTTCTCCAAACTTATTCATACCATATCCTTGGAGCTCTGCATCGATTGGATCCGTCTACACCAGGATTGATGACGTAAATCAATCTTCTTCCTCCATGTCGCTACCTACAAGGATTGGATCTGTCTACACCAGGATTGATGACATGGAATCAATCTTCTCTCTCCATGTCGCTACCTATAATTTTGGCAACCTTGGATGCCCCATAAGGAAGAAATTTGGTGGTCCCTTACTATACTTTAATGGGAAAGATCAGCATCTTCACCATTCTAAAAAGGATTTTGCACCCTATATTGACCTTGTTGACAAAAGGAAAGAAAGAAGGATGGCACCCTAAAGCTTCCTATTTTGCTTGTGGTCCCTCGCCTCCAATTGGAACCATATATTGCTGCTACCATTTTGGTTGAATCAAATGAAGGAAGAAGATTCTTTGCTCTACAATTCTACGATATTTTGTAATCCCTATCATTTATTACTCTAATTGTTGAACTTATCTTATAATGGCATGAGAGGTCTATAAAATCCTTCTCTTGAAATGATGAAAGAATAGAATATGAATATATAATTTTTTTTCTTGAGAACTTTTCTCCAAGTTCTATGTCCGTTGCCTTGAGCAATTGATCCTCTGTGAGAGAGTTAGGCGTAAGGCCAAAGATTTTCGTTGCCTTGAGCAATTGATCCTCCATGAGGAAGTTAGGCGTGAGGCTAAAGATTTTCGTTGCCTTGAGCAATTGATCTTCCGTGAAGGAGTTAGGCATGAGGCCGAAGTTATCTTACTACCAAACCCTAGTCTAGTCCATCTTCTCTACCAAGCTTCACCAAAGAAACCCTAATCCTTATACCACTATCTTCATAACCGACCATCAAACCCCTTCCCTTAAATTCTAGGCATCCATACTTGAAATCCTAGCCGCTACCCCTCTCTTGATCCATCTCCAAAGCCGTCGCCCTCTCTCTTGATTCATCTCCAAAGCCACCGTTCCTCTCTTGATTCATCTCCAAAGTCAAGGAAGCCATCTTTGTCCCTGAATCGAGATCAAGGAATCTCACGTAGAAGATAGTTTTCTCATCTAGAAATTCTGCTCGCTAGTGAGAGATCTTCTACTAACACTAGGAGCGCATCATCGTCGAATAAATCAACCTTTCCCTTACTCTGTGATTCTGATTCTGTGAAAGTTTATGAGCATGTCTTCTCTGGAGTTTCTCAATTCTAGACTTTCTTGGTACACTTCTTCATTTTTCTAAAAGTTCTGCTCCTGAACCGTTACTTTCTACATCACATAATCTACTCTCTTACTCTTTCTCTTATCTTTGGGTGAATTAGCCATCTTCTAAAAAACTTAAAAATATATAAAAAAATTAATTTTCATAAGTTCATTGATTGCATAATCACCCCTGCCCTTGTGCTGCATCAGGCGGCATCTTAAAATAAGGTAAAGAGATCAGGGGATAGGTTTCCCAAATAAGGAGATAGGCAGTATCTTGAAACAAGAAAAAGAGATCAGGGGATATCTTTTCCAAATAAGAAGATAAGCAGCATCTTAAAATACGAAAAAAAGATCAGGGGATGTCACTATACTCTACTTTCTGTAAGGAGTGGGCAGCAAGTCACTTTTCATAGAGGGCTTATTTGCATTCTTTTATGTTGAAATAACTTTATAAAAATCTTGGAATGTCCTAATTAAGTAGATGGCACCTACTTTGACTGGGATTCCATGTGGGGCTGAGGTGGCGCACTGAATGTGGTCCTTTATGATCTTGGGTCTTTATCTTCTTACACTTTGACTCAATAAATCTTGACTTGACTCAAATAAAATTACTGGACTCATACTTGACTCAAATAAAATTACTGGACTTATACTGATAAAACTTGATTACAGTCTTAAAGTCAAACCAACATAAAGTAAAATTTCATAATGAGCTCAGAAACCTCTGTCTGATCTTGGTGCCCCCATCACTTTTATATTTCTGGTGGAGTTAGCTTCAGACCCTGCAGGAGTCGGCTCGATCGCATATCGAAAGTATCAAACTGTGCCAATATGATCTGGAGTCGGCTCTAAATGCTGAAACTTGACACTTAACACTATTCATAGGGCCAAACTCAATTCTTCTTGAATTTTGATTGATTAATGATTTAAATTCCTGAAATACTTAATCAAAATCATTAGTAACACAAGAAATATACTCATATGGTTTTTGTTATTCATCAAAATCAATAATTGAGTCAATAATAATTTTAGTACAAATAGAAATAGAAATGAATGTAGAGTAAAAATTGAGGAACATAAAGTTTCTAAAAATAATCATTTTTGATATTTAGGATCGATTAATTATAAGAAAGGAGAGATTAAAGATAATATTATTTATAAAACTAAAGTATATTGGATGAAATTGAGAAGTACAATTGGAATATAATACAATCGTAAAGTACCTACAAGTTAAAGAGAAAATTTTATAGGATAGGTATAAGACCAACTATGTTTTATGGTATGTAATGTTAGGTAGTTAAAAAAGTATATGCACATGAATATGACTTAAATGAGAATGTTGAGATGGATGTATTATACTATAAGAAAAGATAGAATAAAAATAAAATTATTCATAAAAATACAGAGGTAGCACCAATTAAGGATAAATTAAGGAAAGGATGTCTTAGATGGCTTGGATATGTGCAACAACATCTAGAGTGCACTTATATGAAGGAGTTATTTGATATACATAGAAGGAAAAAGGAGGACGTTATATAGGAAGATTTAAATTTTTGCATCTTATAAAAGACACGACTCATAACTATGTTGAATTGAGAAAAAGGATTTATGTAGCCAACTCCAGCTAGTTTGGGATTAAATCTTTGTTGTTATTGTTATTGTTCTAGTCTCAAGCTTGCTTTAAGCTTTGACCCAAATCTAGCCCAAGGCCTAATTAGTTGACCCACAATAGCTCATTTAATCAACAACATTAGATTGATGAAGTTAGTTTCAAAAGTGTTGGCTTATGGGGGCCAGCGTCTCCCTTGTGATTCGTTGTCATGGGCTTATGGGGGCCCACATATGACATCAGTGCTTGACAGCCCAACCAACCGGTGCGTGCCACGTGTACGCACTGCGAAGCCCCTCATGTCTGCCCACCGCTTAGCGTGGGGCTTTGCGCTGCCGTTGTGAACTGTGTGGGGTACCCTGCAGGAATCAGCCTTGGGGCTTAAGGAAATAAAGTACTGCCTTTACTGACAGCTATAGCTTTTGGTAAGATGGTAAGGGGCTTGATCCTAAAACCTGGTATCAGAGCAAGGTTGTTCGATTGAATGCCTCGGGTGTCGCTGAGGGGAAGATTGTTGGCTTATGGGGGCTAGCGTCTCCCTTGTGATTCGCTGTCATGAGCTTATGGGGGCCCACATATGACATCGGTGCTTGACAGCCCAACCAACCGGTGTGTGCCATATGTACGCACTGCTATGGGGGCCCACATATGACATCGGTGCTTGACAGCCCAACCAACCAGTGTGTGCCATGTGTACGCACTGCGAAGCCCCTTATGTCCGCCCGCCACTTAGCGTACCCTGCAAGAATCAGCCTTGGGGCTTAAGGAAATAAAGTATCGCCTTTACTGATAGCTATAACTTTTGGTAAGATGGTAAGGGGCTTGATCCTAAAACCTGGTATCAATTGTTGGAAAAATTATTGAGAAATTATTTACCCAATTAATTGATTTTGATGATTAACAAAAGCCATGAGTATATTCATTGTGTTTCTGATAAAATTGATAAGTGTTTCAGGAATTAAGAAGGATTAATTATCCAAAAGGTATATAGAAATTAGTTTTGAATTGAATTTTAATGGAGTATAACAAAGTTTAGTAGTTGGAGCCGACACCCAGACTCATTGAAGCTGACTCCAGAGCATATCGAAACAGTTCAGGATTTTTGGCACGGTTTGGAGCCGACACCCTAGCAGCAGGAGCCGACTCCAACCTGAGATACAGAGAAACTATTTTCTACTTCAGAAGCTAGAGCCGACACATGAGTTTTTGGAGCCGACTCTAACCTGAGTTACATAGACTATGTTTTTCAGAGCAATTCTTGGAGCTGACACCTCAGAATCGGGAGCCGACTCCAGACAGCGGTGAGTCGACACTTTGTAAAGTCGGAGCCGACTCCATAACGGATTGTTTTTCGCTATATTTGGAAACCCGATTTGGAGCCGACATATGAAAAGTTGGAGCCGACTCCAATCTGTCAGAGGACGATTTTCAAAAGTGACAGATCTCTCCAACGGATATATTTTCTCACCTACTCTTCAATGGATCTATTTTCTTGCATGAAGAACTCATCAAGGTACATTTCAACGGCTATTTTCTCACCTAATATCGGATTGAAAGTCTATAAAAAGGGGATATTCGATCGTTCGAATAATAGAGAGAAAAATAACAAAAAAATCGAGGAAAATACCCAGTGAAAAAGAGAGAAATTTCAAAGAGAAATCTCTGAGTCTACGCCTATCATCTAAAGAGAGTTTCTAGAGAAATCCAAAGCCCTCAAAGATCAAAATCGAAGGATTTTCAAAGGAGAAAAAAAGAAGAGCAAAAGCCATATTTCCTCAACATTCTCTTCAACGAGCTGTGTTCAAGATTCAAAGTTCAATCCTTACTCATCCATTCAAAAGAGAAGAGGAAAAGAAGAAAAGCTCAACCTCATTGCTTCCAAAATCAGGCTTTTCTAATCCTTGTCTATTTATATTGCTTATTTGCTCAATTAAGAAGCATTTAAATTTTTATAAACTTTAATTTAATTTATTGTTTACTAATTCAATCAGGGGGATTGAATTAGTTGAGGTAGTCTACCTCGGGACAAGCTAAGTTTAGCTTGTGTTAAGGTTTTGTGCTGGTGAACCTGTGAAAACCGGCTGGGTTCGTTGTGACCCCATGTAAAATAACAAGTTCGAGTTGTGATCTTGTAAAACAACTCAGCTGTAATTAGGGGATTATAGTGTGGACCCAAGAGTTGCTTGGGAGTGGACGTAGGTATGGCTAACACCAAACCAAATACTTGGGTATTGTTTTTAGCTCACAAAGACGAGACTTTCTTGATATTTCTGAAATTCTTCAAGAAAGTCACAAATGAGAAAAACACTACCATATTGTCTCTTAGAAGTGATCATGGAACAAAATTTAAAAATCATCAATTTAAAAATTTCTGTATTGAAAATGGCATTCATCATAATTTTTTTACACCTAGAACATCATAACAAAATGGAGTCGTAGAAAGAAAAAATAGAACATTAGAAGATATGGCCCGTACCATGCTATGTGAAAGCTAACTCACAAAGTACTTCTAGGCGGAAGCTATAAACACAACATATTACATCCTTAATAGAGCTTTAATTAGGCCAATTCTTAAGAAAACTCCTATGAACTATGGCATAGCAGGAAACCTAACATTAGTTATTTTCATGCATTTGGTTGTCGATGCTTTATTCATAATAATGGAAAGGATAATCTTGGAAAGTTTGACACAAAATCTGATGAAAGCATATTCTTAGGATATTCCACATCTAGTAAAGCCTATAGAGTATTTAACAATAAGTATTTAATGAGTATTTAGCATCAAGTTCTGAAAAGATTGATGATGAGGAAGATACAAATTTGCTTGAAAAAGCTATTGAAAAATTGAATATAGATGTATCTTCAGATCATGAACCAGAAGCTAAAGATGATGACTCACCTAAGGATGATGTTATTGATACTACTCATAATGATGTAGATCTACCTAGAGATTGAAGATATGCTTATGGCCATCCAAAGGAATTGATTATAGGTGATCCATCTCAAGGAGTAAGAACTAGATTATCAATGAGGAACATCAATAATCATCTAGCATTTGTGTCTCATATAGAACCCAAAACTATTGAAGAAGCTGAAAAAGATAGTAATTGAATGTTAGCTATGCAAAAAGAATTAAATCAATTTACTTGGAATAAAGTATGGACCCTAGTAGATAGACTTAAAGACCATCCCGTTATAGGATCTAAATGGATATTTAGAAATAAATTAGATGAAAATGGCATAGTAATTAGAAATAAAGCTAGATTAGTTGCAAAAGGATATAATCAAGAAGAAGGAATTGATTTTGATGAAACTTTTGCACCTATTGCTAGATTAGAAGCAATTAGACTATTACTTGTATTTGCATGTCATATGAACATTAATTTATTTCAAATGGATGTTAAAAGTGCATTTTTAAATGGTTTTATAAATGAGGAAGCTTTTGTAGAATAACCATCAGGTTTTGAAGATCATGAATTTCCAAATCATGTTTTTAAATTACACAAAGCACTTTATGGTTTAAAACAAGCACCTCGAGCTTGGTATGATAGATTAAGCAAATTTCTAATTGAAAATGATTTTTAGAGAAAATGTTGATAAAACCCTATTTTTGAAAAGAAAAGATAAAGACTTATTGGTAGTACAAATATATGTAGATGATATTTTATTCGATGCTACTAACAATCTTTTGTGTCAAGAATTTGCAAAGTTAATGCAGGGTGAATTCGAGATGAGCATGATGGAAGAACTCAACTTCTTTCTTGGACTACAAATCAAACAAGAAAAAGAGAGAATTTTCATCAACCAAACAAAGTACATAAAAGAAATTCTCAAGAAGTTTGGTATGGAATCAGTTAAACCTCTTGGAATACCAATGAGTCCTTCATGTAAACTAGATAAAGATGAAGATAGTAAGCCTGTTGATCAAAAATATTACAAAGGTATGATCAGATCTCTACTTTACTTAACAGCAAGTAGACCTGATATCATGTTTGTAGTGTGTTTATGTGCATGATATCAATCTGAACCTAAAGAATCTCACTTAATTGCAGTAAAAAGAATATTAGATATCTAAACGGAACTAAAAAAATAGGATTATGGTATTCTAGAGACTCAACATTAAATTTGATTGCATATTCTGATTCTGATTATGCTGGTTGTAAATTGGATAGAAAAAGTATAAGTGGTGTATGCCAATTTTTAGGAAGTAACTTAATCTCTTGGTTTAGAAAAAAGCAAAATTCGGTTGTATTATCAACTGCTGAAGCTGAACATGTTGCAGTTGGAAGTTGCTGTGCTCAAATCCTTTGGATTAAGTGACAACTTGAAGATTATGGTATAACACTTAAAAAACCAATTAGATTGATAACACAAGTGCAATAAATTTAACTAAAAATCGTATACAACACTCAAGAACTAAACACATTGAAATTAGATATCATTTTATTAGAGAACATGTAGCTAATAGTGACATTTGTATTGATTATATTAGTACTGATGAACAATTAGCTGACATTTTTACAAAACTCCTAAGTGAAGAGAGATTTTGTTATCTTAGAGGATAATTAGGAGTCTGTGATCCATTGGAATGAATTTTAAATCTCCTAGGAATGATTATCTAGAATTCAATCATTTTTTTCTTGTGATTTTAAGGAAAACTCTATCTAGATATTTGAACCCCTTGATTCATCATATTCCAAAGTTGATTTATCCAAAATTTGATGACATTCTGGACAAGTTTCAGATTCTTTGAAACTCTTTATTTTACTGAAACTGTCTTGGAGCCGACACCTCTGTTATCAGAGTCGACTCCAGTTTTGTCTATAATTTTGGATCTGACACCTGCCTTTTCAGAGTTGACTCCACTTCGGGCACTGACTGTATTAGCGACTTGGAGCCGACACCTCGCTTTGCGGAATCCAACTCCAAGTGGTCCCAGGTTGACTTTATTAGGGCAGAGTCGATACCTTTCTCATTTCATTCGACTCCAATCTCTTCCAAACTCTTCCCCACTCATCCCAAAACCCAAAATTTCTCAAATCCTTCATCCACTAGCATCCTATGGCACCGAAACGAAGGGGATCCGTGTTTGGTGGACCGGTGACGACAGTGAAACAGACCGTGAGGCGTCCGGTGCAGCAGCCCTCTCCAAGTTCGTCCTCCACTTCATCCGCTTCCACTCCAAGCACCATCCCAAGTCCTTCTTCGCCTCAGGTTGACACCCTAACTGGCCGTGTGATTACCATGGGTAGAAAAGTCGATCTTCACTTCTTTGAGGCCGAGGGTTTTTCTATTGGGCGGCAGTTAAAGGAGTTAGGATGGGAGAAGGTTTGTTCTCTTGATGTACCTACTTACCCCACTTTAGTTAAAGAGTTTTATCATAATCTTTCCAGAGGAGATGGAGGAGTCATAAGTTTTGTTAGAGGAAAAAGGATTCACTTAACTTTGAGATATTAGGAAACCTTTTAGAGATTCCTGTTGTTGGATTAATAGCTAATTCCCACAGTAAGAGAGCAGGAGCATTATCTAGAATGCTTGAAAGGGAAGTCACAGAATTTGAAGAGGTTAGGGCAAACCAGTTGCCCCTAGAGCTCAGATTATTACATAATATATGTAGTAGGATACTATTTCCAAAGACTGATCATTTTGAGTATGTCTCAAAGAGAGACATCTTGCTTATGGACTTTGTTCTGACAGGTCAGCCTATAAATTTTGCTGGGATGATGATATGGTATATGGCTGAGGCTGGTAACAAGAAGAGATCAACTTTGCCTTACGACATAATTTTGACTATAGCATTTCAGAACCAAGGTGTAGTTATTTTTGATAGTGAGCCAATGAAGAACCTTAGACATACAGACTATTATAACATTGCTACTGTGCACCGTATGGGGATCGTGAAGGTGAATGAAAGATGGGAAAGGAAGGGACACCTAGATGCAGGGCAGGTGATATTGGAGCTGCTGCACCATCAGAGGCTGGACCATCTATGAGCATCCTTCACCTGAGCCCAGTAGACCATCACCACCACCCCTTGTATCTGCACCTATTTCTGTTCCTACTTTTGAATTTTCTTGTGCTTAGCTGGAGCAGCTAAAAGAGCTTTTTGCAAGAATGAAAAGAAAATGAAAATTGAATCGGATAGTAGACTTTTAAGCATAAGAGATCTCTATTACTCTTTGAAAGAAAAAGTCAACAAGATTGAGTCATCCTTTGCAACCTCATCTGAAGCCTTGAAGACAGATCTTTTGCAAAATTTTGAGAAAATCAAGGATATTGGAGGAGATTCTGAGACTTATTCAAAGTGTAATGCGGAGCTGCAAGAAAAAGTGACTGTGGCTGCTTCATTGGTAAAGAAAATGTTAAAAGACTTTATGAAGATACAAGAAAGTGGCATGGGAAAGATACTAGAAGAACTTAAGAGACTTCTTAAATTTTCTTAGATTTTGATGTTTAGTTTGCTTTTTGATGTAATAGAATGCTTATATGAATGAAGTAATGAAATATATTGACGTAAACATTTTGATACTTTGTTGAATGATGTAATGAACATTTTGATGTAATATTTCAGTATTCAATGAATATGATACTTGAATTTTGATAATTGACTTGGACTTTATTTTGAACTTTGACTTTGATACTTAATTCCGACAATTGATGTTAATTTAAGCCTTAATGCACCTTCTAAACCTTTTTGTTGATTACAAAAAAGGAGGAGAGAAGAGGTATTTATATATGCATAAATGTTATGGAAGAATGATATGTGCATGTTAAGCAATTAAAAGAATGAAGGAGTATAGTACTTCAAGTATGCATGTTGAAAGGAATTAATGTCAAAAGGAATAAAGTTTCAATAGACTTAATATATGCACCAACATAGGGTGAGCTACCTCATTAAGGGAGAGCTTAACCTTAATTTAAATGTTTTGATAATTATGCATTGATTGATTATGCATATACTCAATGTTTTTGTAATCATCAAAAAGGGGGAGATTGTTGGAGAAATTATTGAGAAATTATTTACCCAATTAATTGATTTTGATGATTAACAAAAGCCATGAGTATATTCATTGTGTTTCTGATAAAATTGATAAGTGTTTCAGGAGTTAAGATCGATTAATTATCCAAAAGGTATATAGAAATCAGTTTTGAATTGAATTTTAATGGAGTATAACAAAGTTTAGTAGTTGGAGCCGACACCCAAACTCATTGGAGCCGACTCTAGAGCGTATCAGAACAGTTCAGGATTTTTGACATGGTTTGGAGCCAACACCCTAGCAGCAGGAGCCGACTCCAACCTGAGATACCGAGAAACTATTTTCTGCTTCAGAAGCCAGAGCCGACACATGAGTTTTTGGAGCCGACTCTAACATGAGATACAGAGACTATGTTTTTCAAAGCAATTCTTGGAGCCGACAACTCAAAATCGGTAGCCGACTCCAACCAGCGGTGAGTCGACACTTTGTAAAGTCGGAGCTAACTCCACGCCGGATTGTTTTTTGCTATTTTTGGAAACCCGATTTCAAGCCGACACATAAAAAGTTGGAGCCGACTCCAATATGTCAGAGGACGATTTTCAAAAGTGACAGATCAGCTCCAACGGCTATATTTTCTCACCTACTCTTCAACGGATCTATTTTCTTGCATGGAGAACTCATCAAGGTACATTTCAACGGCTATTTTCTCACCTAATCTCAGATTGAAAATCGATAAAAAGGGGATATCCGACCGTTCGAATAATAGAGAGAAAAATAATGAAAAAATCAAGGAAAATACCCAGTGAAAAAGAAAGAAATTTCAAAGAGAAATCTCTGAGTCCACACCTATCATTTGAAGAGAGTTTCTAAAGAAATCCAAAGCCCTCAAAGATCAAAATCGAAGGATTTTCAAAGGATAAAAAAGAGTAAAAGCCCTATTTCCTCAACATTCTCTTCAACGAGCTGTGTTCAAGATTCAAAGTTCAATCCTTGCTCATCCATTCATAAGAGAAGAGGAAAAGAAGAAAAGAAGAAAAGTTCAACCTCATTGCTTCAAAAATCAGACTTTTCTAATCCTTGTCTATTTATATTGCTTATTTGCTCAATTAAGGAGCATTTGAATTTTTGTAAACTATAATTTGATTTATTGTTTACTAATACAATCATGGGGATTGAATTAGTTGAGGTAGTCTACCTCGGGACAAGCTAAGTTTAGCTTGGGTTAAGGTTTTGTACTAGTGAACCTGTGAAAACCGGCTGGGTTCGTTGTGACCCGTGTAAAACAATAAGTTCGAGTTTTGATCTTGTAAAATAACTTAGCTGTATTCAGGGGATTATAGTGTGGACCCAAGAGTTGCTTGGGAGTGGATGTAGGTGTGGCTAACACCGAACCACTATAAATCTTTGTGTGTTTGTCGTGCATTTGTCTCTCTCTCTCTCTTTATCATATTGTGCTTAGCTTTTATTAATTAATTCACTTTACTTGGGCACTTTCACATCAACCAAATTATTTTCAAAGTGTTAAATTTTTTTTAAAAACCCAATTCACCCCCCCTCCCTCTTGGGTTGCCATATGAGCCAACAATTGGTATCATAGCTTGTGCTCATTTAAACTTGATCTAACAATCAAGAGCTTAAAATCCAAATGGCAGCTCAATCTGGATCATCCTTTTCTGAAGGTCAATCCGCCAATAGGCCACCTTTGTTTAGTGGCACTAACTATTCATATAGGAAAGCAAGAATGAGGATTTTCATTCAAGCTTTAGATTATGAATTGTGGAGTGTCATTATTAAAGGACGTAGCACACCCACACACATTGTAGATGGTTCAATCATTCCTAAGCCCGAAAGGGATTGGAATGAGAACAATAGGAAAATGGCTCAGCTTAATGCCAAAGCCATAAATGTCTTATATTGTTCTTTGGACGCAAATGAATTCAACAGAATTTCTACTAGCATTTTAGCCAAAGAAATATGGGATAGATTAGAAGTTACCCATGAGAGTGCCAATCAAGTAAAAGAATCCAAAATTAACATTCTAGTGCATAAATATGAATTGTTTAGCATGGAACAAACTGAATCAATCACATGCATGTACACTATATTCACTGATATAGTTAATGGTTTAAAGAGTTTTGGTAAAACTTATACTAATTATGAATTGGTGCGCAAAATTCATAGATGTCTTTCAAGAACATGGGAAGCTAAAGTAACTGCTATCCAAGAAGCCAAAGACTTAAACATTCTACCTTTGAAGGAGCTACTTGGATCCTTAATGACCCATGAGCTGACAATGAAACAACATCAAGAGGAAGATATCAAGAAGAAGAGAATAATAGCTCTCAAGGCTGCAAAAAATGAGAAGAGCAGCAGTGAAGATGAGATGATGAAACAGCTCTCCTTGCAAAGAAATTTAGAAAGTTTATGCAAAGAAGGAGACCCTTCCACAAAAGGAAATCTGGAATCAACATGGAAGGAGAAAAAGAAAAAGAAAGGGATAAAGATAAAGAAAAAGAACCCTTGACATGTTATGAATGTAAGAAGCTGGAGCATTTTCGATCTGAATGTCCTCAACTAAAGAAGGGTTACAAGAAGAAGAAGAAAGCCTATGTTGCAACTTGGAGTAATAGTGAAGAGTCTGTTAGTAATAGTGCCCTAGGCCTATTGTATGGACATGGTATTTTAAATATTTATGAGCATTTACTATTATCATAATTTGCATGTTTATTATATAATAATCCTTGAATAATATTATTAATTATTCTAAATGTCCCTAATCGGTTATTATTGTGGGAATGAGAATAAATTAAGATTAGTATGAAATTTGATTGATATTCATGGGATGAATGTGTATGAGATACAAATCAAATTTATATGTATTTGTTGAGAACAAATATTGGACAAGACCCGCCTTGAGATTAATACATGGATCAAAGTCATAAGTTAATCTCTAGTAGTTGTGTCATTAAATCCTTAGACCTGAGATTGCTATAGTTCTCAACATGAGGAATATTATGTTTTGACATAATCAAACGTTGTCTTTAACCGGATGATTATAAAGATTATGCTTGAACATAATAAGAATCATGTAGTGAGATATGAGTGATTAAGATGGAATTTGTCCCTCTTATTATAAGAGAGATATCTCTGGGCCCCTCGATGATTGAGACTGAGAAATGCATGGCCGTGCTCAAATGAATTGATGGAGATCAATATCATTTGTTTAGTCAGTCTAATTGGGTTTCGAGAAATTAAAGATAGAGCGATATAAGGTTGACTTTTTCCATGCCTTATATTCTATCAAGATATCATGTGACAAAAGGATTATGTTATTAGCTACTTTAAGGTTGTCTCGGAACATGAGCTTTTCATTTAACTTGGGTAGTCATAATGTCTTGCTAGAGGCCGCTTATGACTTGTAGGATCAAAATGTGATTTAGGCCTACTGCCAACGTTAATTGAACCTATAGGGTCGCACACTAAGAACGGACATAATGGTTACGGTTTGTTACTCTCTATAGTAATTTAAAATGATGAGATTATTTTAAATTACAAATAATAATTAGTTGTTATTTAGATTCGAGTTTAATTTTGAGAAAATTTAAATTCATAATTTAAATTATGACAAGTAATTAATTAGTTATATTTTCTTATTGGATAAGGAAATAATCCATAAAGGTTTTTGGTTAAAAATATAAATTCCTTATTTGGTAAGGACTAGGATTTAAATTTTCATTATTTAAAAGAGTTTTAAATAAATATTAATTAAAATCCTAGTTAACCAAAAACCCCTAGCAGACTTGTATATATATGATATATACGTTTTAAAGTGGATTGGGGCATTTGAAAGGTCATGTCTATTCAGGCATTTGAAGGGTCGTGTCTTTTGCCTTGAAAAATAGAAAAACGGAGAGTTGAAAATGGTTCGTTTTTGTGAAAAATGAACTTTGAACTAGCATTCAAAAACTATTTTGGTGTCCGTTCGTGTGTGGATACTTGTAGAGGGTGGTCGTCTTTCTGAAGGCAGCACCTTTGAAGATCCGAGCAAACCCAACACAAGAACAGAAGGATTACATACTGATCAACAAAAGGTAATATTTTTGTTTATCCTTTTTTTTTTTATGAAATGCATGTGATCCTTGGTGGGTTATGGAATAAATTTATTTTGTTTCCGCTGCCATTTTATTCCAATTAGATTGGGATTTTCCATTCCGTAACCCAACAGTGGTATCAGAGCCACTTGCGTTTTCATAAAAATCGATTATGCCATGTTTGATTGTATGTATGAGATGTATATGATCTTGGCATGGTTTGTTCTTGTATATATATGATATTAGGGTTTGCACGAACGACATAGATAATAGGTTTTCTAAGGTGTTAATTGATGAATCTGTTTCCTGTAAGGATTCGTTAATATGATTAAGAATCCGAATGGGATATTGCAATTAAAGTGTTTAATAGCATGATATATGATTTCGGTGTTGTCTTAATTAGATTAATACATGAACTGAATTCACATATCAATAAGGATTTATCAATTGCTGTTTATGGTGGTGCGGATGTAAGCCTTAAATTTATTGATGAGATCAATAAAATCAAATTTTAGGACGAAACTTTATTGTATCTCCAAATTTTTTTAGGAACCGCTTACCTACCTAATCGGAGCGCCTTATAAATTTAATTGGTTTTAAACAACACGCCTATTATACATATTTTCTTTAATGCAATATGTATATGCTATATGATAACATGATATGTTTTGCATGGTGTGTTGCTTTGTATGGTGCATGGTATGGCCTTGTGACCAATGTGATTGGCAGGTTTTTATTATTCTTTTACAAGGGTTGTAATTATTAAATATGGCTGCGTGCCATTTTGTTTCATTGTAATTTTTCTTTTTTTTAGTAGTATTTGTTTATTTATTGTAATAAAACAAGAAGACAAAGCAAGCCATTTGAAGTCCTGCAATCCAACCATGGTGATGGAGGAGCTAGGTGTCTATGCACAAGATGATGGTCAAGTAGACATTATGGTGTTGCTCATTATTACCTAGGATTGACCATTGATCTTCATATTGGCTTATGAAGATCAATCTAGATAAGGCCATACTATGACACGTTTATTATATACATGTATGAGATGCTATGTATGATGTTTCATAAGTATGTGATGCCATGTATGATATCAATGAGTATGTGATACTAAATGCATGATGAGATCTATTAATTAAAAATTAAAATCTATCTAGATCCCTCACATAAAATTTTAAGTTGACATGCCATCCATATTTAAACACTTGTCAAGGCTTTTATCACCTTAATGTGGGTTCTACCAAAGTAGAAGTACATTAGGTTACATTAGTGAGACAAGATGGGTAATGGTGCTACCCATATGTTTAAAAATGGTTTAACTTAATTAGGTTATCAAAACGGTTTTGGGCCTAATGGCATGAGATGGGATTTAAACATGCCGGGACATATGATGTCAAAATCCCATAAATTTCTAAGAGTTGCATGAGTTGCAATTGGTAAGAGTTACCTACCTAAAAACTTAATTTTAAGTGTCATGCCAAAGCTGACTTAAAGTTGAGTATAAATATGGATCTTAGCTCACTAAATTAATATGATTATTATTATTGAGGGTTGTTAATTTAGTGGGAGTTTTTCATAATCAAAATACTTAACGAACTTTGCATTTATTGTAGATGGCCAACAATGATAACAATTCTACTATGTCACTGCGATCAATCCTTGCGAAGGACAAACTTACTGGGACTAACTTCCTTGACTGGTTTCGAAATTTGAGAATTGTTCTCAAACAAGAAAGGAAGCTTTATGTCCTGGATCAACCTCACCCTGAAGAACCAGCCGATAATGCTTCTAGAGCTGAAAAGAATGCTTATGAGAAGCATCATAATGACTCTATTGATGTTGCATGCTTGATGCTAGCTACCATGAGTTCTGAACTTCAGAAAGATTTGGAAAACATGGAAACTTATGATATGATTGTCAATCTAAAGGAAATGTTCCAGCAACAAGCAAGGCAAGAAAGGTATGATACTACCAAGGCATTGCACTCTTGCAAAATGGCTGAGGGTGCTTCAGTTAGCGCTCATGTGTTGAAAATGAAAGGCTATATTGAGCACCTTGATAGGCTTGGATTTCCATTGAGCCAAGAGTTGGCAACAGATTTGATCCTAAATTCACTTCCTGATAGTTATGACCAGTTTATCATGAACTATAACATGAATGAAATGGACAAATCAATTTCTGAGCTGCATACGATGCTTAAAACTGCTGAACAGAATATTAAGTCCAAGCCTGGCCATGTTCTGATGGTTCAAAAGGGAAAGGGCTTATGAAGAAAGAAAAGGAAAGGGTAAGGGAAGGGCTGGAAAGTCCAATGCTCAACCCAAGCCCAATCCTAAACCCAAGGCTAAAGCCCCAAAGGAGGGTGTCTGTTTCTTTTGCAATGAACCTGGTCATTGGAAGAGAAACTGCAAGCTGTATTTGGAGGATCTAAAGAAGAAGAAGAAGACTGGTGAGACCGGTTCTTCAGGTATTTATGTTATAGAGATTAATTTTCTCCTTCTAGTTCCTGGGTATTAGATACTGGATGTGGATCTCACATTTGCACAAATGTGCAGGGGCTTAAAAGGAGTAGACAACTGAAGAAGGGCGAAGTTGATCTTCGAGTAGGCAATGGAGCAAAAGTTGCTGCTTTAGCTGTAGGAAGTTACGAACTTTCTTTGCCCAGTGGGCTTTTGTTAGTTTTGAACAATTGCTTTTATGTTCCTACAATGTGTAGGAATATTATTTCAGTTTCTTGTTTGGATAATGATGGTTTTTCTTTTATTATTAAGAATAATAATTGCTCCATTTATCATAAAGACATGTTCTATGCAAATGCCGAATTACTAGATGGTCTTTATGTTTTGAATCTTCAAAAATCCAACAATTCTTCTGTCTATAACATAACTACCAAGAAATTTAAGTCCAATGACTTAAATTCAACCTATCTTTGGCATTGTCGCCTTGGCCATATAAATGAGAAACGCATATCAAAACTCCATCAAGATGGACTTTTGAACTCATTTGATTTTGAATCATATGATACATGTGAATCTTGTCTATTGGGTAAGATGAAAGGATCCCTTTACTGGACACAGTGAAAGGGCCAATGAATTATTGGGCCTAATACATACAGATGTATGTGGACCATTAAGTTCAGATGCCAGAGGAGGTTACAAGTACTTCATTACATTTACTGATGACTTCAGTAGATATGGTTATGTCTACTTGATGAGACACAAATCTGAATCATTTGAAATGTTCAAATCTTTTCAAAATGAAGTACAAAACCAACTTGGCAAGACAATCAAGGCACTTCGATCTGATCGAGGTGGAGAATATTTGAGCCAAGATTTTTATGACCATCTTAGAAGTTGTGGAATCATTCCACAACTAACTCCTCCTGGAACACCACAATGGAATGGTGTGTCTGAAAGAAGGAATCGAACTTTATTAGATATGGTTCGATCTATGATGAGTCTAACGGATCTTCCACTTACCTTTTGGGGTTATGCACTTGAAACAGCTGCGTTCACACTAAATCGAGTTCCAACCAAAGCGGTTGAAAAGACGCCATATGAGATGTGGACTGGTAAAAAGCCCAGTTTGTCTTTTCTTAAGATTTGGGGTTGTGAAGCTTATGTAAAACGTCAAGTTTCAAATAAGCTGGAACCCAAGTCTGACAAATGTTTTTTGTGGGGTATCCTAAAGAGACTAAAGGATACTACTTTTACAATCCCATTGAGAACAAAGTGTTTGTTGCTCGGAATGGTGTCTTTCTAGAAAGGGAATTTATTTCTAAAGGAACCAGTGGGAGCAAGGTACAACTCGAAGAAATTCGAGAACCACAAGATAACATTGAACCGCCTGTGGATGCTCAAAGTCAACAAACCATTGTTGACACACCACCTGTAGCACAAAATTACGTAGATCTGATAGGATACGTCATGAGCCCGAGAGATATGGATTTCTTGTGACTGATAATCATGATGTATTGTTAGTGGATCAAAATGAACCTACTACCTATCAAGAGGCTATGTTAGATCCAGACTCTGAGAAATGGTTAGAGGCCATGAAGTCTGAAATCCAATCCATGTATGATAATCAGGTATGGACCTTGATTGAGCCACCTGAAGGTACAAAGACCATTGGGTGCAAATGGGTTTTCAAAAAGAAAACTGACATGGATGGTAAAGTGCATACTTACAAAGCAAGGCTAGTTGCAAAAGGTTTCAAACAAACTCATGGTATAGACTATGATGAAACTTTTTCACCTGTAGCCATGCTTAAGTCTATTAGAATTCTCATTGCCATTGCTGCATATTATGACTATGAGATTTGGCAAATGGATGTTAAAACTGCGTTTCTTAATGGAAACTTACTTGAGGATGTGTACATGACACAACCTGAGGGTTTTGTACAACCTGAGAATTCTAGTAAAGTATGCAAGCTTCAAAGATCCATTTATGGTTTGAAGCAGGCTTCTCGGAGTTGGAATCTTCGTTTTGATGAATCAGTCAAAGAGTTTGGATTTATCAAAAATGAAGATGAACCTTGTGTTTACAAGAAAGTTAGTGGGAGCGCCATTGTATTTCTGGTCTTATATGTTGATGACATTTTACTCATTGGGAATGATATCCCTACCTTGCAGAGTGTCAAGTCTTGGTTAGGGAAATGTTTCTCAATGAAAGACTTAGGCGAAGCTGCCTATATCCTAGGGATAAAGATCTATAGAGATAGATCTAAGAGGCTGATTGGTCTAAGTCAAAGTACTTACATAGACAAAGTACTGAAAAGGTTCAGTATGCAAGATTCCAAGAGAGGATACTTGCCTATGTCTCATGGTATTACACTTAGCAAATCTCAGTGTCCTAACACAAAAGATGAGCGAGAGCGCATGAGTAAGATTCCTTATGCTTCAGCAATAGGATCTATCATGTATGCTATGTTGTGCACTAGACCAGATGTCTCTTATGCTTTAAGCATAACGAGTAGATACCAGTCAGATCCCGGTGAGAGTCACTGGACGGCTGTCAAGAACATTCTTAAGTATCTGAGAAGATCTAAAGATGTGTTCTTGGTGTATGGCGGATTGGAAGATGATCTGGTTGTAAGTGGTTACACAGATGCAAGCTTTCAATCTGACAAAGATGATTTCGATCGCAGTCAGGATATGTGTTTTGTTTAAATGGTGGTGCTGTTAGCTGGAAAAGTTCGAAGCAAAGCACTGTTGCTGATTCTACAACTGAAGCTGAATACATAGCAGCATCTGATGCAGCAAAGGAAGCAGTTTGGATCAAGAAGTTCATTACTGACCTTGGAGTGGTTCCTAGCATCACAAATCCTGTTGATGTTCATTGTGACAATAATGGTGCTATCGCACAAGCAAAAGAACCTAGGTCACATCAGCGATCCAAACACATTCTTAGGCGTTATCATCTCATTCGAGAAATCATTGAGAGAGGTGACGTAAAAATATGCAGAGTTCCAACAGATGACAATGTTGCTGATCCATTGACTAAGCCTCTACCACAAGCAAAGCATGATCGTCATGCTAGGTTCATAGGTATTAGATACATTGATGAGTGGGCCTAGTGCAAGTGGGAGATTGTTAGTAATAGTGCCCTAGGCCTATTGTATGGACATGGTATTTTGAATATTTATGAGCATTTACTATTATCATAATTTGCATGTTTATTATATAATAATGTCCTTGAATAATATTATTAATTATTCTAAATGTCCCTAATCGGTTATTGTTGTGGGAATAACAATAAATTAAGATTAGTATGAAATTTGATTGATATTCATGGGATGAATATGTGTATGAGATACAAATCAAATTTATATGTATTTGTTGAGAACAAATATTGGACAAGACCCGCCTTGAGATTAATACATGGATCAAAGTCATAAGTTAATCTCTAGTAGTTGTGTCATTAAATCCTTAGACCTGAGATTGCTATAGTTCTCAACATGAGGAATATTATGTTTTGACATAATCAAACGTTGTCTTTAACCGGATGATTATAAAGATTATGCTTGAACATAATAAGAATCATGTAGTGAGATATGAGTGATTAAGATGGAATTTGTCCCTCTTATTATAAGAGAGATATCTCTGGGCCCCTCGATGATTGAGACTGAGAAATGCATGGCCGTGCTCAAATGAATTGATGGAGATCAATATCATTTGTTTAGTCAGTCTAATTGGGTTTCGAGAAATTAAAGATAGAGCGATATAAGGTTGACTTTTTCCATGCCTTATATTCTATCAAGATATCATGTGACAAAAGGATTATGTCATTAGCTACTTTAAGGTTGTCTCGGAACATGAGCTTTTCATTTAACTTGGGTAGTCATAATGTCTTGCTAGAGGCCGCTTATGACTTGTAGGATCAAAATGTGATTTAGGCCTACTGCCAACGTTAATTGAACCTATAGGGTCGCACACTAAGAACGGACAATAATGGTTACGGTTTGTTACTCTCTATAGTAATTTAAAATGATGAGATTATTTTAAATTACAAATAATAATTAGTTGTCATTTAGATTCGAGTTTAATTTTGAGAAAATTTAAATTCGTAATTTAAATTATGACAAGTAATTAATTGTTATATTTTCTTATTGGATAAGGAAATAATCCATAAAGGTTTTTGGTTAAAAATATAAATTCCTTATTTGGTAAGGACTAGGATTTAAATTGTCATTATTTAAAAGGAGTTTTAAATAAATATTAATTAAAATCCTAGTTAACCAAAAACCCCTAGCAGACTTGTATATATATGATATATACGTTTTAAAGTATTGGGGCATTTGAAAGGTCGTCTATTGGGGCATTTGAAGGGTCGTGTCTTTTGCCTTAAAAATAGAAAAAGAGAGTTGAAATGGTTCATTTTTGTGAAAAATGGACTTTGAACTAGCATTCAAAAACTATTTTGGTGTCCGTTCGTGTGTGGATACTTGTAGAGGGTGGTCGTCTTTCTGAAGGCAGCACCTTTGAAGATCCGAGCAAACCCAACACAAGAACAGACGGATTACATACTGATCAACAAAAGGTAATATTTTTGTTTATCCTTCTTTTTTTTATGAAACGCATGTGATCCTTGGTGGGTTATGGAATAAATTTATTTTGTTTCCGCTGCCATTTTATTCCAATTAGATTGGATTTTCCATTCCGTAATCCAATAGAGTCTTCATCCGAAGAAGAGCAAAAAGTGGTTGCAAACATATGCTTCATGGCAAATGATGACAATGAGGTTTGTACTGAAACCCTAATGATGACTTTATATTTGATGAATTATATGATGCTTTCAATGAGTTAGTTAGTGATTTAAGGTTTTGAGAATGAAAAACAAATCTTTGAAAACTAAAACCTAAATATTTTCAAGAGAAAAATGAACTAATTCTTGAGGTTAAAAATCTAAAATCTGAAAATAAAAATATTTTAAAAGAAAAGGAATCAATTTCTAATGAAAATATTAATTTGAAAAAAGAAATTGATAAATATAAGAATATTGTTGATAAATTTACATATAGCTCAGAAAAACTAAATTTGCTTTTAAGTAATCAAAGAGCTGTATTTGATAAAGTTGTATTAGGATATAGACCTCACATGAAACAAAAATATGTAAATAATTTATTTATTAATAAACCAAGTAAAAATGTTATTTCATGTTATCATTGCAACAAACAAGGATATAAATCATATGAATGCAATTTTAGAAAAACTAATAAGAATTTAATGCTTAAAGGTAAGAAAATATGGGTTCCAAAAGGAACAATATTTATTGCTACTAACCATGAAGGACCCAAAAAAGCTTGGGTACCTAAATAAAAGATTTGATTATCTTGCAGGAGTGTCTTGTGGCCAAAGGATTAAAAAGAAAGTGATATTTTGATAGTGGCTGCTCAAGACACATGACGGGTAACAAGGAGCAATTCATCACCCTTGAAGATAAAAGAGAAGGAGTTGTTACTTTTGGAGACAATGGCAAAGGCCAAATTATGGGATTTAATATAATTCAAATAACTCCATCCACTTTTATAGAAAATGATTTATATGTTGTTGGTTTAAAGCATAATTTAATTAGCATTAGCCAATTGTGTGATAAAGGTTTCAAAGTTTCCTTTGAAGCTTCTATTTGCACTGTTTCTAATTCCATTGACAATAGCATTATATTTGTTGGAAATAGAAATGGTAATGTATACTTAATTGATTTAGATAATTTGTCTACAAGTAACCATTGCTTAATTGCTGATAATGCTAAGGTAAATGAGATTGGATGGCTATGGCATCGCAGATTAGGTCATGCAAGCACACACCTAATTTCAAAATTAATTAGAATAGATTTAGTTAAAGGACTTCCAAAGTTAGATTTTAAAAACAATAGAATTTGTGATGCATGTCAATATGGAAAATAAACTAGAAATTCTTTCAAATCTAAAAATATTATTTCAACTAATAGGCCACTAGAACTACTACATATGGACCATTTTGGACCTACTAGAACCACTAGTCTAGGAGGAAAGAAATATGGTCTTGTGATAGTAGATGATTACTATAGATATACTTGGGTATTGTTTTTAGCTCAGAAGATGAGACTTTTTCGATATTTCTGAAATTCTTCGAGAAAGTCACAAATGAGAAAAACACTACCATAGTGTCTCTTATAAGTGATCATGGAACAGAATTTGAAAATCATCAATTTAAAAATTTCTATATTGAAAATGACATTCATTATAATTTTTCTGCACCTAGAACACCACAACAAAATGGAGTCGTAGAAAGGAAAAATAGAACATTAGAAGATATGGCCCGTACCATGCTATGTGAAGGCCAACTCCCAAAGTACTTTTGGGCGGAAGCTATAAACACAGCATGTTACATCCTTAATAGAGCTTTAATTAGGCCAATTCTTAAGAAAACTCCCTATGAACTATGGCATAATAGGAAACCTAACATTAGTTATTTTCATGCATTTGGTTATCGATGCTTTATTCGTAATAATGGTAAGGACAATCTTAAAAAGTTTGATGCAAAATCTGATGAAGGCATATTCTTAGAATATTCCACATCTAGTAAAGCCTATAAAGTATTTAACAAGAAGTATTTAATTGTAGAAGAGTCAATTCATGTAGTATTTGATGAGTCTTTAGCATCAAGTTCTGAAAAGATTGATGATGAAGAAGATACAAATTTGCTTGAAAGAGATATTAAAAAATTAAATATAGACGTATCTTCAGATCATGAACCAGAAGCTAAAGATGATGACTCACCTAAGGATGATGTTATTGATACTACTCATAATGATGTAGATCTACCTAGAGATTGGAGATATGCTTATGGTCATCCAAAGAAATTGATTATAGGTGATCCATCTCAAGGAGTAAGAACTAGATTATCAATGAGGAACATCAATAATCATCTTGTATTTGTACCTCATATAGAATCCAAAACTATTGAAGAAGCTGAAAAAGATAGTAATTGGATGTTAGCTATGCAAGAAGAATTAAATCAATTTATTAGGAATAAAGTATGGACCCTAGTAGATAGACCTAAAGACCATCCCGTTATAGGATCTAAATGGATATTTAGAAATAAATTAGATGAAAATGGCATAGTAATTAGAAATAAAGCTAGATTAGTTGCAAAAGGATATAATCAAGAAGAAGGAATTGATTTTGATGAAACTTTTGCACCTATTGCCAGATTAGAAGCAATTAGACTATTACTTGCATTTGCATGTCATATGAACATTAATTTATTTCAAATGGATGTTAAAAGTGCATTTTAAATGGTTTTATAAATAAGAAAGTTTTTGTTGAACAACCACCAGGTTTTGAAGATCATGAATTTTTAAATCTTGTTTTTAAATTACACAAAGCACTTTATGGTTTAAAGAAGCACCTAGAGCTTGGATTGATAGATTAAGTAAATTTCTAATTGAAAATGATTTTTCTAGAGAAATATTGATAACACCCTATTTTTGAAAAGAAAAGATAAAGACTTATTGGTAGTATAAATATATGTAGATGATATTGTATTCGGTGCTACTAACAATCTTTTGTGTCAAGAATTTGCAAAGTTAATGCAGGGTGAATTCAAGATCAGCATGATGGGAGAACTCAACTTCTTTCTTGGACTACAAATCAAACAAGAAAGAGAGGAAATTTTCATCAACCAAACAAAGTACACGAAAGAAATTCTTAAGAAGTTTGGTATGGAATCAGTTAAACCTCTTGGAACATCAATGAGTCCTTCATACAAACTAGATAAAGATGAAGATGGTAAGCCAGTTGATCAAAATATTATAGAGGTATGATCGGATCTCTACTTTACTTAATGGCAAGTAGACCTGATATCATGTTTGTAGTGTGTTTATGTGCACGATATCAATCTGAACCTAAAGAATCTCACTTAATTGCAGTAAAAAGAATACTTAGTTATCTAAATGGAACTAAAAATATAGGATTATGGTATTCTAGAGACTCAACATTAAATTTGATTGCATATTCTGATTCTAATTATGCTGGTTGTAAATTGGATAGAAAAAGTACAATGGTGCAAGCCAATTTTTAGGAAGTAACTTAATCTCTTGATTTAGCAAAAAGCAAAATTTGGTTGCATTATCAACTGCTGAAGCTGAATATATTGCAGCTGGAAGTTGCTATGCTCAAATCCTTTGGATTAAGCGACAACTTGAAGATTATGGAATAACACTTGATAAAACACCAATTAGATGTGATAACACAAGTGCAATAAATTTAACTAAAATCCTATATAATACTCAAGAACTAAACACATTGAAATTAGATATCATTTTATTAGAGAACATGTAGCTAATAGTGACATTTGTTTTGATTATGTTAGTACTGATGAACAATTAGCTGACATTTTTATAAAACCCCTAAGTGAAAAGAGATTTTGTTATTGATCGCTGTCGTTGGCGGTCAAAAATAAAACCTACTCACTACTATAGCTAGTGGTGAATCGGGATCGTATCCTCGGGATCAAGGGCAATTATTTCACGAAAGAGAAAAAAAAATTTCTCTATAGAGGATTATATTAAGAATAGCGGTTATTAAAAGATAACAACTAATTAATTAACAAAATTCAATAACAAGAGAAGCAACCCAGGAATCTGAATCCATCATGCACATATGTTTTATCTTTTTTTTTAATATTGCAATAGTAATAATTTTTACAAATTTAAAATTAGAATAATTTATCTCTTGTCAGGCATGGACCGTATCAGGAGATCACGACACATCCTCTTAGAGTATAAATTATCTAATAATTGCAAGGTTAAGGGTCTAATCTATCATACTACGATATGTCTCTCTTAGGCACGTATCGTATCCTGAGATCATGGTACGTCGATAGAGGGTATAGGCCATGTATGCCAGATCAAAACCTTGATCAGAAAAAAAACTCAAAAGATATAATAAAGAAGAGCATAACTTTTATTGCATATAAATTAAGAATAAAAAGAAAGATAAAACCTGATTACAGGCTTCATCATCATCCCAAGTTGAAGGAATCTAGCCACGCATTGCTGCTGCCAGCATCCCCTCCATAATTTTTCTCTCCCAGGCCTAAATACAATAATCTAAATAAAAGAAGAATAAAATAGCTTTGTAGAAACTCCTCCTCCCAACTACTGCATGAGGTCCTCCTTTTATAGAGCTCGTCTAGGGTTTCCTCCTAATCAAAGTTGGAGTCAATCGGACGCTCAAGATCATTCAGATATTGTGTGAAAATTTCTCAGCCATCCGTTCAACATCACATGCCTTAGTTTGCACCAGGGATCATGTGAAATCATCTCTTTCTTTCTTTTTGGGCAAACCGAGTCCTTATTTGAGTGCCATCCGCATCGTTGGACTCCAAAAATTGAACTCTTTCCATCTATAGGCTCCTTTTCTGCAAACATCCATAAAAGTATCAATTATTAATAAATTTAAAGTAATTAATATTTATTTTAATGATTAAATTGGGATAATAAGTAGACTTATCACACCCCCCAACTTAATCATTGCTAGTCCCTTAGCAATGTAATTAAAATAAAACCATGCACCACTAATATTTTCTTTTGCAAAATTAAATCTAGGCTTAAGGTTGAAAGAAGATAGCCAGTATTACTAACTAAGTATTGAGTTTTTGAAGTAAATTTTACTGTCAGAACTATCAGAAACTTTCTTAGAGTTCATCTATAGATCTACAACACTTATTTTTGTGATGGCTAACTTAGCATTTCGGTACTAACTTATAAGAAACAATGGTATCTTCGCTTATCACTTACTTTGATCAATTTTTTACACTCAAATTAAGTACATGACCTGGGGTAGCTTTCACACAGCCTAATATATATTATTTATTTATTTATTTATTTTTTTAATTTTTTTAGCGATATCTTCATATTGCCCATTTTTTGACTCGAACAACAACGCTTACTTAGGCAAAGGTGCCTGGTTACTCGATGAAAAACCAATGTTTAAACTTATATATATATATATATATATATATATATAATTTTTTTATCAGGCAGGTAGCTCTTTCCTTAAATTCAAGTTTCTCTCACTGGGGTGTATATCAATTACTAATTTTCAGTAATAATTGAATCTCTAATTGACCTTACAACTAATACCTAATTTACCTCGTTAGTGTGCATGTGCAATGGAAGTGCTAATAACCTTTAGATGACCTAATTAGCTTACTAAAAGTTTGACCAGCTAGTCTACTCCTTGGCTTTCTACAGTAATTAGCCAATACTTTCTAACTCTATTACCTTTTCCTAGTTAATTTGCTCAAGAATTTCTTTTATAGCACATGATTTATAAAAATTTTGAAATTTTCAAAAAAATATCAAGGTGTTTTCAAAATATTTTTCAAAAAGGTTTCTCTTACCCCCAACTTAATTCTTATTGTCCTCAATGAGTAAGGAAGAATAAAATAAGAGAAACACCACCTGGACGAGATATGCCTTGTGTAATGTTAGGAGTGACCGTGCAGAGTAGTCTCTTATTCCTAAAAATAAGAATCATGAAATAAAGGTTAGAATATAAAAATTTGGGTTGCCTCCCAAAAAGCGCTAAGTTTAACGTCTTCAGCCAGACGTTATGGCTCACTTTGATTACTATTATCAAGGAGTTTGATGATCTCTTCCCTTACTACTTCCTTCATGGTTGGATTAAGTTTTCTTTGGGGGTCTCTTATAGGCTTGGTTTTCTCCCTTAAGTGAATCCTATGTTGAACGATCGAGGGGCTAATTCCTTTTATGTTAGCCATGGTCCATCCTAACACTTCTTTATTCTCATTCAATAGTTTCCCTTTTTGTGAGGAGTCTAGATCAGTTTAAATAATCACAGGTAGGATTTTGATGGACCTAGATATGCATAGTTGAGATGCTTGGGAAGTGGTTTCAGTTCTAATGTGGGTGCTTCCTTTATTGATGGTTTGGGTAATGGTTCAGGTACTGTCTCTAGTGGTTCAGTTGGAAGTTTCCATCTTGATTTTTCATCAATTATAGCAACCTCATTAATTTGCTCTCCATCTTGGTTTATGCAGGTTTCTAGGTCAAGCTTTTCATCAATAAGGTCAATTGGATCATAAACAGTATCTGAACATAATTTGAGTCGCTCGTTTGATGTGTATTGGTAAGATTAAAAATATTAAGATCAATTGACATATTCCCAAAAGAGAGTTTCATTAATCCATTTCGACAATTAATTAGGGCATTAGCTGTGGCCAAAAATGGTCTACCTAAAATCATTGGGATGTGGCTTTTTGGGTTTGTAACTGGTTCAATTTCTAAAATCACAAAGTCCAATGGGTAGATAAAGTTATTAACTTTGATCAATACATCCTCTACTATTCCCTTGGGTACTTTCAAAGAGTGATCAGCTAGTTGTAGGATCATTTTTGCAGGCTTTAGTTCTCCTAACCCTAGTTGCTCATATACAGAGTGGCAATATATTAACACTTGCTCCTAAGTCTAATAGAGCCCTATTTATGAGGGTGTTCCCCATAATGCATGAAATAGTGGGTGACCCTGGATCTTTGTATTTCACTGGCATGTGGTTTGAGAGGTAAGAGCTCACATTGGCTGCCAGAAAGGCTCTCTTGGGCATATTGATGGTCTTCTTTTTGGTACATAGATCCTTAAGGAATTTGGCATAGGCTGGGACTTGTTGAATCGTGTCCAGTAAGGGGATGTTCACTTTAACTTGCTTAAAGACCTCTAAAATCTTATCGAATTGGGCTGAATTTTGATTGGACTTAAGTCTATTTGGGAATGGTGTTACAACCCTAATTTTTTGTTTATCTTCTTCTGACATGGGCTTAACTGGTGGGTTGGGCATTATATTAGACTCTGATGCCTCAAGTGTTTCGGGCTAATCCAGCTTAATAAGTTGTTCAAGTGGTGAGACTTCTAATTCTTCTTCTTCATACACTACAAGAGATTTTAAATATTGCGACGCCCAAATGCGTCGCAATTGCGTCGCTAAACATGATATTGCGACGCAATAGCGACGCAACGAGGGCGTCGCTCAACTGTCCATCGCAATACCCTTTTGTCGCAATTGCGTCGCAATATTGCGACTCTCTGCGACGCTCTTGCGATGCCACATTGCGTCGCAATATTGCGACGCATGAAAATGCATCGCTAAATTTAAAAATAAATTTAGTTAGAAAAAAATTATTATTAAATATTGCGACACACAAATTTGCGTCGCAATATTTAAAATTAATTTTTTTAAAAAAATTATTATTAAATATTGCGACGCTCTAAGGCGTCGCAAATAAAAATTATTTTAAAATATTGCGACGCAAGGTAATTGCGTCGCAATATTTTAAAATAATTTTTAAAATAAAATAACGACTCAATTGTAGTCGCTAATGCGTCGCTATTAAATTTATTTTTAAATTATTGCGATGCCAGGTCATTGCGTCGCAATATTTAATAATAATATTTTAAAAATATTAGCGATCCAATATCAGTCGCTAATGCATCGCAAATTTTGTTTTTAAAATATTTAAATGATTAAAAATTAAAACGGTTAATTCAATTTCGCTAAATCTAAATATTGATACAAACATTTTTTCACTCAATCCAAACAATAATATATTTCAAAAATAATTTATATATTAAAATTTTGAAGTTTTTACAACATAAAAAAAGAAAAAAAAATACATCAAGATCTGAACAATCACGTGGAGGCTGTGGAGGCTGTGGAGGCTGAAGACTCTGCGACAAGCGTCTAACCATATCCTGCAAATAATGCATCTCATCTCGCATGTCTGCAACCTCCTGATCCCGGCCTCGCATACGATCCTCAAAATCCTACTCGACCTCCTGCCGAACCTCCTCTGCAATAGATCTGCGAAGCTCCTGTAAACGCTCGGGAGGAAGATCAGCAGGAACTCGCGAGCTGGAGGCCTGATGGGGAAAAAATGTAGAAGCTCTAGTGCCCATACCATAGACCCTGCGGTCTCATGGCTGGGCACCAACAGCCTCCAAAAACACACGTCGACTCTCCTCTGCTGAGAGTTCGACGGGCGTCTCCCCATCAGTAGAGTCGACCTACGATGCCTGGGAGCGAAGCTCCTCGACTCGTGTCTTGAAATTATGAAATCAACAATAAATGAGTTAATAAATTTCTCGAAATAAAATTTTAGAAATTAAATAGATACTACATAAATCTAATTTCTTACCGCAACCTCCTGTGATCGCGTGTCGACCCAGGAGCCGTCCCTCCTGGTGTGTGTCGCCCTGAATAGACGAAACTCACCAGGATCTCCGCCCTCTGCTCAGTCTATAACAATAAAAAAAATGATATTAATACAAATATTTGTAAATAACTAAAATAGTAATTAAAATATTTATGTTTTCTTACCATACGCCGTCTGTGCTCCTGAATCGAAATGGAGCCCGAAGTATGACGGGAGAGACCCGTGCCAGGACCGCCCTTCTCAGATCGGCGGTTCGTGCTGGCTGATGCGGACCTCCTGCGCCAGCCATCGGACTCCCAGGCCTACTGCCACTCGTGCCAAATATCCTCTGGCACGTGCGCAGGACGCTGACCCGATGACCTCCAACGATGAAGCATGTCGGAGTATCGACGTCGCGTCAGAGCCTCCCATGCTGCCCTAATGGCATCATGGGTGGCAGGATCCCACGTAAACTTTTTTTGCATTAAAATAAACAGTTAGTTTCTGAATTTATTAACTTTAAAGAATTATATATCACTGATAAATTGTATTTAATAAGTTTACCTGAAACTTAGAAAAATAAAACTCCCTCGTGGCTGGCGATACGTGGCGCCAATCGTAGCCACTGGATCTGCACGCCTCTGAAAAACGGCGCTGATGTGGCTGGAGACATGATGCTGCTCAATGAATCTGTTAAAAAAATGCAAGTTTATAAGTAAATGACTTAAAAACATAAATAAAATATTTTTAATTAGTATATACTTACATCCCCTGAGCATCAAGTCTAAGTACAGTGCGGCCGCCGATCGCGGAAGAACTCTCGGAGGTCTGTGCCGATCGGGTGGATGGTAATACTGGTGCAGAGATCAAAGGCTGCGCCTCTGCTGGAGATCCAAACTCTCCATCTCCGATGCTCATGTGATCTGATCTCGCAGGATCCAAACTACGTCTCTGCTCACCCAAACTGTCGTCGGTAGATCTACCTCTGCCCCTCATACTGAAAATACTAAAGATTCACACAATTAAATTATGATTAATGATTGACTATGTAAGAATTTAACACTTATAAAAAAAAGTTAAATTTTAAAAAACCTTTATGGTTAATCGTGTCATTTGTTTCGTGAAATGTTGGTTCAACATCCGATGCCGTATCGGATTGCGAATCAGTTTCATTATCATCGGAAGGAAACCGAACATTTGCATCCGCAATTTGTTGGACATCACCACTTGGATCTCTAAGTGATGTTTCAGGAGCCCTTGTGTCATCCTCAATTGCATGCATTTCCATCTCATCCTCTTGAAATGCAGGCACTCGGTTGATTGACTTGATGAACTCTCCTCTAATACGATTGTTGAACGTGGGATGATTTTAGAAACGGCCCACCAATCTCGCTTGTCGTTGCGCAAACTTGGATATCCGCAGTAAAATACTTGCTGAGCTTGGGATGCAAGGATGAATGGGTCATATTTCTGTAATCTTCGTCGATGGTTCACTTCAACCAAATTATAGTCGTTATGAACCCTTTTGCCCACAGGAACTATCGGATCGAACCAATCACAACGAAACAATACGGTTCGTTTCATAGGCCAACCGGGATATTCAACTTCAACTACCTCTACTAACTTTCCATAATAATCCTGCATATTTGCTCCAACACTTTCTCCTTTTACACACACGCCCCAGTTCTGCGTGCCTCTTGAAGCTGCTAATCGTTCAATCTGAAATTTGTACCCATTTACAAAATAGCAGTAGAGGTTGTTATGGTCTTCAATGGCCATTGCGATAGACATTTAATGAAAATATTGTCGGTTGTCGACCATGGATCGTTGACCTATAAATTAATAAGCTATTGACATCCAATTCAAAAAATAATAGCCATTATCGAAATTGATTGAGTGATACTACTCACAAATTCATAAAACCAGTAAGCAAACTCCGTTTCTAATTTCTGCCCAATTGCAACTTGACTGATGTCGGGATTCATCTGTCGTTGTCTATCACAGAACATCCTTATGGGATGAAAAGGATGAAAACTACTGTTAGAAATTAAATATTATGGTATATTATTATATAAATTTAATTTTTAATTTAGCATTGAAGTATACACTTACTCAATATAAGGATCGACTTCTCGACAGTTCATTAGGATGTAATAATGTGCTGCATTATACTCCATATCGCTAAGATTTCTTGACTTCTGCCCACCAAATGAACGGCCGATAGCTTTAAAAATTGATATTCTACGTCATTAGCTTCTGCTTCGTCCACACATACGTCATCGTTACGACCATGATTTCGGCTCCTCGTGTGAACGTGACCCTCAAAGTAATGTGAGGCAAAAGCTGAAACTTCTTCGACCAAGTGTGCATTGCATATAGAACCTTCAACCCTTGCTTTATTACGCACATTATTTTTAACTTCTTAAGATACCTATATGTAAAGTTGCAACAAAAAATTAACGAATTTTTCAAGCAATGAAATAATATTTGAAATGTCAACATATCTTAATGATGTATATATTTACCTCTCGAAAGGATACATCCAGCGATACTGCACGGGACCAGCTATGCTCGCTTCGTATGGCAAGTGAACCGGTAAATGCTCCATTGAGTCAAAAAAACTGGGAGGAATATTTGCTCAAGCTTGCATAAAATAATTGGAATTTCCTCCTCAAGCCTTGCCATGGATGCAGAAGTTTGCAGCAGAATATAAATAATATTAAGTTTGCAGCAGAATATAATATTACAACAAACATTTTATTTAGCATTTCAAAATGTAATGCATCATTAAGTTTGCAGCAGAATATAAATAATCAAGACTTAACAAATGTAAATGAGTATAAATGCACAAATACTATTGTCATAAACATTCTGCTTAAATTAATTATTGCATAAATATTATGTAAATTAAATAATCTAGCATTACAAATATTATTGAATAATCAAGACATAAAAAATAGTCAATCCAAACAGCTTTATTGAAAAAACAGAGGGGGGAGGGGGGTTTCCTCCCTCCCCCGTGTTAAAACAAAATATATTTTTTTTTTTGTGATGACAGTGGCCTGGCCACCGTGGCCGTCTTCTCAGGTGGCCGTCTTCTCAGGTGGCCGTGGCCGGACAAGAAAAGAAAGGGGGGGGTTTCCCCCCTCACCCCCCCTGTTAAGGAAATTTTTTTTTTTTTTTTGTCACAGTGGCCTAGCCACCGTGGCCAGGCCACTGCCGGCCATGACAGCGGCCGTGGCCGGACAAGAAAAGAAAGGGGGGGGCGGGGGGGTTTCCCCCCTCCCCCCTGTTAAGGAAAAATTTATTTTATTTTATTTTTTTTGTCACAGTGGCCTGGCCACCGTGGCCAGGCCACTGCCGGCCACGGCAGCGGCCGTGGCCGGACAAGAAAAGAAAGGGGGGGCGGGGGGTTTCCCCCCTCCCCCCCCTGTTAAGGAAATTTTTTTTTTTTTTTTGTCACAGTGGCCTAGCCATCGTGGCTAGGCCACTGCCGGCCACGGCAGCGGCCGTGGCCGGACAAGAAAAGAAAGGGGGGGCGGGGGGGTTTCCCCCCTCCCCCCCTTTTAAGGAAATTTTTTTTTTTTTTTTTTGTCACAGTGGCCTGGCCACCGTGGCCAGGCCACTGCCGGCCACGGCAGCGGCCGTGGCCGGACAAGAAAAGAAAGGGGGGGCGGGGGGGTTTCCTCCCCTCCCCCCTGTTAAAAAAATATATATATTTTTTTTATTACAGTGGCCTGGCCACCGTGGCCAGGCCACTGCGGCCACGGCAGCGGCCGTGGCCGGAGAAGACGGCCACGGCACGGCCGCGGCCACGGCCGTGGCCGGACAAGAAAAAACAAGGGGGGGGGTTTCCTCCCCTCCCCCCTGTTAAAAAATTTTTTTTTTTTTTTTATTACAGTGGCCTGGCCACCATGGCCAGGCCACTGCCGGCCACGGCAGCGGCCGTGGCCGTAGGGAAATAAATAAAAAAAAATTCATTTTTTTTTAGATTATCGGAGCTAACCTTGGTTGAGATGAGATCGCCGGGTTGCCGGAGTCGGATGCGATCGCCGGGTAGCCGGAGGACGGGGATGCGCCGGAGATTCGAGCTTTAGCTTCACGGCGGCGGCTAGGTCAAGACGGGAAGGAGGAAAGGAAAAGGGGCCCGGCTTAAATATAGGGAATTAGCGACGCCAAAATTGCGTCGCAATTTTTGTCGCAATTTTTTTTTTTTTGTCTTAGCGACGCACTAGGGTGTCGCTAATCCATCGTTAATACATGTTTATAATAATTTTCTGAAAACATAGCGACGCCACTAAATGCGTCGCTGAAGCGTCGCTAAATTGGCGCCATCATCTGGCGGGAAAATATTTTTATTTTCTAATAATTGCATCGCTAAGGCATCGTAATATTTTTTTAATAATTTAAATAGATTAAAATAAAAACTTTTTACAAATATTGCGATGCAAGATGTGCGTCACAATTATTTTTTAAATATTTTTAAATGAAAATATTTAAATTTATTATAATAATTGCGACGACAAATGGCGTCGTAATTTATTTGTTAATATTTATAAATGATTATATTTATAATTAATGTTAATAATTGCGACGATAAATGGCGTCGCAATTTATTTTATAAAATTTTTAATTACATAAATTTATTTAAAAAACATTGCGACGATCGGCGATGATCCAACGGTTGCGATCGATCCAAGCCCTGATCCCGATCGGCGATGACAGATCGCGGACCGCGGCAATCGGTCCGATCGGCAAAGGTCCGACGGTTGCGATCGATCCAAGCCGTGATCCCGATCGGCCACGACCTATCTCGGACAGTTGCAATCCGTCCGAGATCGACGACGATCCGACTATTGCGATCGATCCAAGCCGTGATCACGATCGGCCACGACCGATCTCGGATAGTTGCAATCCGTCCGAGATCAGCGACGATCCGACGGTTGCGATCGATCCAAGCCCTGATCCCGATCGGCGACGACCGATCGTGGACCGCGGCAATCGGTCCGATCGGTAAAGATCCGACGGTTGCGATCGATCCAAGCCGTGATCCCGATCGGCCACGACCGATCTCGGACAGTTGCAATCCGTCCGAGATCGGCGACGATCTGACGGTTGTGATCGATCCAAGCCCTTATCCCGATCGGCGACGACCGATCGCGGACCGCGGCAATCGGTCTGATCGGCAAAGATCCGATCCAAGCCGTGATCCCGATCGGCCACGACCGATCTCGGACAGTTGCAATCCGTCCGAGATCGGCAACGATCCGACGGTTGCGATCGATCCAAGCCCTGATCCCGATCGGCCACGATCGAACTCGAACCGTGGCGATCCGTCCGATCGGCGACGATCCGACTGTTGCGATCGATCCAAGCCCTAATTCCGATTGGCGACGACCGATCGCGGATCACGGCAATCGGTCCGATCGGCAAAGATCCGACGGTTGCGATCGATCCAAGCCCTGATCCCGATCGGCCACGACCTATCTCGGACAGTTGCAATCATCCGAGATCGGCGACGATCCGACGGTTGCGATCGATCCAAGGCCTGATCCCGATCGGCCACGACCGATCTCGGACCGTGGCAATCCGTCCGAGATCGGCGATGATCCAACGGTTGCGATCGATCCAAGCCCTGATCCCGATCGGCGACGACCGATCACGGACCGTGGCAATCGGTCCGATCGGCAAAGATCCGACGGTTGCGATCGATCCAAGCCGTGATCCCGATCGGCCATGACCGATCTCGGACAGTTGCAATCCATCCGAGATCGGCGACGATCCGACGGTTGCGATCGATCCAAGCCCTGATCCCGATCGGCGACGACCGATCGCGGACCACGGCAATCGGTCCGATCGGCAAAGATCCGACGGTTGCGATCGATCCAAGCTGTGATCCCGATCGGCCACGACCGATCTCAACAGTTGCAATCCGTCCGAGATCGGCAACGATCCAACGGTTGCGATCGATCCAAGCCCTGATCCCGATCGGCCACGACCGAACTCGGACCGTGGTGATCCGTCCGATCGGCGACGATCCGACAGTTGCGATCGATCCAAGCCCTGATTCCGATCGGCGACGACCGATCGCGGACCGCGGCAATCGGTCCGATCGACAAAGATCTGATGGTTGCGATCGATCCAAGCCCTAATCCCGATCGGCCACGACCTATCTCGGACAGTTGCAATCCGTCCAAGATCGGCGACGATCCGACGGTTGCGATCGATCCAAGCCCTGATCCCGATCGGCCACGACCGATCTCGGACCGTGGCGATCCATCCGAGATCGGCGACGATCCAACGGTTGCGATCGATCCAAGCCCTGATCCCGATCGGCGACGACCGATCGCGGACCGCGGCAATCGGTCCGATCGGCAAAGATCCGACGGTTGCGATCGATCCAAGCCGTGATCCCGATCGGCCACGACCGATCTCGGACCGTGGCAATCCGTCCAAGATCGGCGACGATCCGACGGTTGCGATCGATCCAAGCCCTGATCCCGATCGGCGACGATCGATCGCGGACCGCGGCAATCGGTCCGATCGGCAAAGATCCGACGGTTGCGATCGATCCAAGCCGTGATCCCGATCGGCCACGATCGATCTCGGACAGTTGCAATCCGTCCGAGATCGGCGACGATCTGACGGTTGCGATCGATCCAAGCCCTAATCCCGATCAGCCACGACCGAACTCGGACCGTGGCGATCCGTCCGATCGCGACGATCCGACTGTTGCGATCGATCCAAGCCCTGATTCCGATCGGCGACGACCGATCACGGACCGCGGCAATCGGTCCGATCGGCAAAGATCCGACGGTTGTGATCGATCCAAGCCCTGATCCCGATCGGCCATGACCTATCTCGGACAGTTGCAATCCGTCCAAGATCGGCGACGATCCGACGGTTGTGATCGATCCAAGCCCTGATCCCGATCGGCCTTGACCGAACTCGGACCGTGGCGATCCATCCGATCGGCGATGATCTGACTGTTGCGATCGATCCAAGCCCTGATTCCGATCGGCGACGACCGATCATGGACCGCGGCAATCGGTCCGATCGGCAAAGATCCGACGGTTACGATCGATCCAAGCCCTGATCCCGATCGGCCACGACCTATCTCGGACAGTTGCAATTCGTCCGAGATCGGCGACGATCTGACGGTTGCGATCGATTCAAGCCCTGATCCCGATCAGCCACGACCGATCTCGGACCGTGGCGATCCGTCCGAGATCGGCGACGATCCAACAGTTGCGATCGATCCAAGCCCTGATCCTGATCGGCGACGACCGATCGCGGACCGCGGCAATCGGTCCGATCGGCGATGATCCGAGGGTTGCTATCGATCCAAGCCCTTATTCTGATCGGTCACGATCAATTTTGGACCGATCGCTATTTAACATAATTAATTTTTTTAAATATATAACGACGCTAAGGGTTGCATCGTATTTTTTTAATATGATAATTATAATATATAAAAAATTAACTTTAATTCTAATAATTACGATGCAACAAGTACATTGCTATATTAAAACATAATTTTCCGAATTAATATTTTCGCTTATTACATCGCTAATGCGTCGCTATTTAACATAATTAATTTTTTAAAAACATTGCAACTCACTGTGTTATGTCGTAATTATTTTTTCTCATATTTATAATTTATAAAATTTAATTTTATTTAAAATAATTGCGATGCAGTTATTGCATCGCTAAATTAAAAATAATTTTAATTTATTTTTGGTTTATGCATCGCTAATGCGTCGCTATTTAAAATTTTAATTTTTTCCAAAATATTGCGATGCACTGGGTGGCGTCGCAATATTTTTTAAAATATTAGTACTGTAAAAAATATAATTCCATTTAAATTATTTGCGACGCAATTGTTTCGTCACTAAATTAAAAATAATTTTTCTATTTTTCTAGTTTATTGTGTCGCTAAGGCGTCGCTATTTAAAATATTTAATTCTTTTCAAAATATTGCGACGCACTGGTTGGCATCGTAATATTTTTTAAAATATTAATACTGTAAAAAATATAATTCCATTTAAATTATTTGCGATGTAATTATTGTGTCGCTAAATTAAAAATAATTTTTTTATTTTCTAATTTTATTGCATCGTTAAGGCGTCGCTATTTAAAATATTTAATTCTTTTCAAAACATTGCGACGCACTATTATGCGTCGCAATATTTGTAAACTATTTATACTTTAAACAATATAATTTCATTTAAATTATTTGCGACGCATTTGTTGCGTCACTAAATTAAAAATAATTTTTCTTATTTTCTAATTTATTGCGTCGCTAATGCGTCGCTATTTAATATATTTAATTCTTTTAAAAAATTGCGACGCACTATGATGCGTCACAATATTTTTTTCCGATAATTAGATTTTATAAAATTTAATTTCATTTCAATTATTTGCGACGCAATTGGTGCGTCGCTAAATTAAAAATAATTTTTTTAATTATCTATTTTATTACGTCGCTAATGCGTCGCTATTTAAAATATTTAATTCTATTAAAAACATTGTGACGCAAATATTACGTCGCAATATTTTTATTGATATTTATATTTCATAAAAAATTAATTTAAAAATATTGCGATGCAATATTTGCATCATAATATTAAAAATTTAATTTTTTTTGATTTTTTGGTTAATTGAGTCGCTAATGAGTCGCTAATGCGTCGCAATATTTTGTTGTCACAAAGGCGTTGCAAAGAGGTCGCAATTTAGCGACGCAATTATGCATCGCTAAATTTGCGTCGCTATTTCAGTATTTTCTTGTAGTGATAAGTATCCACCTGATTATCTATTTGTTTCTCAGATCTTAATGTATGAATAACACTTAGTTGGTTAACCTGGGCTCCTTGTTTTGATCCTTGGATGTTTAGGTCCATAGGATTACCTTCGGCTGACTCGGTAGCTTACCCCAATCTCTTTTACTGAATGTTGTGGCTAGTTGACCTATCTGGGTTTCTAGTTTTTCAATGGATTGTGTGTGTGAGTGAAGAAGATGAGTATTCATTTCTAGCCCTTTCAATGCTTGTAACACCTTCTCTTCGAAAGTAGGATTATAATTATTTGGTGGAGGTTGAGGAGCACTTGGATATTGGGAATACGACATGCTTCTAAATTGGGTATTCTGATGGTTAGGTCTAATTGATGTTGGATTGATTATAGGTTGGGGTTTCCATGAAAAATTTGAGTGATTTTGCCAGCTAGGATTGTAAGTATTCGAATATGGATCATTTCCTGGTCTAGGAGCCATTCGGGTTTGGGCTGGATAGGCTTGCTCCTGAACAAGCTCAGGAAATTAGTATGCAGCTGGACATTCCCCTATAGAATGAGTCGGACTTGAACAGATTATACAAACCTCATGTAATTGAGTAGATGGAGAAGAGGTGTTTCCAACTTATAAAATTTGATCAAGTTTTTGGGATAGTTCATCAATTTGATATAGATGTCTATAGACTGACCTATGTTGTATATTCCCCTTCTCTTAGTAGACATGTGGTACCAGGAATTTTTACTTAGAGTTTCAAAAAGCTGCCATGCCTCATGTTTATTTTTTAGCATAAATGTCCCTCCACATGAGGCATCCACCATTTGTCGATGCCTTTCTAACAATCCATCATAAAAACATTGAACTAACTGCCATTTAGGTATTGCATGGTGCGGACATTTTCTAGTTAATTCTTTAAATCTCTTCCATGTTTCATGAAACATTTCTTCCTCTAACTGAGAAAAATTGGTTATGGCTTTTCTAATTTGATTCGTTTTTCCTATAGGAAAGTATTTCTTAAGAAATTCCCTCTGAAGTTGGTCCCAAGTTGAAATTATAATGTCTAGTGAATTTAACCAATACTTGGCTCTATCTTTTAGGGAGAAAGGGAATAACTTAAGCCTAAGTGCCTCATCGGAAAAATTTTGAATCTTGATAGTTGAGCAAATTTCCCAGAATTCATCTAAGTGTTTATAGGGATCTTCATTTGTAAATCCATGGAAAGCTGGTAACATTTGGATTATACTAGACTTAATTTCATATTGGATAGCCTCTACTGGGGGTACTTGTATGCATGGTGAATATGTATATTGTGAAGGGGCGAAGTACTCCTTCAATTGACGTGGTGGATTATTTTCTTGATTAAGATCCATAATTCTGAGTCTGTTTGCTCTAAAAGTTCTTTCTATCTCAGGATCTAAGGGTATAAGGTTGGGTTGTAACGATCGGCGACAAAGCATATACCTTACCAATACACTCTAAAGCAAACAGTAATTCAATATTTTTTTAACTAATATAATAGAAGAGAAAGAAGAAGATTCTAAAGAAAATATCCTAAAAGATTCCTAGAACTAAGAGCAATGAAGAATAATTTAGTTATGGTTTAATAATTATTAGCAATCAAGTTAACACAGATTAGACTCTCTACCCTAGGTTTAACCTAGATCTAAACAGTTCCTAACTTCCAAGATTGCCTTGGAGCCCTCCAAATCAAAAATTAACTGATCAACTAGCCAGTTAAAGGTAAGGTCAGTGGGAGTCCCCCCGTCGCTTACTAGGTAAGCGAACGAAACCAATTAAGTAACAACTTTCCTTTCTTTTTCTAGACACCAGTTACGCAGTCAATCACGATCCGGTCTAACTCTTTCGGGTGTCTTGTCCTATTGAGCTCGAGTTTCTTAGGGCTGGAATCTAATTAATTTTAGAGTTAAAGGCTTGGGTTAATGCAAAATGAAGGATGTGATTTGTGGGCCAAGGAAGGATGATCAACTCCCCACCTTATCTTAATTAAGGGTTTGTACCCTTAAAGTTAATTATGAAAATGTTATGCAACAAGGATATGTCCAGCTCTTGAAATTATCAAACAAAATTAATCTAATTACTTTTTTTTAAGATTTTTGTGATTAAGTTTCTAATTTCTTAATAAATTATAAGATATCAATGGAAAAATTTTGAGTTTCGTAGAAAATAAATTTACCTAAGACAATCTAAGCATAGAAATAAAATATTTTATTTTTATTTTTATTATACTTTATTTTTATTTATTTATTTATTATTATTATTTTATTTTCTTAAATTAATTATGTTTTATGGAAAGTGTCTTAGGGTTTTCTTTTAGGTTCTTTTAAGGTAAGTTAATTAAAAGGAAAAGTTGATTAGGTTAAAAGTGAATTTGTGATAAAAAGAAAAGTAATTTTTTTATGTTAAAAAGAAATTAAGAAATATAAATTAAGGTAACTAAAAAAGCAATAAGTTAAAGAGAGCAATAACTATTCAACAAAAAAAGGATTTTTTTTTTACTCTTTTCTTTTACATAGAAGCATGAATAATAATGAAACAATAAAAAAATTAAAAATAAGAAAAAAATTAAGAAAAAATTGTAATATATTTTTATTTTTTTTTTTTTTTTTCATGAACTAATCATGCCTGGATCCCCGGCAATGGCGCCAAAATTTGATCGCTATCGTTGACGGTCAAAAATAAAACCTACTTACTACTATAGCTAGTGGTGAATCAGGATCGTATCCTCAAGGATCAAGGGCAATTATTTACGAAAGAGAAAAGGAAAATTTCTCTATAGAGGATTATATTAAGAATAGCGGTTATTAAAAGATAACAACTAATTAATTAACGAAATTAAATAACAGGAGAAGCAACCCAGGAATCCGAATCCACCATGCAAATAGGTTTTATCTTTTTTTTTAATATTGCAATAGTAATAATTTTTGCAAATTTAAAATTAGAATAATTTATCTATTGTCAGGCACGGACCGTATCAGGAGATCACGACACGTCCTCTTAGAGTATAAACTATCTAATAATTGCAAGGTTAAGGGTTAATCTATCATACTACGATTTGTCTCTCTTAGGCACATATCGTATCCTGAGATCATGGTACGTCGATAGAGGGTACAGGTCGTGTATGCCAGATCAAAACCTTGATCAGAAAAATAACTAAAAAGATATAATAAAGAAGAGCATAACTTTTATTGCATATAAATTAAGAATAAAAAGAAAGATAAAACCTGATTACATGGTTCATCATCATCCTAAGTTGAAGGAATCTAGCCACGCATTGTTGCTGCCAGCATCCCCTCCATAATTTTTCTCTCCCAGGCCTAAATACAATAATCTAAATAAAAGAAGAATAAAATAGCTTTGTAGAAACTCTTCCTCCCAACTACTGCATGAGGTCCTCCTTTTATAGAGCTCATCTAGGGTTTCCTCCTAATCAAAGTTGGAGTTAATCGGACGCTCAAGATCGTTCAGATATTGTGAGAAAATTTCTCAGCCATCCGTTCAACATCACCTGCCTTAGTTTGCACTGGGGATCATGTGAAACCATCTCTTTCTTTCTTTTTGGGCAAACCGAGTCCTTATTTGAGTGCCATCTGCATCGTTGGACTCCAAAAATTGAACTCTTTCCATCTATAGGCTCCTTTTCTGCAAACATCCATAAAAAGTATCAATTCTTAATAAATTTAAAGTAATTAATATTTATTTTAATGATTAAATTGGGATAATAAATAGACTTATCAGTTATCTTAGAGGAGAATTAGGAGTCTGTGATCCATTGAATGAATTTTAAATCTCCTAGGAAGGATTATCTAGAATTCAATCATTTTTTTTCTTGTGATTCTAAGGAAAACTCTATCTAGATATTTGAACCCCTTGATTCGTCATATTCCAAAGTTGATTCATCCAAAACTTGATGACATTCCGGATAAGTTTCAGATTCTTTGAAACTCTTATTTTATTTTACTAAAACTGTCTTGAAGCCAACACCTCTGTTATCGGAGTCGACTCCAGTTTTTTCTATAATTTTGGAGCCGACACCTGCCTTTTCAGAGTCGACTCCACTTTGGGTACCGACTGTGTTAGCGACTTGGAGCCAACACCTTGCTTTGTGAGAGCTAACTCCATGTGGTCCCAGGTTGACTTTATTAGGGCAGAGTCGACACCTTTCTCATTTCATTTGACTCCAATCTCTTGCAAACTCTTCCCCACTCATCCCAAAATCCAAAATTTTTCAAATTCTTCATCCACTAGCATCCTATGGCACCCAAACGAAGGGGATCCATGTTCGGTGGATCGGTGACGATAGGGAAACGGACCGTGAGGCATCCGGCGGGGCAGCCCTCTCCAAGTTCATCCTCCACTTCGTCCGCTTCCACTCCGAGTGCCATCCCAAGTCCTTCTTCGCCTCAGGTTGACACCCTAGCTGGCCGTGTGATTACCATGAGTAGAAAAGTTGATTTTCACTTCTTTCACTTCTTTGAGACCGAGGGTTTTTCTTTTGGGCGATAGTTAAAGGAGTTAGGATGGGAGAAGGTTTGCTCTCTTGATGTACCTACTTACCCCGATTTAGTTAAAGAGTTTTATCATAATCTTTCCAAAGGAGATGGAGGAATCATAAGTTTTGTTAGAGGAAAAAGGATTCACTTAACTTCTGAGATATTAGGAAACCTTTTAGAGATTCCTGTTGTTGGATTAATAGCTAATTCCCATAGTGAGAGAGTAGGAGCATTATCTAGAATGCTTGAAAGGGAAGTCACAGAATTTGAAGAGGTTAGGGCAAACCAGTTGCCCCTAGAGCTCAGATTATTACATAATATATGTTGTAGGATACTATTTCCAAAGACTGGTCATTTTGAGTATGTCTCGAAGATAGACATATTGCTTATGGACTGTGTTCTGACAGGTCAGCCTATAAATTTAACTGGGATGATGATATGGTATATGGCTGAGGCTGGTAACAAGAAGAGATCAACTTTTCCTTCCGGCATAATTTTGACTATAGCATTTCAGAACCAAGGTGTAGTTATTTCTGATAGTGAGCCAATGAAGAACCTTAGACATACAGACTATTATAGCATTGCTACTGTGCACCGTATGGGGTTCGTGAAGGTGAATGGCAAATGGGAAAGGAAGGGACACCTAGATGACAAGGCAGCTAATATTGGAGCTGCTGCACCATCAGAGGCTGGACCATCTATGAGGCATCCTTCACCTGAGCCCAGTAAACCATCACCACCACCACCTATATTTGCACCTATTTCTGTTCCTACTTCTGGATTTTCTTGTGCTTAGCTGGAGCAGATAAAAGAGCTTTTGCAAGACATGAAGAGAAAATGAAAATTGAATTGGATAGTAGACTTTTAAGCATAAGAGAGCTCTATTGCTCTTTGGAAGAAAAAGTCAACAAGATTGAGTCATCCTTTGGAACCTCATCTGAAGCCTTGAAGACAGATTTTATGCATATTTTTGAGAAAATCAAGGATATTGAAGGAGATTCTGAGACTTATTCAAAGTGTAATGCGGAGCTGCAAGAAAAAGTGACTGTGGCTGCTTCATTGGTAGAGAAAATGCTAAATGACTTTATGAAGATACAAGAAAGTGGCATGTGAATGATACTAGAAGAACTTAGGAGACTTCTTAAATTTTCTTAGATTTTGATGTTTAGTTTGCTTTTTGATGTAATAGAATCCTTATATGAATGAAGTAATGAAATATATTGACGTAAACATTTTGATACTTTGTTGAATGATGTAATGAACATTTTGATGTAATATTTCAGTATTCAATGAATATGATACTTGAATTTTGATAATTGACTTGGACTTTGTTTTGCACTTTGACTTTGATACTTAATTCCTACAATTGATGTTAATTTAAGCCTTAATGCACCTTCTAAACCTTTTTGTTGATTACAAAAAAGGGGAAGAGAAGAGGTATTTATATATGCATAAATGTTATGGAAGAATGATATGTGCATGTTAAGTAATTAAAAGAATGAAGGAGTATAGTACTTCATGTATACATGTTGAAAGGAATTAATGTCAAAAGGAATAAAGTTTTAATAGACTTAATATATGCACCAACATAGGGGGAGCTACCTCATTAAAGGGGAGCTTAACCTTAATTTAAATGTTTTGACAATTATGCATTAATTGATTATGCATATTCTCAATGTTTTTGTCATCATCAAAAAGGGGGAGATTGTTGAAAAAATTTTGAGAAATTATTTATCCAATTAATTGATTTTGATGATTAACAAAAGCCATAAGTATATTCATTGTGTTTTTGATAAAATTGATAAGTGTTTCAGGAATTAAGATCAATTAATTATCCAAAAGGTATATAGAAATCAGTTTTGAATTAAATTTTAATGGAGTAAAACAAAGTTCAGTAGTTGGAGCCAACACCCAGACTCATTGGAGCCGACTCCAGAGCGTATCGGAATAGTTCAGGATTTTTGGCACGGTTTTGAGCCGACACCCTAGCAGCAGGAGCCGACTCCAACCTGAGATATAGAGAAACTATTTTTGCTTTAGAAGCCAGAGCCGACACATGAGTTTTTGGAGCCAACTCTAACCTGAGTTACATAGACTATGTTTTTTGGAGCAATTCTTGGAGCCGACACCTCAGAATCGGGAGCCAACTCCAGACAGCGGTGAATTGACACTTTGTAAAGTCAGAGCCGACTCCACGATGGATTATTTTTTGCTATTTTTGGAAACCCGATTTGGAGCCGATACATGAAAAGTTAGAGCGACTCCAACCTGTCAGAGGACGATTTTCAAAAGTGACAGATCAGCTCCAACGGCTATATTTTCTCACCTACTCTTCAATTGATCTATTTTCTTGCGTGGAGAGCTCATCAAGGTACATTTCAAAGGCTATTTTCTCACCTAATCTCGGATTCAAAGTCTATAAAAAGGAGATATCCGACCGTTCAAATAATAGAGAGAAAAATAACATAAAATCGAGGAAAATACCCAGTGAAAAAGACAGAAATTTCAAAGAGAAATCTCTGAGTCCATGCCTATCATCTGAAGAGAGTTTCTAGAGAAATCCAAAGCCCTTAAAGATCAAATCGGAGGATTTTCAAAGGAGAAAAGAAGAAGAGCAAAAGCCCTATTTCCTCAACATTCTCTTCAACGAGCTGTGTTCAAGATTCAAAGTTCAATCCTTGCTCATCCATTCAAAAGAGAAGAGGAAAAGAAGAAAAGCTCAACATCATTGCTTCCAAAATCAGGCTTTTCTAATCCTTGTCTATTTATATTGCTTATTTGCTCAATTAAGGAGCATTTGAATTTTTGTAAACTTTAATTTGATTTATTGTTTATTAATTCATTCAGAGGGATTGAATTAGTTGAGGTAGTCTACCTCGGGACAAGCTAAGTTTAGCTTGGGTTAAGGTTTTGTGCTGGTGAACCTGTGAAAACCGGCTGGGTTCATTGTGACCCTGTGTAAAACAACAAGTTCGAGTTGTGATCTTGTTAAACAACTCAGTTGTAATCAAGGGATTATAGTATGGACCCAAGAGTTGCTTGGGAGTGGACGTAGGTGTGGCTAACACCGAACCACTATAAATCTTTGTGTGTTTGTCGTACATTTATCTCTCTCTCTTTATCATATTGTACTTAGTTTTATTAATTCACTTTACTTGGGCACTTTCACATCAAGCATATTGTTTTCAAAGTGTTAAATTTTTTAAAGAACCCAATTCACCTCCCCCCCCTCTTGGATTGCCATCTGGGCCAACAAAAAGTACTTGTTTAAAAAAAGTAATATTTAAAATAGCTATACCTAATTACTTAGGAGTAAGATAAATATCTCAAATCAGTTGATTTTCAAACATTAAGCAGAAAATTTAGTATAAAATTTAAAAAGGTTATGTAAGAATTTCCTAATGTGGGCTTTATTATTTAAAATTAAATGAATTAGTTTGGTCTAATAAAGGTATGATATATGGGTTCTTAATAAGTCTAATATGGGGCTGGCTGGTGTGGGCCGAGTACGGCCCGGCCCGTAATGAGAGGGCCCATGGTCGAAAACTCTATAAATAGTGCTCAAGTCCCTCCCCTATCCTGATGATGCACATTTTGACTCACATACGGATCTAGAGAGAACTTTCTTCTTGTGAGTGGCAATCTCATTAGGCCAGTGTTCTAACGAAGGAGATAGGGGAGAAGATCTTGAGTTCGTGTTCAGAAATCGTCACCAATTCCGCGTTAAGTTCTATGGATTCCAAACCAGGTACGCGAATCGATAATTTTCTCCATAATCGTGTTTTGATCTCTAACTATGGTAATCCTGGACATGCCATTTTCGTGACTCACATTTGCTATCAGAGCCAGCCATAGATTAGAACCGAAACATGCGGATTAGAACCGTTTTCGTTTTGTCCGAGAGGTATTTTCCCAGTTTCAAAATTTTTTACCAGATTAAAGTTAAATTTTATTACATATTTGGAATCTACTCATCGAGACGAGAAAAATGGTGGGCGGCACGTCGCCAGACGAGGCCGGACGCGCCGTCACGCGCGGCCATGCTGAACCGGCGCGTCCTTCCGCCGGTAACCACACGCTGATGTCAGCGAGGGCACGGATCCGGTTGACCCGGATCCTGACCCGACCTGACCCGACCATTGACCCAACCGGTCAACAGGTCGGACCGGTCCATTGACCGGTCAATCGGTCGGACTGGCTGTTCAGACCGGTTCGACCAGCTGAACACGCGCGCACGCGCCGCACCTTCCGGCGGCACGTGAGGGCACGTCCGACGTCCGTTTTGGACGATCTTGGTATCGACGCGCTCGTATCGAGATGCTCTACATTGTGGTGTATTTATTTTACATGTTTAAAGCTTTTAAAGATGTGAAAATACGTATAGAACCCTATGTACGCATATTTTTAGGGTATTTTTGCGTATTTTCTTGTATTTTCTATGGTTTCAGAAATACATATTGTAGCTCACATGTATATCATCACATAAGGACTATGTAGAGTATAATTCATTGTCCATCAATGAAAGGAACCGTATAATTAGCATGATATGTAATTTCAAAGACATACGCCCCTATTTTTACGTCTAGCATTACATATATATAGTGAATGTGATACATAAAGTATATATCCTTGGTATGAGAGATTTTCAAGGATAAGGTTGAGTAGTGACTGCCAAAGTAGCACACTTGACTGGGTTTGAGAAATATCGGTCTCATATTGTAGTGGGATGTCTCCTGTTCTGCTGCGCATGATCATACTCCCAAAGGAGGTGATCTTGTATTGGTTCATGTATAGCATTTGCTTGAGAAATGACTGATCTTAGTAGTTCATACACCCAAAGGTGGTGATTTCATGAAAGATTAGAATATGTTCTCATGGCCGCTGTCATGTGGAGAGTGTACAACTGCATGTCATGTTTTCTGCCCAAAGGTGATTATATGATGATGTATGTGCTGATTGTATTGTTTATTTGTTTTTCCAGTCACCTTTTCTGTAAATGGCAATTCCATTTCCATTGAGGTCCTTACCGGGTTGAACTTTAAGAAATGGAAAGAGGATTTTCTATTTGGAATGGAGCTGGCGGATGTTCACATTGCTCTTACAAAAGATAAGCCGGCATATATCACGACCACCAGTAATGAAGTTGAGAAAACGGACTATGCTGCATGGGAAAAGAGCAATCGGATTTGCTTATTGACAATGAAGAAATCCATTCAAGAACACTTGAAAAGTGGTTTGCCAGCTGACTGTACTGCTAAGGAAATGATGGCAGCCTTAGAGGCTAGAAATCGCATTTCATCTAATGCTGAGGTTGGTACACTTCTTCAAAAGCTCTTCAATATGAAGTATGATGGTACTGCTGGGGTTAGAGATTATGTCCTTAGGATGGTAGACCTAAAGACAAAGCTTCAAGCTCTTCATGTTTCCATTCCTGACGCTTGCATTGTGCATCAAGCCCTAAACACCCTTCCACCTGATTTTGGGATTATAAAAACAAATTACAATTCCCAAGATGAGACTTGGTTAGTTAATGACTTGATAGCAAGGGTGGTGGCAGAAGAAGAGAAACTTAAGAAGGAAAAAGGGCATCTAGCTTTATTTGTTTCTAGTTCCCACAAAAGAAAGAATAAGAAGTCCAGAAATCGTACTCATAAAGGTACTCATGACACTACCGGTCAATCTAACAATATGGGTCCAAAGAAGGCATCCTTCAAAAGGGATGGTGATCACTGCTTCTTTTGTAAGAAGAAAGGTCACATAAAGAAGGATTGTGCAAAGTTTAAAGCTTGGTTGTCCAAATGTGAGCCTACAGGTAATCATTTTTTGGCACTTGTTTGTGAATCTAACCTATCAGAAGCACCATCCAGTTCTTGGTGGCTCGATAGCGATGCAACTAATCATGTTGCGTTTACCATACAGGGATTCATAAACCGCAGGAAGCCAAATCAGGATGAATCAAGACTCACTGTGGGAAACAACGAGAAAGCTGATGTTGTGTTTGTGGGAGATGTAATCTTGATTCTAGACTCTGGTTTTAGATTAATGTTGAAAGACATTTTTTATGTACCTTTATTTAGATGGAACTTAGTTTCTGTATCGTGTTTGGACATGTATGGCTACTCTTTTGAAATCAAGAACAATGTTATTTCTTTGTTTCTTAATTCAAATAAGGTTGGGTGATGTTATATGTCCAACGGATTATACAGAATGTGTTTATCTCCCAATGACATATACGTCGCTTATACGGCTGAAAAGGTTGTTTCTAAGAGACCATTACCTAAAGAACAGTCATTTGCATTGTGGCATAAACGGCTTAGCCATATCTCTAAGAATAGAGTAGAAAGGCTGATAAAGAAACATCCTGCCTGCTCTCAAAAATGACTTAGAGACATGCGTAGACTGTTGTAGAGGTAAAATGACCAAGATAAGGAAGAAAACTGCAGTCCGAAGCTCTAACTTATTGGAGGTCATTCACACCGATATAAGTGGACCCTATAGGCAACCTTATGTAGAAATTTTTATTTCATCACATTTATTGATGACTATTCTCGATATGGTTATCTGTACTTGATTAAAGAAAAGTCTGAATCTCTTGATAAATTCAAGATTTTTCAGACTGAAGTCGAGAAACAGTTGGGAAAAGTCATAAAGGTTGTTAGATCTGACCGAGGTGGAGAGTATTATGGCAAGCATGGCGATGTCGGACAGCTTAAAGGGCCATTTGCCAAATACTTAGAGGATTCTGGGATAGTGGCTCACTTTACTATGCCTGGGAGTCCTGAGCAAAATGGTGTAGCCGAAAGGCACAATCGCACTCTTATGGAAATGGTGAGGAGTATGATTAGTAGGACAAATTTACCTGGTTTTCTGTGGGGTGAAGCTTTGAAAATAGCTTTGTATATTCTGAATCATGTACCTACAAAAGCTGTTCCATTGACTCCTTTTGAGTTATGGACTGGACGTAAGCTTAGCTTAAACCATCTTAAGGTTTGGGGATGTCCTGCAGAAGTGAAGTTGTATAATCCAACATTAAGTAAGTTGGACTCCAGAACCACTCGGTGTTACTTTGTATCTTACCCGGAACATTCGAAGGGATATCGATTCTATAATCCCAATGGAGGCACAAGAATTGTGGAATCACAGACAGCTAAGTTTCTGGAGTTTGATGTAGCCGAAGAAAATAGCTACTCACAGACTATTGAGGATAATAGTACGGTGGGTAATATGGTATCTTTTTCTCCTCCCATACAGATAATTATGGAAATTCCCACACCACAGACTGAACCTGTTGAGACTCGGGATCCTGTTGTCGAGACAGCTCCTAATGAAGTTCATCAAGGCTCTCAGGTGCAGGATGTGGCTATTGCTGCTCCAGTAAGGAGATCCATTAGGGAGAGACGATCAACCATACCACCGAACTATTTAGTCTATATAGGAGAGCAAGACTACGATATCGGTTCTATGGCTAATCCAATGACTTATGCGGAAGTTGTTTCTTGTCCTCAGTCGGAACTATGGTTGGATGCAATGAGAGATGAAATACAATCTATGAAACATAATGGAGTTTGGGAACTTGTTGACTTACCTAAAGGTCATAGACCTATTGACTGCAAATGGGTCTATAAGACTAAAAGGGACCCTAAAGGAAAGATTGAGAAGTTTAAAGCCAGACTGGTAGCCAAGGGTTTCACTCAGAGAGAAGGGGTAGACTATGAAGCAACTTTTTCTCCGGTCTCTTCTAAAGATTCTTTCAGAGTGATCATGGCATTAATAGCTCATTTCGATATGGAGTTACACCAGATGGATGTTAAAACTGCCTTTCTCAATGGAGACCTTAATGAAGAAGTCTATATGAGTCAACCCGAAGGTTTTGCGGCAAGTGATTCAGGTACGCTTGTACGTAGACTCAAAAAGTCTATTTATGGTCGCAAGCTTCTAGACAATGGTACTTGAAGTTTCATAGTGTTGTTGCTTCATATGGTTTTGTTGAGAACAAAGTAGATCAGTGTATATACTGCAAGGTCAGTGGGAGGAAATTTATTTTCCTTATACTCTATGTGGATGATATCCTGCTTGCAAGCAGTGACCTTGGTTTACTACATGAAACAAAGCGGATGTTATCAAAGAACTTTGATATGAAGGACCTTGGTGAGGCATCTTTTGTCCTTGGCATTGAGATTCATAAGAATCGTTCTCGCTGACTATTGGGTTTATCTCATAGGGCATATGTTGATCATATTTTAGAAAGATTCAACATGCAGCAATGTAAGCCAGGAATTGCTCCTGTCAGTAAAGGTGATAAGTTAAATCTATCACAATGTCCTCATTCAGATTTTGAGAAAGCCCAAATGAAGAATGTACCTTACGCTAGTGCACTTTGGAGTATTATGTATTCTTAAGTATGCACTAGGCCAGATATTGCTTTTGCAACAGGACTTCTAGGCATATATCAATCAAATCTAGGACACGATCATTGGGTTGCTGCCAAGAAGGTTTTGAGGTACTTAAAAAGGACAAAAGACTATATGCTGATTTACAAACATGTTCAGGACCTACAGCTAGTTGGGTATTCGGATTCAGACTTTGCTGGCTGTCAGGATGAAAAGAAGTCGACAATAGGTTACATCTTTAAGTTAGCAGGAGGTGCAGTATCATGGAAAAGTGAGAAACAGAAATTAATGACATCCTCTACCATGCAAGCGGAGTTTGTAGCATGCTTTTTGGCCGCTACTCAGGCAATTTGGCTCCGAAACCTCATTAAGGAGTTGACTGTATTTGATTTTGTGGATAGGCCCATACAGTTGTATTGTGACAATAACTCTGCAGTGTTGTTTGTTAATAACAATAGAGGTCTCAAGGGGTCTAAGCATATGGAGGTCAAGTACCTGACTATAAAGGAAAAAGTTTAGACTGGTGACATTGCAGTAGAGCACATTTCAACAGATGATATGATTGCAGATCCGCTAACTAAAGGCCTTCACCCTTGTGTATTTGATCGACATGTCATTAACATGGGCTTAGGGGTATCATGGGATACTGTCAATTAGTGGGAGCTATTTAGTTTTATGTTGCTCTTATAAAGTTTGTATCTGATTTCGTTACTTTTTTGTAATATTTGAATATGTATCAACTCTTTTGCATTCAATGAGGTATTTGTGAATGTAGATTTATCAAGTTGAGTACATATATTTGATGAAAATCTCGAGGCATTGCGTAAACCTTGAGTACAGGCTATGGGGCATTCTTGGTATTAGCCTTAATAATATGTCTTGTTACACATAAAGTACAGTTAACTATCAAGGTAAGACATATGAAGGTTCGTTGGAACCATGAGGAATATTCTCTGGTGGCACACTAGGTTTTGTGACACTTAAGAGAGAGAATTTGGACTACAAAATGGATAACACATGAAGTATCACTCATTATGAGGTATTGTCCATTTGACACACTACCATATTGAATCCATATCAGCAAAGTTAAAAGCACTCGTGACCATGGAAGGCTCTGCGTGAGTACATGCAGTTACCGTCATGATTCGGTGTTCGAGACTTTATGGGATCGGATTGACTATTAAGAATAATCTCTAGACCAATATGAGGGTACACACACAGTTATGTTTCAATTAATATCGCCCAAGTGGGGAATGTAAGGATTTCCTAATGTGGGCTTTATTAATTGAAATTAACTGAATTAGTTTGGTCTAATAAAGGTATGATATATGGGTTCTTAATAAGTCTAATACGGGGCTGGCTTGTGTGGGCCGAGTACGGCCCAGCCCGTAATGAGAGGGCCCATGGTCGAAAACTCTATAAATAGCGCTCAAGTCCCTCCCCTATCCCGATGATGCACATTTGACTCACATACGGATCTAGAGAGAACTTTCTTCTCGTGAGTGGCAATCTCATTAGGCCAGTGTTCTAACGAAGGAGATAGGGGAGAAGATCTTGAGTTCGTGTTCGGAAATCGTCACCAATTCCGCGTTAAGTTCTATGGATTCCAAACCGGGTACGCGAATCGATAATTTTCTCCATAATCGTGTTTCGATCTCTAACTATGGTAATCCTGGATATGCCATTTTCGTGACTCGCAGGTTCATCACTTTCTAAGATCTAAACTTAAATTTACATTAGATGTGTGTCTGATTAAGATCCAATATTTTATGCTTTCTTTATGCTCATGTTTTGGACATGTCTTGGTTTAGGTCTGGGCTAGACCAAGTAATGACTTGAGCGAATCAGAGTTCTTTTTGAGATCTAATGTTAGATTCAAACATGATCCAAATTAAATTAGATTTAGCACATAGTTTGATTCGAAATCAAGCCAGCCCAAAGGGCCATTGCTAACTTAAGCTACATTTTAGAGCGACATATCGATCTCTTTATTAGGTGCAGACAAAAGAGGTTGGAAGATGTGTCAATATATGCTAGCTAATATGGTAAAATAAAACCTGATGCAGGTCGATCTAATTTGGATCGCTAACATGGATGAAGATGACACGACAACTCGATTAGACTGCCATAGACAATGAACGATGACAATGAAGTGTGACATAGCTGACCTTGCTGAATTAATTGGTCCACTCCCTCATTTCAAAGAAGGTGTTGATGTCTAGAGGACACCATCCTTATTTAGAAAACCAAGTCAATCTCCTTAAGATTTGACTGACCAATTTGAAGAGGATTCTCCTCCTTACATAATTTGTCATACTTATTAAGATCCATCTAAGGAGAGTCCAACTCTAACACTACTCCAAATCCTATAATAATAGCCCCTCACTTCAAAGGTAAAGTACTTTCATTCATCCTTTAGAGCTCGAAGCTCTCACTTGGAGAGCTCTAGAACTCTCGCTTTCTTCACCTCAATTGATTTAAGTGTTGGTGAGTTTTATCTGAAGAAAAGTCTAGGAGTCCATGATAGTTTTCTTTGAATATAGGAAGTTGAGCTAGTGGCATAATGCACATTATTTGGCCAACACTACTAGAGGCCGGACTTTTGGCGTAAAAAAAAATCGAGCGACCGCCTGGGGCGGTTGCGGAAGCAACCTTTAGCGACCGCTTGAGGGCGGTCGCTAAAGGCGGTCGCAGAAAATAGGAAAAAATCGGACGACCGCTTGAGGGCGGTCGCGGAAGGCACCTTTAGCGACCGCTTGAGGGCAGTCGCTAAAGGCGGTCGCGGAAAATAGTGAAAATCGAGAAAATAATAGGAAAAAATCGAGCGACCGCCTGTAGGCGGTCGCGGAAGGCACCTTTAGCGACTGCTTGAGGGCGGTCGCTAAAGGCGGTCGCAGAAAATAGGAAAAAATCCGGAAAATAATAGGGAAAAATCGGGCGACCGCTTGAGGGCGGTCGCTAAAGGCGGTCGCGGAAATAGAAAAAATCGGAAAAATCGGGCGACCGCTTTAGGGCGGTCACGGAAGGCTCTTTTAGCGACCGCTGGAGAGCGGTCGCTAAAGGCTGATTTTTATTAACTCTTCAGCTGATTTTTATTAACGCTTGAGAGCGATGCCCTAATTGAAACCCTTCCCCGCGAGCTCCTCTCCGCCGCAAATCTGAGACTCCGTCGATGCCCGCGAGCTCCTCTCCGCCGTCAACCTCCGGACGCCGAAACCCTCCCCCGCCACCTTTAAAACTCCCCGCAAATCTTATATTTCCCGCTGCCTCCTCCTCTTCGTTGGATCGAGAGGTTTTCGCCGCTGCTCGCCTTCGAGGTTAGGGCATCTTTCTGCTTTTTTGAAAAAAAAAAAAAACTTTGAAGGCCTTTAATTTCCGGGCTTGATTTGCCGATTTGGCACTGGATTCTCTTGTTTTTGCATAGATCTTAAACTGTGCCGATTTTATTTTATTTTTTCCCCTTCTCATATGCCCTTCGATCCGTTGATAGTAGTTATCTATCTATTTATTTATTATTTTGGCACAGAAAATCCATTTCAGCATTTTGCAAGATGGTTGTATGCTATTTTATTTATTTATTTATTTTCGGGTTGGTCCTCGTTGCTATTTATTGTGATTATCTGACTGTCTGATTAGAGAGGCTTCTGTCGGATCAGATTAATTCCCGTTGACGGATTGTGTTTTTTTTTTTTTTTAAGTTTTGCTTCTTTTCTCTTGCTGCCATGAACTTGAAGGTTAGAACTAGCCTCGCTCTTTTTAGGTCTGGAAGAGTGTTCATTCACTTTACTTGATGATAACCTACTTTATTTATCCTTGCTCACTACTGTTTTTTTACTTTTTTAATGCTATTAGCGCAATCTCTCGGTTCTGAAATTTATCCTGATGATCTGCAGAGCTATGGATTCTGTTTTCTCTGTATCTGATTACCCTTTTCGTTCATTGTTTATTCTATTATACTTAACATGATAGATAACTAAGGGAGTATCATTAGTTTAGTTACTAATTTGCAGTCAAGTTAATTTTACATGAAATGAAATATTGGTTGTTCCTCTGTAATTTGTTAATGGAGGGTATATTCTCTAGGTAAGTTTTTATTTTGATCATATTAGTATTCTTAGGATGCAGATTGAGCATTAACTGCTGCTTGAATGACATCTGATAATGATGCTGGGAAAGATAAATTGATGGTAGTGGAGGGTGAATTACAATCATCTAGTTGTTGAAGATTATTTGCCAACTAATGAATTATAGAGTTAGAAATTTAATGCAGTAGTAAATAATTGTGATTATCAAGCAGATTATATGGTATGTGACCTGATTAAGTGCTTGAGAATGCTCTCCACAGTTTTCCACGGTTCTCTTCAATTTCAAAAGTGTGACAACAATATAGCTGGGATTACCATTTTTGGTGCTCTATTTAGCCCATTTATTTAGATTGTATATTCAAGTTCATGCAAGATGAAATGCTTTCATGAAGTTGGTAACTCTTGTAGCTTACACAAAGGAAACATCAGGTACAAATCAGGGGATTCATCTGGTGCCATGTTGCAGAACCATGTATAGTTGGTTCCATGCTAGATATTTCGTTAAGAGTTCTGTTAAGAGTTTTAAATGTAGGATTAATGTTTGTATCTGTTTAGAATGACTGCGTCAAAATTTTATAGGACTTTATTTTCTTGCCAAGCCAGCCACTTCATTAAATGGCAATGGCATTTGTGACTTTTTTTCTTTCTTATAGGATACCTTTCATTCATTCAACCCAGCATTAGCTTGAAAAGTAGATATTCTTTGAATCAAGAAGTCACTGAAACCAAGTTATTTATCTACGTAAGGACCATTTGCAGACTACACACAGCCACAAGGCTTCTGTATTACATCAATGAATGCATTCACTTCATGTACTCCGATGGTAAAAATTGTAATTTCTTTAATGCAAAATGGTCAATTCTCAGACCAAGTAACTGCCATGTAGAAAAAAGAATCATTTGATAACAAGCCACACAAAAGCAGGCAGGCCTAGATGCAACAGCAAGATTGGTCCAAGTCTTAAAATCCGTCACATGGTTACTTAGGGCTTATATGTTCCCTTGTTCAGAGGTTGTGCACTATAATATTACAAAGCATGATCAATTCACAAATGAATTAATCCCTCTTTTCTTTGTTGATTTTAATTTTGAATTTAATCCCTCTTTTTTCAGAACACAGGAGGTCAAGTGAAGCTAGTGAGGCAGACTCTAACCGGTGAAAGTTTTTACTCTTTTTTCTTTTAAACTAATCTTCATTTTTTTTAATTTATTTGTCCGTGCATTGCCTAGCAAGTTATTTGTCCGTGCATTGCCTAGCAAGTTATTCATACTTTCACAGAAATACTTAGCGACATGGATAAGAGTTGGATTGATTTGCCAAATAGGACGTCTACGGAATATATAGAGGGGATTAAGCAGTTCATTGCCTTCACCAATGGATTTGATAGTGAGCACATCAGTTGTCCCTGTAGAAAATGTGCGAACCGTTATTACTACACACGAGATATTGTACGAGAGCATTTGATTCTAAATGGGTTTTTGAAGAATTACAAGAATTGGACTAGACATGGGGAAGATTATGTTCCTTATTGCAGAGAGGAAAGAGTTGAGATGGAGGTCGATGTTACGACAGTTGATCCGATGATCGTGATGCTAAATGATATTGCATGCGGGTTAGCACCGAAGACAGTTGCTGTGAGACTGATAGGGTGGGTGGGAGTAATCCTCGCTCGGGTGCAGATGAAGAAGCATTAAGGTATTTTGAAATTCTGGATGATGCGCAGACCGAATTGTATCCTGGATGTACGAATTTCAGTAAATTATCTTTTATTGTCGAGTTGTTACACTTGAAGGCTTTGAATCAGTGGACGGACACGTCCTTCGACATGCTGCTCCAGCTATTGCACAAAGTGCTCCCATTCGGTGCAAAGCTAGTTGAGTCCTACTACCATGCTCGCAAGTTAACTGAAAACTTAGGCTTCACATATGAGACTTTCGATGCATGCCCAAACAATTGTATGTTGTTTAGAAATGAGAATGCCGACCTCGATACGTGTATTGTGTGTAAAACTTCAAGGTGGAAGGACGATGGGGTTGGTCAGAATCGTCAGAGTAATTCGCGAAGTGTTTCGAATCGTGGGAAGCTTGTCGCTGTAAAGCAAGTGCGATATTTTCCACTCAAGCCAAGGCTAAAGAGGCTTTTTATGTCATCTAAAATTTCTAAATTGATGCGATGGCATGCAGAGCATGGTAGGGAGGATGAAAAGTTAACCCACCCAGTGGACTCCCCGGCATGGAAGGATTTCGACAAGAAACACCCCGACTTTGCCTTGGATAGTCGTAATGTGCGGCTTGGTTGGCTGCAGATGGTTTTAGCCCCTTCAGCCATCATATAGGTCCATGAAAATGAATGTGGATCAAATCTGTTTAATTATATTTATATTTTATTGATTAATAAATTTAATTTTTTGTTTCAGGTTGATTGACTGGTGCTGCATTGGGACAACTGTTTTCTTTATGTTTTTTTTTGTGAAAATTGTATTAGATATTTTTTTTTTTGGATTGTAAATCAAAGATGTTGCAGATTTATTAATATAAATAAATTATTTTTTTTAGTTTATACTTTTATTGTGTGTGTACAATTTAATTTTAATATTTAGTTTATATAATTTTGTAAAATAGGTACAGGTACCCAAACAAAAAAAAAAATCAATAACCAAAAACAAAACGAATTAAAAAAATAACAAAATCACTATTAGCGACCACCTAGGCGGTCGCAAAAGGCTTAAAAAGGATGTTTCAGAACAGAAAATAGAAAATGCTAAAATTAAAAATATATAGTATTAGCGACCGCCTAGGCGGTCGCTAAAGGAGTTCAGGCGGTCGCTAATAGTCAGAAAATAGAAAATAAAAAAATAAAAAATTTATAGTATTAGCGACCGCCTAGGCGGTCGCTAATAGTCAGAAAATAGTAAAAAAAAAAAAAAATATATAGTATTAGCGACCGCCTAGGCGGTCGCTAAAGGCCTTCAGGCGGTCGCTAATAGTAAAATTTTGTCCCCCGTCAAGCGGTCGCTCAAGCGGTCGCCAATACTATAGCGACCGCCATTGGCGGTCGCTAAAAGTCTTTAGCGACGAGTTTCTGGCGGCCAGCATGTGGCGGTCGCTAAACGGTCGCTAAAAACTATTAGCGACCGCTTTTTAACTTTTAGCGACCACCTATGGCGGTCGCTAAAAATGCTTTTTCTACTAGTGCAAGCAAATTGTTCCTCCTCGGTTGATACGTGAAAGGTTAGATTCTGATGTCAATAGATGTGAAAATGTGAAACAAGAGCGCTTAACCATGCTGTCGAAGTGATATGATCAAATCACAAGTGATGACCAAGTAGAATTGAGCCAAAGGTTGGTTGACTCCTAACATTTTGCAAGAAAACCAACCAATCCGACTCCAACCCGGCCCTTTGACCTCCATGATAGCATCATTCTTGGTATTGCTTGAGATCCAAGAACATCTTGACACAATGACCCAGTGAGTGGACTAGTGCACGGTCATGATGATAGCTATAATCCAAAATCTGGCCCCCCAAGGGTTCGGTTCTAGAGATCATCCTAAAATGGACTAAAGAGCATGTCAGGTCATCACCCTTATTCGAACTAAAGATAAACTTGATGATTGTCCATAACTAAGAGTTGGCAGTCGACCTCACTTCGGTTGACTTCAAAGCAAGCCAAATGATCACTGATGAGCTAGTACACTTCATCTTAGTTATTTTGAGGATGAACCTCAAGTCTAACTCTCCAGCTTGGATGAACATAAGTCTGAGAGCACCCACTACAACAAATTTCTGCTATTCTGATGCTAAATATGTTATTTGTCGATGCTTAAAAGCATCGACAAATATTGTCCCGATGCTTTCATAGGCATCGAAAAAGTGAGGGTGTAGACAGAAAATCCTAACGCTTTTAAAAGCATCGGAAAGGCGTCGGGCAGTGCCGATGATTTTAAGCATCGAAATGTTGATTTTAAGCATCGAAATGTTCCGACGCTTTTAAGCGTCGGCAAGATCAATTGTCTCGACACTTTTACAAAGCATCGGCATATACCGACGCTTTAAAGCGTTAAGAAACTTTTTTTCTTTTCGATACTTTAAAGCGTCGGCAAGATGAATTGTTCCGACACTTTTAGAAAGCGTCGGCACATACCAACGCTTTATAGCGTCAGAACATTTTTTTCTTCTCGATGCTTTAAAGCATCGGCAAGGTAAAAATTGTTCCAACACTTTTTGAAAGCATCGGGACGAGTACACTAACAATTATCGATGCTTTTAAGCATTGACACATGCTATTTTTTTTAAAAAAATAATATTATATTAAACCTATTATATTTAAATCTGTGTAATTAAGATAAAATTTATATTAAACCTGTTATATACATTGCAATCATAACAAACAAAATTACATTAATGTTGGTTTATTATGTGGGTTGGGTTGCTGTACTGGTTTCTGAGGCGACGACGTTTGCGCAAGAAAGGTGATGGAGCTAGGAATACAGAACTAGTAGATACGACGATTGATTCATTAATTAATGTTGCGTTTGAGAGAGGGAGTGGGCCTAGAAGGTTTCCTTACGGTGTACTCTAGAGTGCTACCAGAAATTTTATGGAGGCGGGGAAACTTGGGGGAGGAGGATTTGGGGAGGTATACAAAGGGGTGTTGCATGACTCGGAGCTCGAAGTGGCGATCAAACGGATCTCCAAAGGTTCCAAGCAAGGGACGAAGGAGTACATATCTGAAGTCACGATAATAAGCCGTCTCAGGCACCGCAATCTCGTGCAACTGATCGGCTATTGTCACGACAAAGGGGACTTGCTGCTTGTTTACGAGTACATGCCGAACAAAAGCTTTGATTACCATTTATACAATAAAACGAGGTTACTTGCATGGCCGGAAAGGTACAAGATCACTCTGGGTTTAGCCTCATCATTGCTCTATCTTCATGAAGAATGGGAGCAGTGCGTCATCCACAGAGATGTGAAGCCAAGCAACGTTATGCTGGATTCTTTGTAATCCCCGCGATCCATAAGCAACAAACAAAAAGATTTGGATAAGATCTTTGGGGAGTTAGTTATGGATAAGTTGGCCTTTATCCAAAATTACCGATAGAGCTTTTTAGATGAAGTTTTCAGGCGTCAAACTAGCTGCAACTAAGAGTCCTTCGTCAGCCTATCCAATGCCCATCAATGGATAAGGCAACGGCTGCACTATAAATAAGAGGGCAGAGGTCTTCGGGAAGAGCATTGAACGGAGAGGAATCAAGGAGAATCCAATCCAACCAGCCATCAAATTGAAGGCATCTTCTATTCTCACCTTGGGCTAGAAGGAGGAGAAAGAGAAGAGACGATCGGAGCCGGAGCCGTTGAGGAGCTTCCTACGGGCGATCATTTACGGGTTACGGGTGAGTGATCTTGTAACCTAAGGCAAGGAAGGAAGAGATCGGTGTGAGATTTTTGCAGTAGTACGGCACAGATTCATCTTGTCTTCTTCTTGGGATTGTTATTAATCAAAGAGGTTGGGGTATAGTTTACCCTGTACATCTTGTGTTGGGCTGCCTTGATTTGGGCCTTGTTGGGCCGATCTGTGAGCCTTTTTTGAGCCACTTTTTGGGCCATGTAGTGGGCCGAGAATGGCAAAGTGAATATATGGCCCGAATCATGATTGAATCTAGTTTCTTGGATATTTTTAAATCCCCATTTGGACAAATATATTGAGAGATATTTGAGCCCAAAGTCGGGCCCATAAAGTGGTCTGGATAGAGTTTTAAGAATCATTTTATTATTCAGATTTTAGAAATTTAATAATGTAAAATGATACTGTAGATACCCAGGTGTCCAAATAGCTGGGTTATCAATTGGAATTTGCATACTGAGGTAAGTAAGCTCAGTATTATAATTTTATACATTATTTAATTTGTAAATTGTGAACTTACAGTTAAATGTAATTATGTTAATCTTGCAAAATTATGTTGTTACTATCGAGATGATAATATGCAATTATGATAATGATAGTAAAAATTTATGTGTCACCGCGGTTCTCATATGACAAATTATGATATGACAGATTATGATATGGCATAATACTGGTACCATGACCCTTCCTCTTAGGGGATATTTAAGAGTGATACACAAGATGAGTGCCGTAGGGCCGTGGGACATATAAAGGAAAATAATGACAGTATAAACAGTTTTGTTTACATCGCATATTCTAGTATTTGTTATTTAATTAAGCTTCCAAATTATTTTGATCTGATGACATAAATATGCTATAGCATGATAAATGTAATTTGAAATTGTATTAGGATTACTTATTGAGTGTGAGCTCATAGAATTCTCATAATATTTTTCAGAGCCTTAGGAATGAAGAAGGATACTTGGGATAGACGGAGCTTCTATTAAATAAACTTAGTTCCATTATATTGATATAGTTCAGTATTGCTTGTGTGTAGGGCAGATAGCCCAAGACTGATAATTATGGTTTGTGATAAATCATGGGTTTGAATTTTTGCTTTATATTGATTTATGTGATGAAGTTCGAGATGCCTTGCATGCCTGGCATGCGGCGGGTTGTCACCCTAGCTCGGGTTTTGGGACTGGGGCGTGACAGCTTTAGTGGTATCAGACCTGGTTATGGCATTAGGGACATATACATGATGACACTTTAGGCAAAATACTAGGATGACATTGAGACAATTATAAAATTAAAGGAATTTCAGATTTTATGCTTTGAAAACTTGACATTTAGAGTTTACCATGACATTAATCGCAATTAATTTATCAGGAGATAGGAATGGCTCGTCGCACTAGAAGCCAACAAAATGATGAGGGTTCCCAGGTTGGTAATGCTGGCCAACCAGGAGGTCTGAAGCTACCGAAGCTGCTGCCCCTGCCAATTCAGTTGGGACTGATCAGCAGCGACTCCAAACCGAGATGCTTCAGGTTCTCTCGAGTATGGCGCAGTCGATGCAGGACATGCAGCATCAGATTGTAGGCTTTGTCCACTCAGCCTGTTCACACTGCCCGCAGACACAGCCTGCCCCTCTTATTCCATAGACTTAGACTGACTCTACTGCTCCACAGACCCAGCCTACTCCATCTCAATCCTGGATAGGGGTTGGCCGCAGCTTTGCAGACTTCAAGAAGTTTTCCCCTGCCCCTTTCTCTGGATCCACCAACCATGTTGATGCTGAGCGGTGGATGCGAGATATGGAGAAGGCTTTTACAGCTCATGGTAGTCAGTAGATGGAGCGGATCAAATTTGCCACCTACCTTCTCCAGGGAGAAGCTTATGATTGGTGGTTAGTTGAGGAGCAGCATCAGGATGGACAAATTATTTCTTGGGGAGAGTTTAGAGAGATATTCTTCGACAAATACTTCCCCATGAGTGTACAGAGACAGATGGAATCAGGGTTTATCAAATTGGAGCAAAAGGATCTTTCTGTGGCCCAGTATGAAGCTGAATTCACCAGGTTGGCCCATTTTGCTCCAAATATTGTGACCAATGAAATGGCCAAGGTCACCAGATTCACTGAGGGACTGCAACCCAGACTAAGGAAAGCGGTCAATGCATTTGAACTCCTCACTTACAGTGCTGTGGTGAATAAGGCCTTAGTGATTGAGAGGGATATGAATGATGTTCAAAAGGATTGGGAGCTGCGGAAGAAGAGAAAAGGGCCTACTTCTGGCCAATCCTCTGCTCAGGCCAAGAAGAAGGGTGCACATCAGGCCCCAACTGAACCACAGAATAAGGAGACTCGTTGCATTCATTGTGGTAACTCCCACCCTGGAAAGTCTTGCCGCAGATTGACTGGTGCCTGCTTTGTCTGTGGGAAAACTGATCACAAGATTTCTACATGTCCCTTTCGGAAGGATCAACAGCCTTCTTCAAGTCAAGGAATGAACCAGCAGTATTAACAGCAGCCACCGAGGACCCAGGGAAGGGTCTTCAACCTCACTCAACAGGACGCTGAAGCCTCTAATTCTGTGGTGACATGTATACCCTTTAATGTTATATCTAGTATTACATTCTTATCTAGTGCAATGCATTGATAGTTAATTAAAAGTTAGGTTCAATCCTTAATGTTAAAACAAATTACACTTATGTCCACAAATGATTAAAGTAGGTACTGCTTATGCTTAAACTTTAATTGACCCGAGTGCCATGCATTCTTTCATATCTGACATCCATCTTGACAAGAATGCATCATTGACACCTATTCCTCTGGAGCAAGAGTTGCATATTGCGCTTCCAAATGGAGATGTTATGAAAGTTAACACAGTATGCAAATCTTGCCCAATTGTCTTGGAGAATAGGAGGTTGAATGCTGATCTCATGTCCTCCCACTGAAGTTTTTCGATGTTATCCTTGGAATGGATTGGTTGGCCTCCTATCATGCTTCAGTAGACTGCTTCAGGAAGATCGTCAACTTCAAAACTCCAAGTCAGCCTGAATTCAGTTTTATTGGTGGTCAGAAACACCTAGCCTTAGTGTTGATATCAGCGATGCAGGCTGGAAGGTATCTGATGAGTGGTGGTCAAGGATTTTTTGCTGTAGTCAAGGACCTTCAGCAGGAAGAGACCAAGTTGGAGGATATTCCTATAGCTCGAAATTCCCCAATGTCTTCCCTGAGGATTTGACTAATTTACCCCATGATCGGGAAGTCGAGTTCTCTATTGATCTATTTCCTGGAACTGGACCTATATCCAAGGCCCCTTATCGCATGGCCCCGGCTGAGCTAAAGGAACTAAAGGATCAATTGCAGGAGCTCCTAGATCGGGGATTTATCAGACCCAGTGCTTCTCCTTGGGGTGCTCCAGTTCTATTTGTTAAGAAGAAGGATGGTAGTCTTCGACTCTGCATTGATTACCGGGAAATCAATAAGGTAACAGTGCGAAATAAGTATCCTCTACCGAGGATTGACGACTTGTTTGATCAACTTCAAGGAGCCCGGATATTCTCAAAGATTGATCTCAGGTCAGGGTACCATCAACTCAAAGTCAAAGAGGGGGATGTGCCAAAGACAGCATTCAAAACTAGATATGGCCACTATGAGTTCTTGGTGATGCCGTTTGGGTTAACTAATGCCCCAGCAGCATTCATGGACTTAATGAACATAATTTTTAAACCATATTTGGATCAGTTTGTGATGATTTTTATTGATGATATTTTGATATATTCCAAGAGCCATAAGGAGCATGAGGGCCACCTGAGGATCGTGCTGCAGATTCTTCGAGAGAAGAAGCTTTATGCCAAGCTACAGAAGTGTGAGTTTTGGTTGGACCAAGTATCTTTCTTGGGTCATATAATCTCTAAAGATGGTGTATCTATGGACCCGAAAAAGATTGAAGCTATCATTAGCTGGAGCCGACCTTCCAATGTGGAGGAAGTCAGAAGCTTCTTGGGGTTAGCCGGGTATTACCGTAAATTTGTGGAGAAATTCTCTCGCATTGCTCTACCCCTAACTCGCTTAACCCAAAAGCGAGTGAAGTTTGACTGGACAGTGGAGTGTGAGAAAATTTTCCAGGAGTTAAAGCAGCGCCTGGTATCAGCTCTCATTCTTGTTCTTCCGACAGGATCTGAAGGTTTTACTATATACACTGATGCCTCTCAGAAAGGATTGGGATGTGTTTTGATGCAGAATGAAAGAGTGATAGCTTATGCCTTCAGACAACTGAAACCTTATGAGTAGAATTATCCTACTCATGATCTGGAATTGGCTGCTGTGGTTTTTGCTTTGAAGATTTGGCGGTATTATCTATATGGAGTATCGTGTGATGTGTATACAGATCATAAGAGTCTAAAATACATCTTCACACAGAAGGAGCTGAATTTAAGGCAGAGGAGGTGGTTGGAACTATTGAAGGATTATGACCTGAATCTACAGTATCATCCTGGGAAGGCCAATGTAGTGGCTGACGCTTTGAGTAGAAAATCCTCTTCTAAGCTAGTTGCTATGATTACTTCCCAGCCTCACATATTGAGAGATCTCAAGAGGTGGGAGGTTGGTTTGAGAGTACAGCAGTCTGATGGGCTTGTTACAGCACTTGTACTCCAGCCGACCCTAGTTGATAGAATCAAATCCTCCCAGATGGAAGATCCAGATTTACAAAAGATGAAAGAAGCTGTGCAGTCAGGAGTCCAGAAGGAATTTTATGTAATGGAGGATGGATCCCTAAAATTTGAAGGAAGACTTTGTGTGCCAAACATTGAGGAGCTGAAGGCTGAAATTTTGAAGGAGGCTCACTACTATCATTATACTGTGTATCCAGGTGGCACTAAGATGTGCAGAGACTTAAAGAAAAATTTTTGGTGGAAAGCTATGAAGAGGGAGATTGCTCAGTATGTGGCCAAGTGCTTGGTGTGTCATCGAGTGAAGGCCGAGCATCAAAGGCCTGCGGGACCTCTTCAGTCTCTGATGATTCCGCAGTGGAAATGGGAAAAGATTACAATGGACTTTGTGACCCGGTCTGCCCAAAACTCCTAGGAGTAATGATGCAGTTTGGGTTATTGTGGACAGACTAACAAAATCAGCTCATTTCCTACCTTTTAGAGTTGGAGTCTCTAGTGAAAGATTGGCTAATTTGTATATTGAGCAGATAGTGAGACTCCATGGTGTCCCTATATCTATTGTATCAGATAGAGATACCAGGTTTGTGTCCTAGTTTTGGAAGAGTCTTCATAAGGCCATGTGAACCAAACTAAACTTCAGTACAGCCTATCATCCCCAGTCAGATGGACAATCAGAGAGGACTATACAGATTCTGGAGGACATGTTGCGAGCCTATGTGATGGACTTGGGTGGAGCTTGGGAAAACCACTTACCTTTGGTGGAGTTTGCATATAATAATAGTTACCAAGCCAGCATTCAAATGGCTCCATTTGAAGCTCTGTATGGTAGGAGGTGCAGATCTCCTATATGTTGGGATGACGTGGGGAAAGGAAATTGTTAGGCCTTGAGCTGATTCAGCAAACAGTAGATAAGGTGCATTTGATCAGGGAGCGTCTTTGTACAGCTCAGAGCAGGCAAAAGAGCTATGCTGATGTCAGAAGAAGGGAATTAGAATTCCAGGTTGGGGACCATGTTTTCTTAAGGGTATCACCAACCAAATATGTGATGAGATTTGGGATTAGAGGAAAGCTGAGCCCACGTTATATTGGACCTTTTGAGATCTTGAGCAGAGTCGGAGAGGTTGCTTACAGTCTGGCACTGCCTCCGATTCTATCTGGGGTACACAATGTTTTTCATGTCTCTATGTTGAGGAAGTATTTCTCTGACCCCAGCCATGTCATAGCGTATGAGCCTATACAGTTGAGGAAAGATTTATCATATGAGGAGCATCCTGTGCGTATTATGGACCGTAAAGATCAGGTTCTGAGACGGCGTATCATTCCATATGTCAAGGTACAATGGAGTAATCATTCTAAAAGGGAGGCTACTTGGGAACTTGAGGAGGAAATGAAAAAGAAGTATCCACAAGTATTTATATCCTAATATAGTTAATGATATAGCTACGACTGTTGACTTTTAATTTTCTCTAATGAAAGTTATCAATTTCGAGGCTGAAATTTTTATAAGGAGGGGAGAATGTAATCCCGGGATCCACAAGCAACAAACAAGAAGATTTGGATAGATCTTTGGGGGAGTTAGTTATGGATAAGTTGGCCTTTATCCAAAATTACCGATGGAGCTTTGTGCATGAAAGTTTCAGGCATCAAACCAGCTGCAACTAGGAGTCCTTCATCAGCCTATCCAATGCCCATCAAAGGATAAGATTTACAAGAGTTTGGGCGGTGCATTAAAGGAGGCGGTGCATGAGGATAAGATAAGAACGGGTGAAGCTTTGGATAAGGCAACAACTGCACTATAAATAAGAGGGCAGAAGTCTTCGGGAAGAGCATTGAACGGAGAGGAATCAAGGAGAATCCAATCCAACCAGCCATCAAATTGAAGGCATCTTCTATTCTCCACCTTGGGCGAGAAGGAGGAGAAAGAGAAGAGACGATCGGAGCCGTTGAGGAGCTTCCTACGGGCGATCATCTACGGGTTACGGGTGAGTGATCTTGTAACCTGAGGTAAGGAGAGGGAGAGATCGGTGTGAGATTTATTATAGTGCTACGGCACAGATTCATCTTGTCTTCTTCTTGGGATTATTATTAATCAAAGAGGTTGGGGTATAGTTTACCCTGTACATCTTGTGTTGGGCTGCCTTGATTTGGGCCTTGTTGGGCCGATCTGTGAGTCTTTTTTGAGCCACTTTTTGGGCCCTGTAGTGGGCCGAGAATGGCAAAGTGAATATATGGCCCAAATCATGATTGAATATAGTTTCTTGTGATATTTTTAAATCCCCATTTAGACAAATATATTGAGAGATATTCGAGCCCAAAGTCGGGCCCGTGAAGTGGTCTGGTAGAGTTTTAAGAATCATTTTATTATTCAGATTTTAAAAATTTAATAATGTAAAATGATACTGTAGGTACCCAGGTGTCCAAATAGCTGGGTTATCAATTGAAATTTGCATACTGAGGTAAGAAAGCAAAGTATTATAATTTTATAAATTATTTAATTTATAAATTGTGAACTTATAGTTAAATGTAATATATTAATCTTGCAAAATTATGTTGTTACTATCGAGATGATAATATGCAATTATGATAATGACAGTAAAAATTTATGTGTCGCCGCGGTTCTCATATGATAGATTATGATATGACAGATTATGATATGGTATAATACTGGTACCAGGACCCTTCCTCTTAGGGGACATTTAAGAGTGATACACAAGATGAGTGCCGTAGGGCCGTGGGACGCATAAAGGAAAACAATGACAGTATAAATAGTGTTTTGTTTACATCGCATTTTCTAGTATTTATTATTTAATTAAGCTTCCAAATTATTTTGATCTGATGACATAAATATGCTATAGCATGATAAATGTAATTTGAAATTGTATTAGGCTTACTTATTGAGTGTGAGCTCATAGAATTCTCACAATGTTTTTCAGAGCCTCAGGAATGAAGAAGGATACTTGGGATAGACGGAGCTTCTATTAAATAAACTTAGTTCCATTATATTGATATAGTTCAGTATTGCTTATGTGTAGGGCAGATAGCCAAGACTGATAATTATGGTTTGTAATAAATCATGGGTTTGAATTTTTGCTTTATATTGATTTATATGATGAGGTTCGAGACGCCTTGCATGCCTGGCATGCGGCGGGTTGTCATCCTAGCTCAGATTTTGAGACTGGAGTGTGACAGGGTTCAATGCCAAACTTGGTGATTTTGGACCGGCAAGGCTCATGGACCATGACTCTAACCGAGAAACAACAGTTCTGGCGGGGACCAGGGGATATATTGCACCGGAGTATGCCATTACAGGTAACAAAATACATGTATGCTACTACAATCTATTTGAAAGGTCTTTTTAGTTGCTTCTTGATAAAATGGGAAGGCGTTATATTGTTACTTCACTTCTCGTGGACTAGTATTATATATGTCTGTCGCTCATTGGACGTACGTCTGGTCATCCAATGGTGATTATCAGAGTGATGCTTGAGCTCACGAATCTCAATGCATCCAAAACTGAGATGTGTGGTTGAGAAGGACTTGGATGGTTAGGCAATCTATCATAATGTTTACCATATAGTGTCAAAGTACCGATTGATCGTTTTGTTGAAAAGACATACATGCCACTTCAAATATTACTGTATGCACTCAATAATTGAAACCATAAAATTTCTTCATAATTTCATAAAAATTAAAAAGAAGGACACCATAATTTTAGTAAATAACTTGCAAATTCTGCAAGATATTGAAACCATCATTCATCCACAAACACGCACACACCTATGACTTCTATCATTTACTTGAGTTAATCTAAAATAGACTAAGTGCTAAACTAAATTCTTGAAGCTTAAATCAATATCTATTCCTTCGTCTCTAGCCTGAGTAGCACGTGTTACCCCAATTTGATGAGTTCATCAAACTTTAGAATAACTAGAAACAGAAATTATTCAAGCTGAATATGTGATGCCTGGTGTTATCTTTAAAACATTATTTTCCATATATCTATAAGATTGAAAAATAATTGAAAAGGCAAGATTTTTTTGAACAAAATCAAAATTGAATAACTATAATCATTGATTTAATTACTTTAACAGTCTAAGCTAACTGCATCACGACATTCAACAGGAAAGGCTAGCAAAGAGACTGATATCTTCAGCTTTGGAGTAGTTCTATTAGAAATTGCATGTGGCAGAAAGCCAACTCAATCAGAGGAGAACGATGATAAAATAAATTTGGTGGAGTGGGTTTGGAAACTTTACGGGGATGGAACATGTTTGACTGCAGCAGATCAAATGTTAGAGATGGAATTTGATGAACAACAAATGAACTGCTTGATGGTTGTGGGACTATGGTGTGCTCATCCTGATAGAAATCAAAGGCCCTCCATGAGGCAAGCAATCAATGTACTTAAATTCGACACGCCATTGCCGGCTTTGCCACCCAAGATGCCTGTTGCAATGTTTCATTCTCCTCCGGCTAGCGTGTCCAGTCATTCATCAAGTTCTGGCAGCCGCACCACAATGTCAAACACATTCGTGTCGGGACGTTGAAGGATGGTGAGTAATGTTAAAAAAGTTGATCAATGGTATATGTTACCTATTATAACAATGATTTATCGTGCAACCGTATGATCGATTAAGTGCTTTTAGTTTTTGATAGGTGTTTTACTGTATGATTTGGTTGTTGTATGTTTTTGCCATACAAACTTGAAATATAAAATATCAGAAATCAGATAATTCATGTCGAGCATCTAGCTTGCTATTTGGGCTAATTTGCTCATCTAATAATGTATTGAGTTGTGCTTGTTGAGGTTGAACCGTGAAATCTCGTCATTGAAGAAATACTTTAGGCTTTCATTTTTATTGCCAACGATCAGATTGGTGCAGTGGTGAAGTATTCACCCTTCAACTCTCTAGTTGTGTGTTCGAACCAATGCTGCCCCATGGAAGGATTCTTCAACCTAGTTGTGTGTTCGAACCAATGCTGCCCCATGGAAGGATTCTTCAACCCTCTGGTTGTGTTCCTTCTTTCATTCATCAAACCTTAGAAATCAGGGTTAAAAAGTTGATCAAATGGGCTTGGCCCAGACTCAACAAAAACTTTCATGTACTAACCCAATGAAATTAAATAACCTCCAAGTCCGTGTATATCTGTGACTTGATTTAATCTCAACCTTTGGACCCATACCTAGCCCAATACAAGTTAGCCAACCTGAGCCTTGATAGCACCACACCAGACCCAACAATTTTTACCTTGGTGCTTCAAGGCCTCAGCACATCTGTCATATCTATCAGCCAATGTTTTAAAAACTGGACTAGATCGGCCGATCGAATCGGTTCAATTGGAAACTAGTTATCAGTCTGATCCGATTTTATTGTTAAAGTTGACTTTTATATAACTCAGTAAAAATCGAAAAAACCCATAGAATCAGCCAAGTTTTGAAGAACCGGTTCAACCCCAGTTTTTAGACGTTTAGTTTTGACAAATGAAAAAGCCAAAAATATATGAGTGTTAAGGAAGAAGGCTTTTATTCAAGTGGTCATGGGTTCAAATCCCATAGTTAGCATATTTTTGTAGTTTGATAAATGAAATTAGGATTGATTTTTTAAAATTTTTAAATTTTCACTTGAAATGATATTTATTTTATTATTTTTATATTATTAAATTAAAAATTAATTATGATATCATCTGGTTCGATCAAATCGGTTTGTTCAGTTAAATCAATTGACCTACGACCCAAATGTTAAGCTGGTTCGTTGTCTTGGTTTTCAAAACATTGTCATGCATCAATGAAACACATTTATGGTAGCTGTTCCATGGAAGTGCATCTGCTGGGTTTTCCTTGATATGTACCTTCACTAGCTTCACCTCATCTTCTTCCACCAGCTCGCTAATTCTATGGTATCTGATGTCAATGTGTTTCGTTATGGCAAAATAGATTGCATTCTACGCAAGCATCAGAGTACTCTGGCTGTCACTATGCACTCTGATGACCTCTTGAGCAAAACCCATCTCCAACATCAAGTCCTTCAGCCATAGGGCTTCCTTTGCTACCTCTATAATGCCTATGTATTCTGCCTCCATGGTAAATAAGGCTGTGATGGGATGCAAACATGATCTCCATGAGACTGGACCACCAAACAGGTTGAACACACCTGTTATGAATTTTTTGGTATCACATCTCCACCAAAGTCTGCATCCACATACCCATTTAACTACCCACGAGCCTTCTTGGACAAGTTGAATCCCTCAGCACCTTCCTGCTGCCTATAGCAAATGCCAATTTCAGTTATTCCCCAAAGTACCTGAAGATCTCCTTCAGTGCTTGCTAGTGCTCTCTACTAGGTTGTGCCATGAACCTGCTCATCTGACTCATTACATGGGCTATGTCTAGCTTGCAATATACCATGGCATACATAAGGCTACTAACACTAGAAGCATACGATACATTATCCATCTCCAAAAGCAGTGCCATCGGTTTGACATCCTTCATCCCAAATCGCTCTAAAACCTTTTTGATATAGCCACCTTGAAACAAATGCAAAACACCCTTAGGTCTATCTCTGATGATCTCCATCCCTAGGATCTTCTTAGCAAGCCCCAAATCCTTCCTCTCAAACTCCTGAGACAAAACTGCCTTCAATTTTTGTACAACCTTCTTATTGTTTACATATAAGAGTAAGTACATCCTAGAATCATCATCTAGAGATTTAACATACACACAAGAATCATACTCATACATAGAAAGGCCAATGCTCCTGACATAGGTGTCAAATCTCTTGTACCACTACCTTGGCAACTACTTTAGCTCGTACAAATATTTTTTTAAGCAAACAGACCTTCCCATCTGATCCTGGTTCTCTAAACCCTAGTGGATACTCCATGTAGATGCTCTCATCCAAGTGACTATGGAAGAATGTTGTTTTCACATCCATCTACTCCAGCTCCAAGTCTTGAACTGCTACAATACTAAGCAATAATCTAATGAAAGTATGCCTAACAATTGAAGAAAATGCCCAACTATAGTCGATGCCTTCCTTCTGAGGGTATCCTTTGGCCACTAGTCTTGCCTTGTACCTGATACTCCCTTGCTCTGAAAGCCCTTTCTTACACTGATAAATATATTTGCAACCAATGAGTTTCTTCTCTTGTGGCAACTAGACCAACTATCATGTGTCATTCTTCTTGAGAGACTGCATCTCCTCTGTCATAGCATGAATTGACCTATCTCTGTTTTAGCTCTCCACAGCTCCTCATAGGTGTAAGGGTTTTCATTCGCTATCACCAGGGCATATGACATCGAATCTTCGAAGCCATATCGAACTGATGGTCGCACATTTTTTTTGAGCCTATGCAGTATGATCTCTGTATCAGTCCTCTGCCCAGCTGCATCCTGCTGAAGTCCCTAGCTTCTACCCCTCTGTCAGTCCTCTCCACCTGAATCTTAAATCCTTTAGTCTACTAGCAAATGGTATGACTGTGTAGGAGGTCATCTGACTAGTGTTGCCTTACTATACATTCTAACTCCTGTTGTGCTTCTGTGTCATCTCTTCTTTGAAGGATCGAGTTCTAATCGAAGGTCATATCCCTGCTGATGGAAACCTTCTTCTTTAAGTGGTCCCATAGCTGATACCCCTTGATTTCATGTGGGTAGCCAGAAATACCATCTTCTTTGATCCGACATCCAGCTTGATCCACTTTTCAGCACCAACATGCATATATGCAATGCATCCAAACATCCTCAGACGGTTTAGGCTTGTCTTCTTTCCAGACCACATCTCCTTTGGAATGCCCCATTTAACCTGGTGTGCAATGACTGATTGACCAAGTAGCTCACTGCATCTACTGCATCAACCTAGAACATCTTTGAATCCCTGCTTGCAGCCTCAAGGTCATACATTTTTCAACAGTGCTCTGTTCATCTTTTCAGTCATCCCATTCTGTTGAGGAGTTTTCATCACTGAGAAGTGCTTTTTGATACCCCACTTGTCACAAAACTCTAAAACTTCCTACTAGTATATTCTCTGCCATTATCTGACCTCAGACACTTCACACTCCTTCCCTGCTCCTTCTCTACCTTAGCCTTTCAAATTCTGAACTTAATGAAGACCTTTGATTCATTCTTTATGAAGTAAATCTACAACTTTCTTGAAAAATCATCTATTAGGTTTAAAAAGTATCAAGCCCCATTCCTTGCAGAAATTGGGGCTGGTCCCTAGACATTTGTGTGTACCAACTCTATAGGTTTTACACTTCTAGTTGTGTGTTGACTGAGAACTGTACTCTTTTTTGCTTTTCCATCTGACATGACTCACTAATCTCCATATCTCCATCACTCAGGTCTGGAAGCAGCTCTCTTGCTCAGTTCTTTCATCCCTCTATCTTCTATGTGGCCTAGGCAGTAATGCCACATTATGTATACATCCAGAGGATCCTATTCTATAGCTGTCACCTTATATTTTTTGATTACCACAGAGCCCTTCATCTTGTATATATTGTTCCCTAGCTTTCTTCCTCTCATCATCATCATAGCTCCATTAGAGATGTTAAAAAATTTACTCCTGGCATGACTATTGAAACTATATCCAGTTTGCTCTAGGTACCCCAGTGACACCAAATTCTTCTTGAGCTTTGGGATATGCTTTATACTAGTAAGAGTGCGCATCAAGCCATTAAACATCCTCACCCTTACTATGTCAATCCATGCCATCTTGCAAGGGTAATCATCTCTAAGAGTCACACTCCCCTTATCAACCTCCGTATAAGTGCTGAACCATGATCGGTTGGGAGTATAATGATGAGAACAAGCTGAATCCAAGATCCATATCTCTGTTTGTGCTTGTGACCATCTGATACCACCAAGAGATTATTTTTTACCTTCTGGTCTGTAATTGTACTCACTAACTCGATCCTCTCTTTTCTTTTTTTTTATTTTTTCACTTAGGATAGTCCCTCTTGAAATGTCCTACCTCACCATACTTGTAGCACTTAACCTCTCTCTTGTCTTTCTTGGACTTTGACTGTCCCCTAGGCCTGCTTCTGTCCCTAGGCTTGCTTCTGTCCCTGCCTCTGCCTAACCTTTTCCCCACTGATAGACCCTCCTGGGGAATAGCTTCCGTAGTCATCTTCTTCCTTTGCTTATTCGTCCGAAGCACCGAGACAATATCTTTATAGAACATTGTATCCTTCCTATATAACAACATCGTGACCAATGAATCATATGATGTGGGTAATGAACATAATAGCATAAGTGCCTTATTTTTCTCTTTTACCTCGACATTCAGTAATTTATTGCTCATCTGGTCGAACACCTGGATGTGAGCTAGCATATCTCTACCTTCTGCCATCCAAAGATTATAGATGTGCTTCTTCAATATTAACTTGTTGCACATGTTCTTTCCCATGTAAAGGGTGTGCAACTTCATTCAGAGTCCCTTTAGGGTCTTCTCCTCCAGTACTGAATAGAGGGCTAAATTTGCTAGACATTCTTTGATTGCTGAATATGCTTTCTTTCTAACAACATCCACTGTTTGTCTATCATTCCATCTCGCATTTTTTTTTCACAAGAAGGTCCTCTACTCGGACTTTTCACATGAAGAAACTTTTATTTCCATCAAACTTCTTAAAATCTATCTTTATGCTAATACCCATGGCTAGATCTCAACCAAAAATAGAATAAAAAATTTTAAAAAATTGAGAAGTATCTTGATAAGGCCTTAATAAAATTTTTTAGCTCTTTGAAGATATCTAAAGCCCGATCTTTACACCTTCCTCCTTGCTGAGTCAAGCTTTGATACCAACTGTTGAGGTTGAACAGTGTAATCTCGTTGCTGAAAAAATACTCTCGGCTTTTACCTTTTCTTGCCAACGATCAGATTGGTGTAGTGGTGAAATATCTGCCCTTCAACCACCCACCGTGCATTTCATCCACTGAATCCCATGCGATCCCACATGGCTTCGTTCCTCCACAAAGTCACACTCACAAAGATGGTTCATTCCTCCACGAAGTCACACTCATGTAGATGGGATGAGGACGCTCTCCCCATGCAATTCCTCCACTTGGGATCTTTACGTCACAAAGATCCCATGGAAGGATTCTTGATGTCACGAAGCCATGAACGATAGGAGGGGAGAAGATGGAGAGTTAAAAGGATGAGGAAGAAGAGATAGGGTGATGAGAGAGGATTGGGAGAAAAGAATCTGTTTCTTTTTCATCCATCAAACCCTAGAAATTAGGATTTAAGTAGTTGGCCAAATGGGCTTAACCTAAACTCAACAAAAACTTCCATGAATTAACCCAATGAGATTAAAATAGCTCCCAAGCCCATGTATATCTATGACTTGATTTAATTTCAACCCTTGGACCCATACCCAATCCAATACAAATTAGCCCAACCTGAGCCTTGATAGCACCACACTAGGCCCAATGCTTTATTACTATAATTTTTTATTAGCCATTTATAAATTTTGATTTGATGATTAAAACTAAACCTCTAGCTGATTGGTAATTGACATAATCCTGGGATATCAGTCACAACCATCCATCTTATTATAAATAAGTGTGAAAACTATCGAGTTTAATGGAGTTTTTCACAAATTGGAGGATCTCCATAAGATTTTCAAGGCCATGTATATGTTTCAGATGATCTCCACATATGTATCTCAAAGACACAAGAAAGCACATCGTTGGCACTTTGATTTTTTATCTTTGACCCTTCTTTACATGCCGAATAAAGCAAAAGACAAAAGTTAGCCAAGGAGAGCATTGTAGGTAAAAAGGAGATGAAGATTGATGACCAGTAGTGCATGGAAGGCTGCAGAGAGATAAAATGAGATTTTAAGGGCTTCTTATTAGACTTAAATTTGAATTTTTTTAGATATAGTACTAATGGATAAAACAAAGGTTGTGACTAATCATAAGATAGAACTATGGAGAAATGTATTAAAATCTAAATGTTTGAAGTTAGGTGCGATAAAGACAGAATACATGGAATGCAATTTTAGTACAATAGAAATAGAAATAAATATAAATAAAAATTGAGGAACATGAAGTTTCTAAAAATGATCATTTTTTATATTTAGGATCAATTATTCGTAAGCAAGAAGAGGTTAAAGATAATATTATTTATAAAACTAAAGTATATTGGATGAAATTGAGAAATATAACTAAATTATAATATGGTCATAAAATACCTATTAAGTTAATTAGAAAATTTTATAGGATAGGTATAAGACCAATTATATTTTATAGTATGAAATATTGGATAGTTAAAAAAGTATCTGTATATAAGATGAATGTGACTTAATAAGAATGTTGATATGAATGTGTGGTACTATAAGAAGATAGATAAAAAATAAAATCATTTGTAAATATAGGAGTAACACCATTAAGGATAAATTAAAAAAGGATGGCTTAGATGGTTTGGATATGTAAAATATACATTTAGAGATGCACTTATATGAAGGAGTTATTTGATATATACAGAAGGAAAAAAAGAGAAAGTGATATAGAAGATTTAAAATTTTTATATCTTGTAAAAAATACGACTCATAACTAAATTGAATGAAGAAAAAGGATTCACGTAGCTAACCTCAACTAGTTTGGGATTAAATATCTATTGTTATTGTTGTTGTAGTAGGCTCAAGCCTGATTTAAGCTTTGACCCAAATCTAGCCCAAGGCCTAATTAGTTGACCCACAAAAGCTCATTTAGTCAACAACATTAGGCTAATGAAGTTAGTTTCAATTTTTAAGCACTTGTTTAAAAAAAGTCAGACTTAAAATAGCTATACCTAATTACTTAGGAGTAAGATAAATATCTTAAATTTGTTGATTTCCAAACATTGATCAGAAAATTTAGTATAACATTTTAAAAGGTCATTACTTTCTAAGATCTGAACTTAAATTTATATTAGATGTGGGTTTGATTAAGAGCCAATATTTTATGCTTTCTTTAGGCTTAAGTTTTGGACTTGGCTTGGTTTAGGCCTAGGCCAGATTAAATAACGAGTCAGAGTTCTTTTTGAGATCTAATGTTAGATCCAAACATGATCCGAATTAAATTAGATTTAGCACATGTTTGACTTGAAATCAAGCCAGCCCAAAGACCATTGCCAACAAATTAAGCTAGCTTCCAGTGCCACATGTTGATCTCTTTGTTAGGTGTAGGCAAAAGAGGATGGAAGATGTGTCAATATACGTTAGTTGATCTAGTAAAATAAACTTGATGCGGGTCAATTTGACTTGGATCACTGACAAGGATGAAGATGACACAATAGCTCAATTAAACTGCCACAGACAATGCACGATGACATTGAAGTCTATCATAGTTAACCTTGCTGAAGTAATTGATCCACTTCCTGATTTCGAAGAAGGTGTTGACCTCTATAGGACACCATCCTTCTTTAGAGCATCAAGTCAATCTCCTTAAGATTTGACTAGCCAATTTGAAAAGGATTCTCCTCCTTGCCTTATTTATCATACTTATTAAGATCCATCTAAGGAGAGTCCAATTCCAACACTACTCCAAATGTATAAATATAGCCTCTCGCCTTAAAGGTAAAAGACATTCCTTCATCCTTTAGAGTTTGAAACTCTCACTTGGAGAGCTCTAGAACTCTCGTTTTCTTAACCTAAGCTCATTTGAGTGTTGGTGAGTTTTCTTTGAAGAAAAGTCCAAGGGCCCCTAATAGTTTTCTTTGAATACAGAAAGTCGAGCTAGTGGCATGATGCACATTGTTTGGCTGAGCTAAGTGTTCCCCTTGATCGACATGTGAAAGGTTAACTTTTGATGTCAATAGATATGGGAATGTGAAATAAGAGTGCTTAACCATGCTATCGAAGTGATATGATCAAACCACAAGTGATCACTAAGTAGGATCGAGCCATAGGTTGGTCAACTCCTAACATTCCACAATAGAACCAACCAATCCCACTCCAAGCCGACCCTTTGACCTCTGTGACAACATCGTTCTTGGTATTGCTTGAGGTCCAAGAACATCTTGACACAATGGCCTAGTGAGTGGACTGGTGCATGGTCATGATGATAGTTATAATCCAAAATCTGGCTCCCTATGGTTTTGATTTTAGAGGTCATCCTAAAATGGATCAAAGAGCATGCAAGGTCGTCACCCCTAATCGACCCAAAGATAAACTTAATGATTGTCCGTAACTGAGAGTTGGCACTCCACCTCACTTTGGTTGACTTCAAACTGAGTCAAATGATTACCTGCGTTGATTAGCTAGTACACTTCATCTTAGTTAATTTGAGGATGAACCTCAAGACTTTCTCTCTAGCTTGGATGAACATAAGTTTGAGAGAACCTTAGGCACATTGGAAGATGATAGATCATTGATTTGAAGGGATGGATCAGAAGATTAGAGCCATGATGCAATAAGCTTGGATTTGGGGGACAAGCACATTTGAAGATTTTGATCTTCCTATGAAGCCTCCATTCAGCAAGAAGGTCATAACTAAGCCACTACCTCCCAAGTTTAAGATGCCTAAATTAGAATAGTACAATGGCATGATTGACTCAATCGATCATCTAGAGAGATTCAAGGAATTTATGCTATTATATGAGCTCCAAATGCCATAATATGCCAAGCTTTCTGTTGACCCAATTATTGATTTTGATGATTAACAAAAGCCATGAGTATATTTCTTATGTTTCTAATAAATTTGATAAGTGTTTCAGGAATTAAGATTGGTTATTCATCAATATGTTAGTTAGAAAATCAATTTCAAGTTGAATTCAAATGAAATTTATGTAAGTTCAGAACTTGGAGCCGACACCCTAGAATCTTGGAGCCGACTCCAGAGAGTATCAGAACAGTATTGATTTTTGGCATGCTTCGAAGCCGACACCTAAAATTCTGGAGCCGATAAAAAGTTAGAGTCGACACCTGCAGAGTGTAAAGCCAACTCTAGACCAATTACAGAGAGTGATGTTTTCGGTCACTAGCGGAGCCGACTCCAGATCTCGCCGAGTCGACACTTCAAAATCTTGGAGCCAACACCTTGACGGATCGCTTATTACTATTTTTAGAATACCGATTTGGAGCCGATACCTGAAAACCTGGAGCCGACACCTCCACGTCAGAAACGGATTGTTCAAGTTTTCAACGGATATATTTTTCTTACCTAATCTCTAATGGATATATTTTCTTTTGGTAAGGTACATCCAAGAACAACTCCAACGACTATTTTTTACCTACTCATGGATTGAAATGCCTATAAAATAGGATTGAATCGTTTTAAAAAAAGAGAGAACGAAGAACACGAAAAATACAGTGAAAGGAAAAGAAAGAGAGAGAAATCAAAGATCCTTCTTCAAGAAATTTCTAAGCCAAAGCTTATCCACTATTGAGAGTTAGAAGAATCCAAAAGAGCCAAAAGAGTTATTTCAAAGGATTTCCCAAGTTTTAAAGAAGAAGAAGAAAAGCACTAAATCTTCAACCGTGTCTTCACCAAAATCTCTTCAAGTGCTCTAATTCCATTCAATTCGAAAGAGAAGAGAGAAGAAGAAAAGAAGAAAAGCTCAAGCCCTACATTACTTCAGAAATCAGGCTTTTCTATTTTCATTTACTTATTTTGCTTATTTGCTTATTTAAGGAGCTGTTACTGTTATAAATTTCTTAATTGATTTATAGTTTGTCTAATTTAATCAAGGGATTGAATTAGTTGAGGTAGTATACCTCGGTACAAACTAAGGATAGTTTGTGTTTGGGTTGTGTGCTGGTGAGCCCAAAAACCAGCTGGTTCGTTGTGATCCCAAAGGAAACAACAAGTTTTGAGTTGTGAGCTTGTAAAACAACTCGGCTGTAATCAAGTAGATTATAGTGTGGACCCAAGTGAAGCTTGGGAGTGGACGTAGGTGTTGGATACACCGAACCACTATAAAATCTTTGTGTTTACCGTGCTTTGTTTCTTTGTCTCTCTCTATCTCATTTATTTGTGATTAGCATTTATTTACACTTTGCACTCAAGCTCTTTCATATCAAAGCAAATAGTTTTTAAAAGAGTTAAATTTTTTAAGAACCAATTCACCCCCCCCCCCCTCTTGGGTTGCCATCTGGGCCAACAATTGGTATCAGAGCTTGTGCTCATTTCTTATTTGATCCAACGATCAAGAGTTAAAGATCCAAATGGCAGCTCAAGCTGGATCTTCATTTGCTGAAGGTCATTCTACCAATAGACCTCCTTTATTTAATGGTTCTAATTATTCTTATTGGAAAGCTAGAATGAGAATTTTTATTCAAGCTTTAGATTATGAGCTTTGGAGTGTAATCACTAATGGACCTAGCATACCCACACACATAGTAGATGGTTCAATAGTTCCTAAACCCAAAAGGGATTGGAATGAGAATGATAGGAAAATGGCTCAGCTCAATGCTAAGCCATGAATGTTTTATATTGTGCTTTAGATGCTAATGAGTTTAATAGAATTTCTACATGTATTTTCGCAAAAGAAATTTGGATAGACTAGAAGTTACCCATGAGGGTACTAATCAAGTCAAAGAATCTAAGATTAAGATTCTTGTTCATAAGTATGAATTGTTTAGCATGGAACAAACTGAATCTATAACCTGCATGTATACAAGATTTTATATTGTGAATGTTTAAAGAGTCTTGGCAAGACCTATACTAACTCTGAATTGGTGCGTAAAATTCTTAGGTCTCTTCAAGGACATGGGAAGCAAAGGTGACTACAATCCAAGAAGCCAAGGACCTCAACACCTTACCTTTGGAGGAGCTACTTGGATCACTAATGACTCATGAGTTGACCATGAAACAACATATAGAGGAAGACATCAAGAAGAAGAAAACAATTGCTTTCAAAGCTGCAGAAATTGAAAAGAGCAGCAGTGATGAGGAAGAAGATGATGATGAGGAGACTGCACTTCTTGCTAAGAAATTCAAAAGATTTATGCAAAGAAGGAGACCCTTCCACAAGAAAAAATTTGGAACAAAGGTGGAAGGTGAAAAAGAAAAAGAAAAGGATAAGGATAAAGAGAAAGACCCCCTCATATGCTATGAATGAAACAGGGCACTTTAGATATGATTGTCCTCAACTGAAAAAGGGGTACAAGAAAAAGAAAAAGGCATACGTTGCAACATGGAGCAACAACAAAGAATCTTCATCCGAGGAAGAACAAAAGGAAGTTGCAAACATTTGCTTTATGGCAAAAGAAGACGATGAGGTATGTACCGAAACTCATGACTTTACCTTTGATGAATTGTTTGATGCATTTAATGAACTAGTTAGTGATTTTAAAGTTTTGAAAAAGAAAAGCAAATCTTTGAAAAATGATAATTTAAATCTTGTCAAAGAAAAATAAACTAACTCATGAAGTTGAAGAATTGAAATCTGAAAATAAGAATTTGTTAAAAGATAAAGAATCAATTTCTAATGAAAATGTTAATTTAAAGAAAGAAGTTGATAAATATAAAAATATAGTTGATAAATTTACATATAGCTCTGAAAAACTAATTTGCTATTGAGTAATCAAAGAGCTGTATTTGATAAAGCTGGATTAGGTTATAGGCCTAACAAGAAACAAAAGTATGTTAAAAATTTTTTAGAAAAGAACAGGATAAAAATGATGTTTCATGTTATTGTTGTAACAAGAAAGGACATAAAGCCTATGAATGCAATTTTAAAAAAATTAACAAGAACTTAAGTATTAAAGGAAAAAAATATGGGTTCGAAAGGAACAATCTTTGTTGCTACTAACCATGAAGGACCCAAGAAAGCTTGGGTACCTAAACAGAAAGTTTGATCTTTGCAGGAGTGTCTTACGGCCAAAAGATCAAAACGAAAGTGGTATCTTGATAGTGGCTGCTCAAGACATATGACGGGTGACAAGGAGCAATTCATCACCCTTGAGGATAAAAGAGAGGAGTTGTTACATTTGGAGACAATGGTAAAGGCCAAATTATGGGATTTGGTAAAATTCAAATAACTCCCTCTACTTTTATAGAAAATATTTTATATGTAGATGGTTTAAAACATAATTTAATTAGTATTAGCCAATTGTGCGATAAAGGTTTCAAAGTTTCATTTGAAGCTTCTATCTGCACTGTTTCTAATCCCATTGATAATAGCATTATATTTGTTGGTAATAGAAATGACAATGTATACTTAATTGATTTAGACAATTTGTCTACTAGTAATCATTGCTTAGTTGCTAATAATGCTAATGTAAATGAGATTGGATGGTTATGGCATCGTAGATTAGGTCATGCAAGCACACACTTAATTTCAAAATTAATTAAGAATGGATTTAGTTAAAGGATTTCCAAAGTTAGATTTTGAAAATAACAGAATTTGTGATGCATGTCAATTTAAAAACAAACTAGAAACTCTTTCAAATCTAAAAATTATTTCCACTTCTAGGCCACTAGAGCTACTTCACATGGACCTTTTTGGACCTACTAGAACCACTAGTCTAGGAGGAAAGAAATATGGCCTTGTGATAGTAGATGATTATTCTAGATTCACTTGGGTATTATTTTTGGCTCACAAGGATGAGACTTTCTCAATATTTCTGAAATTCTTCAAGAAAGTCACTAATGAGAAAAACAACACCATAGTGTCTCTTAGAAGTGATCATGGCACTGAATTTGAAAATCATTTATTTAAAAATTTCTGCATTGAACATGGTATTAATCATAATTTTTTTGCACCTAGAACACCACAACAAAATGGAGTTGTAGAAAGAAAAATAGAACTTTAGAAGACATGGCCCGTACCATGCTATGTGAAAGCAACCTACCAAAATACTTTTGGCGGAAGCTATAAACACAGCATGTTACATCTTAATAGAGCCCTAATTAGGCCAATTCTTAAGAAAACTCCCTATGAATTATGGAATAATAGGAAACCAAACATTAGTTATTTTCATGCATTTGGTTGTAAATGTTTTATTCATAATAATGGAAAAGATAATCTTAAAAATTTGATGCAAAATCTGATGAAGGCATATTCTTAGGATATTCAACAACTAGTAAAGCCTATAGAGTATTTAACAAGAAATCCTTAATTGTAGAAGAATCTATTCATGTAGTTTTTGATGAGTCTTTAGCATCAAGTTCAGAAAAGATTGATGATGAGGAAGATACAAATATACTAGAAAGAGATATTGAAAAATTAAATATAGATGTATCTTCAGATCATGAACAAGAAGCTAAAGATGATGATTCACCTAGGGTTGATGTTATTGATACTAATCATAATGAGGTAGATCTTCCTAGAGATTGGAGATATCTATGGTCATCCAAAGGAATTGATTATAGGTGATCCATCTCAAGGAGTAAGAACTAGATCATCTATGAGGAATATCAATAATCATCTTGCATTTGTATCTCAAATTGAACCTAAAACTATTGAAGAAGCTGAAAAAGATAGTAATTGGATGCTAGCTATGCAAGAAGAATTAAATCAATTTACTAGGAATAATGTATGGTCCTTAGTTGATAGACCTAAAGGTCATTCAGTTATAGGATCTAAATGGGTATTTAGGAATAAATTGGATGAAAATGCATAGTAATTAGAAATAAAGCTAGATTAGTTGCAAAAGGATATAATCAAGAAGAAGGAATTGATTTTGATGAAACTTTTGCACCTGTAGCTAGATTAGAGCAATTAGATTACTACTTGCATTTGCATGTCATATGAACATCAATTATTTCAAATGGATGTTAAAAGTGCATTTTTAAATGGTTTTATAAATGAGAAGTTTTGTGGAACAACCACCTGGTTTTGAAGATCATGAATTTCAAATCATGTTTTTAAATTACACAAAGCACTATATGGTTTAAAACAAGCACCTAGAGCTTGGTATGATAGGTTAAGCAAATTTCTAATTGAAAATGATTTTCTAGAGGAAATGTAGACAAAACCTATTTTTGAAAAGAAAAGATAAAGACTTATTAGTAGTACAAATATATGTAGATGATATTGTATTCGGTGCTACTAACAATCTTTTGTGTCAAGAATTTGCTAAGTTAATGCAGGGTGAATTCGAGATGAGCATGATGGGAGAACTCAACTTCTTCCTAGGACTCAAATCAAACAAAGAAGAGGGATTTTCATCAACCAAACAAAGTACACAAAGGAATTCTCAAAAAGTTTGGAATGGAATCAATCAAACCTCTCGGAACACCAATGAGTCCTTCATGCAAATTGGATAAAGATGAAGACGGTAAGGTTGATCAAAAGCATTATAGAGGTATGATCGGATCTCTACTTTACTTAACTGCAAGTAGACCTGATATCATGTTTGCTGTCTATGTGCTAGATTTCAATCTGAACCTAAAGAATCTCACTTAATTGCTGTAAAAAGAATACTAAGATATCTAAGTGGAACTAAAAATGTAGGATTATGGTATTCTAGAGACTCAACATTAAATTTGATTGCATATTCTGATTCTGATTATGCTGGATGTAAACTAGATAGAAAAAGTACAAGTGGTGCATGTCAATTTTTAGGAAGTAACTTAATCTCTTGGTTTAGCAAAAAGCAAAATTCGGTTGCATTATCTACTGCTGAAGCAGAATATGTTGCAGCTGGAAGTTGCTGTGCTCAAATCCTTTGGATTAAGCGACAACTTGAAGATTATGGCATAACACTTGATAAAACTCCTATTAGATGTGATAACACAAGTGCAATAAATTTAACTAAAAATCCAATCCAACATTCAAGAACTAAACACATTGAAATTAGATATCACTTTATTAGAGAACATGTAGCTAATGGTGACATTTGTCTTGATTATGTTTGTACTGAAGAACAATTAGCTGACATATTTACAAAACCTTTGAGTGAAGAAAGATTTTGTTATCTTAGAGGTGAATTAGGAATTTGTGATCCTTTGGAATAGTCTAAACCTAAGGATCAATTATCTAGATTTCAATCATTTCTTGAAAATTTTCTCATGATTCTAAGGAAAACTTATCTAAAAACTGAATCCTTGATTTATTCAAATTTAATAACCTTTTTGATAGTTTGAATCATTTGAAACCTTAATTTTTCACTGAAACTTTCTTGGAGTCGACACCATAGTTGGTGGAGTCGACACCTATTTGTGTTGCTCTGTCTATGTTTTTGGGAGCCGACACCTGGCTTTGCAGAGCCGACTCATTTCGAGCGCTGACTGTTTTAGAGAGTTGGAGTCGACACCTTGCTTTGCGGAGTCGACACCTGGGGACCCAATTTGACTATTTTAGGGCAGAGTCGACACATCTCATTTTCTAAAATCCTCAAATCATCTCCAAATCCTTCCACTTCAATCAAACCTCTGAATCCTTCAAATCTACCATCCACAATGGCACCAAAGCGTGGATCATCCTTTGGAGCGCCCATTACAACGAAAAGGACTGCGAGGCGTCCAGCTCGCCAACCGTCGCCCAGCTCATCCTCAACCTCCTCTTCTTCAACCCAAAGTGTGAATCCCTCTCCCTCATCCCCTCAAGTTGATTTATTAGCAGGAAAGATCATTACAACTGGTAGAAAGTGGATTTTGACTTTTTTGATTCAGAGGGTTTTTCATTGGGAGACAGTTAAAGGAAATGGGTTGGGAAATTTTGCTCAATGGATATTCCAACTTATCCAAGCCTAGTAAAAGAATTTATAACAATTTATCTAGAGGAGATGGTGGGTTGTTAGCTCAGTCAGAGGTACTAGAATCCATTTGACCCAAATTTTGGAAAATTTACTGAAATCCTGCTATTGGCTTGATAGCAAGTGCACACAGTGAGAGGTGTGCACTTTCTAGATTACTTGGCAGAGAAATGACTGATTTGAGGAAGTAGTGCAAATCAGCTACCCCTAGAGCTTAGATTGCTCCATAATATTTGTAGGATCTTATTTCCCAAAACTGGTCGTTTTGAGTATGTCTCGGAGCGAGACATTGTTGTTATGGACAGTGTGATACGGGGCAGCCTCTTAATCTACCAGGAATGATTATTGGTATGGCAGAGGCAGGCAGCAGAAGAGAGCTACACTTCCTTATGGCATGGTTTGACAAAGTATTTCGAAGCCAAGGAGTTAGCATTCTGAAAATGAGCCCTTGAAGAGACTTCGCACACTGATTACTACAATTCTGCTACTTTGCACCAGATGGGTTTTAAGAAGGTGAATGGTATTTGGTTAAGGAAAGGTCAGGATGAGTTGAGAGCCACTGGAGCTGACTCTGTGGTCCATGGACCTTCTGAGGTAGGACCCAGTTAGGCATCACTCGCCTCCACCGAGTTGTTCAGTACCCCAGGAGGCACCCCCAGCGACTCCAGCACCTGCACCTACTCATACTGATTCTGCACCCTCTTCTTCTGGCTTTTCTGCTATCAATTAGAGTAACTTAAAGGACTTTTGTTAATCATAAAGAAGAAATGAAAACTGAGATAGACAACAGCCTTATGAGCTTGAGAGAATTATTCTATTCCTTAGATGAAAGAGTTAGCAAGATTGAGGCCACCCTTTGTTCTTCTTCAGAATCTTTAAGGAATGATCTCAAGAACATATTTGAGAACTTAAAGAATTTGGAGGAGATTCGAAACTTATTCTAGATGCAATGCCGAGCTTCAAGATAAAATTGTAACTGCATCTGTTTCTTTGATAGAAGACTAAACGAATTTATCAGAACTCAAAGTGAAGGAATGGGCAAGATTGTGGAAGATTACAAAGAGTTCTTAGAAATCATTAGATTCTGTATTTTGATTATGTAAAAGTTTGCTTGTGATACTAAAGTTTAGTTTAAATATTTTGATGTAATTAGAAGTTGATGTTTAGTTGAATATGTTTTGATGTTTTAATGTAATTGAAGTAACATTTTGTTGTAGTTCAATTGTAATGTTTGATACTTTTAATGAATATTTACTATCTTTGAAACTTGATATTGAGTGACTTGAATTAAATTTGATTCACTTAATGTTTAATGCATTAATTTTAATCTATATTATTTGCATCTTCTTAACCTTTTTGTTGATTACAAAAAAGGGGAGAAGTAAATTATATTTGTATATGCATAAAAGTTATTATTGAATGTAAAAGGGGAGAAAAGATAATTACAAAATACATTGAATGAATATCTTTAGTTAATTGGTATCAAGCATAATCTCATTAGAAGCATTGAATGAGATCTTGATTGTAGCTTAATTATATGAATTACAATGATAAAATAAAAGATGTTAATTTGAGTATCATAGGGGGAGCTACCTCATTCAGGGGGAGCTTAACTATGAGAACTCTTCTCTGTTTTGAAACTCTCACTAATTAATCATGCATATACTCAATGTTTTTGTCATCATCAAAAAGGGAAAGATTGTTGACCCAATTATTGATTTTGATGATTAACAAAAGCCATGAGTATATTTCTTATATTTCTAATAAATTTGATAAGTGTTTCAGGAATTAAGATTGGTTATTCATCAATATGTTAGTTAGAAAATTAATTTTAAGTTGAATTCAAATGGAATTTATGTAAGTTCAGAACTTGGAGCCAACACCCTAGAATCTCGAGCCGACTCCAGAGAGTATCAGAACAGTATTAATTTTGGCATGCTTCGGAGCCGACACCTAAAATTCTGGAGCCGACACATGAAAAGTTGGAGTCGACACCTGCAGAGTGTGGAGCCGATTCTAGACCAATTACAGAGAGTATGTTTTCGGTCACAGGCAGAGCCGACACCTTCAGAAGTTGGAGCCGACTCCATATCTTGCCGAGTCGATACTTCAAAATTTTGAGCCGACACCTTGACGGATCGTTTATTACTATTTTTAGAATCCCGATTTGGAGCCGACACCTGAAAACCTGGAGCCGACACCTCCACGTCAGAAACGTATTTTTCAAGTTTTCAACAGATATATTTTTCTTACCTAATCTCTAACGGATATATTTTCTTTTGGTAAGGTACATCCAATGACAACTCCAACGGTTATTTTTCACCTACTCATGGATTGAAACACCTATAAAACAGGATTGAATGTTTAAAAAAAAGAGAGAACGAAGAACACAGAAAATACAGTGAAAAAAAGAAAAGAGAGAGAAATCAAAATCCTTCTTCAAGAAATTTCTGAGCCAAAGCTTATCCACTATTGAGAGTTAGAAGAAGAATCCAAAAGAGCCAAAAGAGTTATTTTAAAGGATTTTTCAAGTTTTGAAGAAGAAGGAGAAAAGCCCTAAATCTTCAACCGTGTCTTCACCAAAATCTCTTCAAGTACTCTAATTCCATTCAATTCGAAAGAGAAGGAGAAGAGAAGAAAAGAAAAAAGCTCAAGCCCTACATTGCTTTAGAAATCAGGCTTTTCTATTTTCATTTACTTATTTTGCTTATTTGCTTATTTAAGGAGCTGTTACTGTTATAAATTTCTTAATTGATTTATAGTTTGTCTAATTTAATCAGGGGATTAAATTAGTGGTGGTAGTATACCTCGGTACAAACTAAGGATAGTTTGTATTTGGGTTTGTGTGGTGAGCCCGGAAAACCAGTTGGGTTCGTTGTGATCCCGGGGGAAACAATAAGTTTTGAGTTGTGAGCTTGTAAAACAACTCGGCTGTAATCAAATGGATTATAGTGTGGACCCAAGTGAAGCTTGGGAGTGGACGTAGGTGTTGGATACACCGAACCACTATAAAATCTTTGTGTTTGTCGTACCTTTTTTTTGTCTCTCTCTATCTCATTTATTTGTGATTAGCATTTATTTACACTTTGCACTTAAGCTCTTTCATATCAAAGCAAATAGTTTTTAAAAGAGTTAAATTTTTTAAGAACCCAATTCACCCCCCCTCTTGGGTTACCATATGGGCCAACACTTTCCTTACTACCTTGAAGAAGGTAGCTTAGACAAGGTAATCTTATCTTAGGCTACTCTCTCTTGACTCTTTTATGTAGCTTAAGCAACAATTTATAGGTCATTTCATTAGTAGTCAGAAGCATAGGAAGACTTCTGCAACACTGATGGCCATCAAATAGTAAAAAACGATGAATTGTTGAGGGATTACCTTCAGCAATTCAATGCTACGGCACCAGAAGTCTGAGACTTGACTACCTCGATGGCTGTTGTAGCTCTGATGAGTGGCCTAAATAATTGGCTTTGTTGGTAAGTCCTTTCAGGCTAAAGCAGTTATCCTCTATAGCTGACAATTAAGATGAGCTAAATTCTAGAACCATAATAATTGACTTTATGGTCATGAATGTGCCCTCAAGCTATAATAGAATTTTGGGATAGCCAAGCCTAAACACTTTGAAGGCCGTCATCTCAATTTATCATCATCTAATAAAGTTTCTTTCAAACCAAAGGATAGGAGAGCTTAAAGGAGAGCAAGTGGCAACTTGATAGTATTATGTCGCAACACTAGTAAGAAGCAGTCGAGCTGTTGAAAACTGTTAGAATGACAAGTTAGTTGAGACTATGTGAATCGATAACTTAGACTTTTGAGATGAGCAGAAGAAGAAACACCCAAAGCCCATTAAAGACTTAGAGGCAATACCTCTAGAAGAGGATGATTCTTTAGTTCTCCATATTGGCTCCACATTAATTAACTTTCTATATAAAAACTCGAACATAATTGCATAGTCAACCGCTGATATGCTTGGAATCGATCTAAGCATAATGGTGCATCAACTCAAGGTGGATCTGAACCTAAAAATCTGCCAAAAGAAGAGGAACGTTAACCCAAAATGGATCAAAGCCATTGTGAAAGAAAAACAAGTAGTTGGAGGATTAGTTCATCAAAGAATTTTATTATTCTGACTAGTTAGCAAATATTGTGATGGTAAAGAAGTCCAACAGGAAGTAATGAATATAGGTTGATTTTATTATTGACTTTAATAAAGTCTATCCGAAAGATAGTTTTTTTCTGCTAAACATTGATCAGCTTATTGATAGCACCACTAGTCACGGCCTCTTTAGTTTTATGGTTGTATCTATGGCTATAACGAAATTTGGATGCATCTAGTAGATGTAACGAAAATGGCCTTCATTACCAAGAAGGGCCTTTATTATAAAGTAATGCCCTTTAAGAATGTTGGAGTGACCGATCAAGGATTCGTGAATAAAATCTTTAAATAGTTGCTCAAGAAGAATATCAAAGCCTATGTAGATGATATGCTTGTAAATAGCTTGAAAGCTGAGCAATACTTAGCTGACCTTAGAAGCTTTCAAAGTATTACGTTACTATCAAATGAAGCTGAATTTGAGTAGGTACACCTTTAGTGTCGCATCAAAAAAATTTCTTTATTTTATGGTTAGCTACTAAGAAGATATAAGCCACTCTAAACTTGACCCCATCGACCTCAATCAACAAGTCTAGCATCTTGTTAGATAAGTGGTCACCTTAAGCTGGTTTCTAAATTAGCAAGAAGTTCTTTCCCTTTTTTAAAGTACTTTGAAATGTCAAAAACTTTCAGTAAATTAAGGAATGTCAAAGTTTTTTTGAAGAGCTTAAGAAGTACCTTAGACCACCTCTTATATTGTCAAATCTATAGGAGGGGAAAGAGCTATACTTATACCTAGTGATCTTTGAGCTAGTTCTTAACTCCCTCCTCATTTAGGAGGACCATAGGAAACAAAGGTCAATCCACTATGTGAGCCAAGTAATCTATGCTATTGAGATGAGGTCTTACAAGATGGAGAAGTTAGCCTATGCCCTTGTCATTTCAATGCGGAAGCTAAGGCCATTTTTTTGGCCTAACACTATATGGGTATTGACTGATCAGTTGTTGAAGCAAATTGTATATAGGCCTAACATCTCAAGTTAGCTGGTCAAATAATCTGTAGAGCTAAGTGAGTTTGACATTTAGTATAGAATAATACCATCCTTAAAAGCTCAAGTTCTTGTTGACTGTATTAGAGATAACCATTATCAAAGACCCTAAGCAAGCTTAGAAGGAAGAAGCCTCACAATAATCTAAATGGAGTCTTTATGTGGATGGATCCTCCAAAGAAATTGAAAGTATAGTAGGGCCTATCCTTATCAGCTTGAAAGGGGTCGAGCTAACATATGTACTAAAGTTTGGGTTCAAAACCTTAAATAATAAAGCTGAGTATGAAGCCTTAATCACTAGTTAAAGCTAGCAAAAGGAGTTAGCGCAACCTGGTTAAAAGTCTATATTGACTCTTAGCTAGTTGTTAGCCAGGTCCAAGATAAATATGAGGCTAGAGAGTTGAACATGCAGCGGTACTTAACCAAAGTCAAAAATCTGACTCTATCCTTTGAGCACTTCAATTTCCAGGTGGTCCCAGAATATAGAATGACTAGGTAGATGGATTATCCGAGTTGGCTTTAGTGGGGCCTACATCCCACTAAATCATCATTCTTGAAGAATTGACTACCCTGAACATCCAAAAGATTGAGACAAACTAGGTCAGACATGAGATAAGTTGGATGGATCCAATCAGAGCATATCAAAAAGAAGAATAACTTTATTAGTATTACTCATTCAAATTTTAGGTTTACAACTCTTGGCCTACTATTCACTAATTTTTTTTTGAAATCAGGGGCTACAAAGCTGTTTTTGGTGATCTACCACCCACCTCCACTTGAAATTTGGAAAGATCAAAATGTCTTGAGTTCTTTAGAGGCTTCTAGTGTTGATAATGATTAGATAATGACTTCTATAGCAATGAAACTAATTTGCATGGTAAATTTTTATGAGATAAATATATAATTTTAATTATCTATGAGTAGACAATAACCCTTAAAGCATAATTAGTTGATTTATATAATAAATCTTTCATGAAATAATGAATATATATGCCTACCTTCATATTTTCTTCCATTATATGTTCATGATATGTTTTGATGCATAAAATACACTAATGTTATACGGCATGACTCCTACAATAGAGGATGAGGACAATGCATGAATGAATGAATTAAATTTCTACAAGCATTATATAAGACTTACTTCTCATGCATCACTAAAATTGATTATTGCATATTGATTAGGCACCTTATGCTCTCATAAATGATTGATGTCCATACAAATTTTCTTATACCATCATAAATGATTGCCAAAATCCAATGATGTGATTGTATGTTCATATGATTAGCTGATAACCATCTAAACTCAGATTATACTATTGAGCTTATGATAAATGTATTATCTCATATCATTATAAATGATTACCTAAATTTTGCATTGTAAGCATATGATCATGTGATCAATTGATAATAATACAATCTCAAACACGTTGTATAAGCTTATATGGGTCCTTTGGGTTATCTGTTTGATCTTTTGAACCAGTTGTTTTAAAATATTCAACTATGTATACGGTATATGTAATGCATATTATTTATTTCTTTCTTTCATTAATGATACTATTGAACCTTTGAGTACAAGACCATTCTTAGGAAATGACCCATTACTATTTATAAATTGGTGATCTTAAGCTTTAATATTCTACGAAATACATATGATGTGCTACTGTTTATAAATTGATGATTTTATAGATTATTGTTAAGTCTTTGAGATGGTACCATGAATAGTTCCTAACATATGATACTTTACTATTTATAATATGATAATATTAAGTTTTAATACTTTATTAGTTATATATACATCTCAACTCAACTCATCTAAGCCTTTTCCCAACTACTTATTAGTTATATATGTACATAATTAATTAATGTTGTTGCTATATTGTTATTATCTATTTACTAAGTGTAATCCCATTCCTCATGATGTTTTTTAAGCTGATTCTTGATTCGATAAACAAGTTGTCCCCCTTTGGAAGAATTCTTTTTGGCTTGGATAGGTTCAATATTCCATGTTCTCTAGACCATACTATTTAAATAGAGGATGTTTTTTTTTTTTTTTTTTGTATTCCTCTTGGGTTGTATATGTAAAGCTTCATAGTTACCATGAACAAGATCTTTATAAGTACTTGTGATCAAACTTTTTAGTTGTTATGGGTGTGTATGTATGCACAGGAACCTTATTGCTAGATATATGTTGATGGGCCGGTTGACCCCATGGGCAATAAAGACAAATTTTTGGATGGCATCCTATCGAGACAGCATCCTCAGCGGCCTTCCGAACGGCTTAATTCCTAGGCGGCCTCGCTACTCTACTCGGCTTTCTTTTGAAGGACGTAATGAACATTCATTTCCATCCACGAGCATCAAGGCATTTATTGCCTTATTCTCAATTATGGCTTCCACGTTAGCCCCCTTGCGTCGGCATCGGCCTCAATAGCACCTGGCATCAGCGTCAGCCTCAACAGCGCCTTGGCGTCGGCCTCGCGTCTACGCATCGGCCTACGTGCATCCACTTGCTAGAAAAGGAACCTTTGGCTCCGGCCTCCAGCGACGATCTCCAGCGACGGCCTCCAGCGCCGACCTTTCAGCGACGGCCTCCAGCGCCGGCCTTTCAGCGACAGCCTTTGGCTCCGGCCTCCACCAACGGCCTCCAGCGATGGCCTCTAGCGCCGGCCTCCAGCGACGGCCTTTGGCTCCGGCCTCCAGCGATGGCCTCCAGCGCCGGCCTCCAGCGATGGCCTCCAATGCCGGCCTCCAGCGATGGCCTCCAGCGACGGCCTCCAGCGACGGCCTCTATCTCCGGCTTCCAACAACATCGTTGGTCCTAACTTGGTGCCTTTTTGCATGCACAATGATCCGTCTCAGGCAACAGATCCCATGATTCGAGGTCTATTGCCATGTACCTCGCTCACTGAAATCATGGGCAAGTACTAGCACACTCGGCAGTTACCGCTACAAGCGGCCTCATCCAGCAACGACTTAACCACTTGCCGTTCAGAGAAATTTATCCCAATGAGGAAGATTCGATGGTTCCAACGGAACGAGGTAAACAGGACCCCCCAGACAGGTATAAGAGGAGGACCCGAGCTCAATGCAAGGGGCTCTCTCTCTCGCCCGATCTATCGCTCTCTATCTCTCAACTCCTATCTCACTACTACAGAACTGAGCGACAAGTTTACTAACTTGAGCGTCGGAGGGTCCTCATCGGGAGCACCGACCGGGGACTTCTTGTAGGGTTCCAAAGAAGGGAGACGACTCCTCTATCTTACTTGAAAGCCCACGACAAACCTCAACATGCCCGTCGCTCAATACGGTTGATTTGTCTGCATCAGATTGGCGTGCCAGGTAGGGGGCGGTCAGCGATGCTGGTTTGCATATCTCATCCCATTTTTATCAAAATGGTGGATCGTAAAGATGGTGATGACAAGAATCAGAAAAGCTTTCACCAGTTATGCTGGGGGGCACCTTCAACGAGCTGAGCAAAAGCCTCGGAGGCAACATCTCATGACCATGCAACAGCGAGCAAAAGCTTTCACTCGCTTTGTGGTCACTGCCCAGGCCAGCCATCCTTCATCCTGCCGGGAATCTCCCCAGCAAGAGGTCCACCATCCTGAAGCTCACCAACGACTTAAAGCTCAGAGAGCCATCACTCGCCGCCCAAGCAGCCTTCTCTCCTATGGACGGCGACACAAAGGGAGGCCCAAGTAAGGGCAGCGGTACCTCCACTTCAACCAATTTGATTCCCCAAGGGGCAGACCACCAGCGGGAGCGCTCAAGTCTGTAGAAGGAAAACAGGGGTGCCGCAAGAGCTAAGTACGCTGCACTTAAGATAGTATTTCTTCATTGATACTTAAAAATATCATGCAGGGGAGACTGACTCTGCATTAGTATTCAAGACCAACCTCGCATTGGCGTCTCAAAAGACCAAAGACCGACTCCGTATTGGCACCAAAGACCAGCTCCGCGTTGGCATTAAAGACCGACTCCGCGTCGGCACAAAAGACTGGTTCTGCACCGGCAACTTAAGACCGGCTCTGCGTCGGCACAAAAAGATCGGTTCTGCACCGGCAACTTAAGACTGGCTCCGCATCAGCACAAAAAGACTGGTTCCACACCGGCAACTTAAGACCAGCTCCGCGTTGGCACAAAAAGACCGGTTCCGTACCGGCAACTCAAGCCCGGCTCCGCGTCGGCACCTCCAAGCCCGGCTCCGCGTCGGCACCTTCAAGCCTAGCTCCAAGTCGGCACACTCAAGCTCGGCTCCGCGTCAGCACCTCCAAGCCCGGCTCCGCCTCGGCACACTCAAGCCCGGCTCCGCCTCGGCACATTCAAGCTCGGCTTCGCGTCGGCACTTTCAAGCCCGGCTCCACGTCGGCACCTCCAAGCCCAGCTCTGCATCGGCACATTCAAGCCCGGCTCCGCGTCGGCACCTCCAAGCCCAGCTCCGCGTCGGCACATTCAAGCCTGGCTCTGCGTCAGAACATTCAAGCCCGGCTCTACGTCGGCACCTCCAAGCCCGGCTCCGCGTCGGCACCTCAAAGCTTGGCTCCGCATCGGCACGTTCAAGCCTGGCTCCGTGTCGGCAATCCAAGCCTAAGACCTCCTGCGGATTCCATTCCAGCTGCCCTTGGATTTCAGCACTGGTTCCCCCCCTCCGCCTTCAATCAACACGGTTCCCTGGGGGCAAGTCATCAACTCTGCAGAAGGAGACCAATTTCTTTAAAGAAAAAGGCACCTGAGCCTGGTCCAAGCACCCTCAGGTCACCCTTCGGGGTTAAAAAGGCTCCTAACGACTTTCAACTCCAGGTCATCCTTCGGGGTTAAAAAGGCTCCTGACGACTTTCAACTCTCAGGTCACCCTTCGGGGTTAAAAAGGCTCATGACGACTCTCAACTCTCAGGTCACCCTTCAGAGTTAAAAATGCTCCTGATGACTTTCAATTCTCAGGTCACCCTTCGAGGTTAAAAAAGCTCCTGACGACTCTAACTCTCAGGTCACCCTTCGGGATTAAAAAGGCTCCTGAAGACTTTCAACTCTCAGGTCACCCTTCGGGGTTAAAAAGGCTCCTAACGACTTTTAACTCTCAGGTCACCCTTCGGGTTAAAAAGCTCCTGACGACTCTTAACTCTCAAGTCACCCTTCGGGTTAAAAAGGCTCCTGACGACTCTCAACTCTCAGGTCACCCTTCGGGGTTAAAAAGGCTCCTGACGACTCTCAACTCTCAGGTCACCCTTCGGGATTAAAAAGGCTCCTGAAGACTTTCTACTCTCAGGTCACCTTTCGGGGTTAAAAAGGCTCCTGACGACTTTCAACTCTCAGGTCATCCTTCGGGGTTAAAAAGGCTCCTGACGACTCTCAACTCTCAGGTCACCCTTCTCAGGTCACCCTCGGGGTTAAAAAGGCTCCTGACGACTCTCAACTCTCAGGTTACCCTTCGGGGTTAAAAAGGCTCCTGACGACTTTCAACTCTCAGGTCATCCTTCGGAGTTAAAAAGGCTCCTGACGACTCTCAACTCTCAGGTCACCCTTCGGGGTTAAAAAGGCTCCTAAAGACTCTCAACTCTCAAGTTACCCTTCGGGGTTAAAAAGGCACCTAACGACTCTCAACTCTCAGGTCACCCTCCGGGGTTAAAGGCTCCCGAGCATGGTCCCATCCCAGCGACCCTCGGGTCACCCTCGGGGTTCAAAAGTCTCTCGATGGCCTCAACTTTGCCTTAGCGGCTTCGTCACAACAGCCTCAATGGCTTCAACTCTATATCAGCGACCCTCGGCCCCATCTCCTCTCTTCTGGCGGATGCCTTAGCCCCTCAGCATCTAAGCCCGACTTCGCGTCAGCAACTAAAGACCGGCTCCGTGTCAGCACCAAAGACCGGCTCTGCGTCGGCACCAAAGACTGGCTCTGCATCGCCACCTAAAGACTGGCTCTGCATCGGCACCAAAGATCGGCTCCGCATCGGCACCAAAGACCAGCTCCGCGTTGGCACCTAAAGATCGGCTCCGCATCGGCACCAAAGACTGGCTCCGCATCGGCACCAAAGACCGGCTCCGCGTCGGCACCTAAAGACCGGCCCCGTGTCGGCACCTAAGACCGGCTCCACATCGGCACCTAAGACCGGCTCTGCGTCGGCACTCATGCTCGGCTCCACGTCAGCAATCCAAGCCTGGCTCCATGTCGGCAACAAGCCCGAGTCCCCTCGGCACCAAAAGCCTGACTCCGCGTTGGCACCTGAAGCCCAAAGCCAGCTCGGCACCAAAGCCCAAAGACTGACTCCAACGCTGGCAGCAAAGATCGTTGGCGCAAAGAAAAAGGCACCTGACGACTCTCAGCTCTCAGGTCACCCTCCGGGGTTAAAGGCTCCCAAGCATGGTCCCACCACAGCGACTCTCGGGTCACTCTTTAGGGTTAAAAAGGCTCTCGACGGCCTCAACTCTGATTTAGCAGCTTATCACAACCTCAACAGCTTCATAGCGGCTCTAACTCTGCCTCAATGGCCAATGGCCAATCGAGTAAAACCTTTATCTAAATTATGTACCAGCAACATATACATCAGCCATCAAGAAGCCCCAAGACAACTCAGTTGGGAGAGGCCAACTCCCCAGCTCACAGTTGATGGGCACCCACTTTCAAATTTTATGACAAGTAGAAGACCCAAAGTCAACTCACAGTTAGGAGAAACTGACTCCCCAACTCATAGTTGATGGGCATCCACTTTCAGGCTTGCATAGGGAAAGGATTACTAACTGCCAGTCGAGGGTAACCCACTTACCCTCAAAACTTTGCTTAAAAGTTTTTTTTGAACAGGCAAAAGCATGGCTCCAAAGAGCATGAAGACGTCTGCACAAGGTAGCGCCAAAGGAAAAGGGTTTCCCCACTTGGGAGGAATCATAGTTGAAGTTGATAGGAAAGGATAGATGCGAAGGTAAAAAGTTCTACACTCCTTTCGCTTAGCTAACGCGGGGCACATAAGCTCAGGAGTGTGGGGGGCATTTGATGGGGCTGGTTGACCCCATGGGCAATAAAGATAATTTTTGGATGGCATCCTATCGAGACGGCCATCCTCAGCGGCCTTCCCGAACGGCTTAATTCCTAGGCGGCCTCGCTACTCTACTCGGCTTTCTTTTGAGGACGCAATGGACATTCAATTCCATCTACGAGCATCAAGGCATTTATTGCCTTATTCTCAATTATGGTTGCCACGTTAGCCCCCTTGCGTCGACGTCGGCCTCAACAGCACCTGACATCGGGTCAGCCTCAACAGCGCCTTGGCGTCGCCTCGCCTCTCCGCGTCAGCCTATGTGCATCCACTTGCTAGAAAAGGAACCTTTGGCTCCAGCCTTCAGCGACGACCTTTGGCTCCGGCCTCCAGCGACGGCCTCCAGCGACAGCCTTTGGCTCCGGCCTCCATCGACGGCCTCCAGCGCCGGCCTTCAGCGCCGGCCTCCAGCAACGGCCTCCAACGACGGCCTCCAGCGACGGCCTCCAGCAACGGCCTTTGGCTTCGGCCTCCAGCGATGGCCTCCAGCGACGGCCTCTGTCTCTGGCTTCCAACAACATCGTCGGTCCTAACTTGGTGCCTTTTTCGCATGCACAATGACCCGTCTCAGGAAACAGATCTCGTGATTTGAGGTCTATTGCCGTGTACCGCGCTCACTGAAATCACGGGCAAGTACTAGCATGCTCGGCAGTTACCGCTACAAGCGGCCCTCATCCAGCAACGGCTTAACCACTTGCCGTTCAGAGAAACTTATCCAACGAGGAAGATTCGATGGTTCCAACGAAACAAGGTAAACGGGACCCCCCAGACAGGTATAAGAGGAGGACCCGAGCTCAATGCAAGGGGCTCTCTCTCTCGCCCGATCTATCGCTCTCTCTCTCTCAACTCTTATCTCACTACTACAGAACTGAGCGACAAGTATACTAACTTGAGCATCGGAGGGTTCTCGCCGGGAGTACCGGCTGAGGACTTCTTGCAGGGTTCCGAAGAAGGGAGACGACCCCTCCATCCCACTTGGAAGACCACACAAACCTCAGCATGCCCGTCGCTCAATACGGTTAATTTGTTCGCATCATATGTATTCTACATGCTAATTTTTCATATTGATATTACTTGTATGTGATTAAAAGTGATGTGGATCTTGGTCCTATCTTAAACTCACAGCATGAGAAAGAGAAGGGAGAGAGCAATATTGATAGAGAGAAAGAGGTAGGGAGAGAGGGAGAAGCGGTGGACGGCGCCAGGTAGGGGGCTGTCCTCATTGGTTGACTTTGCCCCAGGCTATGGCATAGTGGGAGGTCAGAGAGAGACAAGAAGAGGGAGATTGACAAAGGAGGTAGAGAGAGGCGCACCGGATTAGGGTAGTGTTTAGCATGTATAGGGGCGGTCCTATGCCGCCCTTGTTCCAAGGATGTCATTTGGCTTGGAGAGAAGACAAGAAGAGAGAAAGAGATAAAAAAAGGAAGAAAATGAGAGAGGAATATAAAGAGGCCATGGTTCACTAGTGAAGGGTGGGAGGTGAGTGATTTAGGAAAAAGAAGGAAGAGAGATTAAATAGAGGGTATGCTACCTTTTCTCGTTCGATTGCATCACTAACAAAGAGAAGGTGACTATTGATGGCTCAAGCGAGGGCAAGGAATAACATCCCTTTGGTGCCCCAGGGAGCACTATTGGTACCACAGAGTGGCGCCGCAGCAGGGCCTCCCCCCTCCTTTGTTCACAGAAGGAAGATGGGATTGAGCCTGCATTTCAAACGAATTCCAGTCAGACTATGCTTTACACAACATTTTTGAAAAAAGATAAATGGAAAACCATCTGGACCCAAGCCTTAGAAATCTTGAGAGAGAAATAGTTTACTGAATTTTATTGAGAAAGAAGTTATCCTAGGGCTGAAAACGGATCGGATACGGATAGGATAGTAGTATATCCGTATTTGTATCCATATTTTTAACGGATATGAATACGGATACGAATACTAAATGGATATTAAAATTCATATCCATATTTATTCTAAATGGATACGGATACGAATCGGATATCAAGTATATCCATATTTATTATATATGGATACAGATACGAATCGGATATCCAGCATATCCATATTTATTATACGGATACAGATACGAATCGGATATCCAGCATATCCATATTTGTTATATACGGATACGGATACGAATCGGATATCCAGCATATCCATATTTATTATATACGGATATGGATACGAATCGGATATCAAGCATATCCATATTTGTTATATACGAATACAGATACGGATATGAAGATAGAAATTTCTATGATCTCATGATGGTATTATATGATGAATAGTTGTGAAAGAGTTAATAATAGAGAAATACTAAAGAAGCCACTAAACTCCCTATTGTCTACCATAAGAACAAAACATAGGCAATAAGAATATGCACTACAGTAAAAATTAAGTATAGCAACGCTTTTTAGCCGACGCATGAATGAAGCGTGAGAATTTATGGAGATTGCCAACGCTTTTTAAAGCGTCGGCAGGCCCGTCATTGCCCCGCGGTGGAGGAGATCGAACGCTTGCAGACTCTATGATAGGGGACTCGAGGAAGTCTTTGTTCTACCCGGGTCTTCATTGGTAGGGGAGAAGTCGTCCGCCTGAAGCTGGCGGCAAAGGAGCAGATGTTCCCTTTTCTTTTTCCAAGGCGTCTTTGCAAATGCCCTAACCCAAAGCCCTCTTTCTCATCGCTTCTTTCTTTCTTCTTTCTTTCTCCATTCACCTTCGAAGTGATCATGAGAGAGTGCATCTCCATCTACATCGGCCAGGTCGGCATCCAGGATGGCAACGCGTGATGGGAGCTCTACTGTCTCGAACATGGCATCCAAGTCGATCTCTTCTCTCTTTTCTCTTAACATCTGGCTCTGTTCTAGTTCTTACAAACGTTTGATGTTGGGATTCATTTCCTTGGATCGATTCGTAGCCCGATGGCCAGATTATCGGCAGAGGAAGGCAAGGGAAGCAGCAGATGGCCTGTGCAAGAGGCTCGAGGAGGAGCTTGCCATGAAGCAAGAGAGGTGGACCGGGTGTTGAGGGATATTGAAGAGGAGAGGAGGATACTGAGGATTGCTGAGGTGTGGAGAGAGGAGAGGGTCCAGATGAAGCTATCAGAGGCCAGGTTGCTGATGGAGGAGAAGCTTCAGGAGATGGCAGCGTTTCAGAGCAAGAGAGAATTAGAGGCAGCAAAGATCAAAACCAGTGCCTACCGCCAGCTCTTCCACCCCGAGCAGCTCATCAGCGGCAAGGAGGATGCCGCCAACAACTTCGCTCGTGGCCACTACACCAGGAAGACCCCATCCATCTAATCTATCTGGATGATATTTCACGTCGCCTTAGCGTTGAAAATATGATTTAATGTGTTTGTCGAAATGCTTTAGTCAGAAAGGAGATTGTGGACCTGTGTTTGGACCGCATCCGGGGCCGACAACTACACCGGCCTCCAGGGTTCCTCGTGTTCCATGCGGTCGGTGGTGGGACTGGCTCCGAGCTTGGTTCTCTGCTTTTGGAGAAGCTCTCTGTGGACTATGGCAAGAAGTCGAAGCTCAACTTTACCATATACCCTTCCCCTCATGTCTCGACAAGGCCATTTACAAAAGGCTTTGAAGCAGGGCAGAGCAGCGGAACGTCTGAAGAAATGGTGGGTCCAGCACTCACAAGCATTGATGACCAGTACGTGCGCAATGGGATCAGACATTGCGAACGGGTTGCCAGCTTAATTGCCAGAAGTCATCGATGCCGAGACAGCTGGAAGCCGGAGGAGAAGCAGGATGGAACCAGGTGATGAGGTAAAAGAGGTGGAGGAAATAATAAGGATGGGAGCTCAGCTATGTGTCTTTATCTTGAAGGACCTGAGATTGCGGAGAGTGACAGCGAGGATGAAGAAGAAGAGAGCGAGGTCAGCAGGCTCCTATGGTTGCTGGTGGGGCTCAGCCACGTTAAAACCCTTAAACTGGAATTTGATACTGAAGCTGCCGAGGTTGGTCTCTTGATTCCTTCCGCCGTTATAAGCTAATTATTATCATCCAATTTATTTTTGTTACGTGTTTTCTTTTCTTTTGTCAAGTGCTTGGCGTTCCAAGAGGTGATCCCAATTAGTCTGGCGCCTGAACGTCACATGATCCAGTTGAAGAAGCTATTTCTCAAAATGCACTTCAATGACGTCTATCTTGCTTCATTACTATCATGCATCTTTAGTAGCTCTCCAAATTTGCAAGAGCTTACAGTTGGAGTAAGTCGTCCAGAATAATTTCTTCATTACATTTCCGTCATTGTTTGGTGTAACGTCCTTCTGTGCCTCTTCATAATGTGACAGATAGATGATCTCCATATGTACTCAGAGATGGTCGAGGAAGATTATTGGGATAGACAGATACCTTCTGAGTGTGTGAGGAATCAGCTGAAAACTATTACGCTGTACTTCCAGGATAATTTTGTGGAGGATTATTGCATTGGCTTTCCTAGATTTCTGTTGATGAATGCAAGTGCTCTGGAAAAGATGAGTATCAATTACACTCTGAATGAAGAAGAGAAATCCTCATTTCCACGCTTCCAACAAGAACTGTTGTGCGTGCAAAAGGCTTCACCTGATGCCGTTCTTGAGTGGACGTTTTCGGATAGTTTTTTTATAACTTTTTTTAGAAAAAAAAAAAAAACACTGTATGTTATGTGTCTTGCATGCAGCTCACATTTTTGGCATAGACACTTGGTACTTTTCTATGATCTTGTAAGCTTTTTTCCACTCTCCCATGTGATACTTCTTTTTTAGTTGCAAGAGAAGCTATTACTTATATGCTACAATACTTCTATACTCGTGTGTGCTCTGTTGTTGAGGTAGTCTTGTTTTTGGAGGATAGGCAGAATGTGGTGGAGGTTGGTTTTTTTTTACTTTATTTTATTTTTTGTATGCCTTGCATGAGCAACAGCAATTAATATCATGTTGCAGGCTTCTTAGCCTGCTGGTTTTGTCAGATGAGCAGGTATTCAAAAGATTTAATATTCAGGTTTGTTAATGGAATTGCATGCTTTTTGAGAGAGAGTTAGTGGAAATATATGTTGTCTATGCCCTTGGTGATACCATGTTTGATTTTGTGGTATTTAATCAATCATTAGATCTTCCTTTGTTTGATCAATACCAATATTTTCAGTCAATCTTTGTGCCCTTCATCTAGTCCTTTGATGAGTTAATTCATTTTGAATTCATTTTCCTAGATGCCTGTGGTCTGAGTTATATGTTCTAAGCATGCTTTTCAACATGGTGCTTTCCTTGTTCATTTGCATTTGTAAACAATGTTGTACATGTTCTAAAATGAACAGATGGTTTTTTTTTTTTCCTCTCTTGAAGTTTTGATTAAATAAATCTCTATCACAATTTTCTGCCAAAACAGACCATCTACTTGTCTTGCTCCTTGTTCCTTTTCATTGCTAACTGATATGATAAAGCAAATTAATTTCATTTTTTCTTGATTTGATTAATTACCTGCTATAGGCTGCAATTGATGGTGTTGTAAACATTACAGGAAATAAAAATTTAAGCGTTGAGAATTGCAGATATCCTGGCTTGTGCTCTAAATATTGAAAGCATGGGCATGATTTTTCTTTTTCTTCATCCAGCTCAGTTTTGAATTATATTTTTTTTTGTAAGATGCAAAGATTTAGTTGTTCTTCAAATATTGTAAGATGAAACCCTCCAACATGGCAAATCTAATCAGCATTATTCGTTCAATCTATTGATATCATCTTTACCTGCTTATAAACTATTGCAAGGCCTTATGCTTTGTTGTCCAATAACTTGTTCAGGAATTTCTCTTTCCAAGATTTGAAAATCAATGTATTGCAAGTTAGGAAGGATGGATCTGATTTTGAGAAGTATAGGACAATCTTTAGTTACTGTTCAGCTGACCCTTGTGGTGGTGGAAATGCGCTGAGGAAAAACAATATTGAATTTATAACATTTTGTTAATTACCTCCGAGTCATTGGATTGGTTCTAGGTTAATATAGCTGTGAAGAGACTGTACTTTTAAGAGTTTTAAGATATCAGAATTCTGATGCAATTCAATCATCTGGAGTAGGTGCAACTTTTTAAGTGGTTACTATGCTGAGAGCTTCGCTGCATTTAATTTGTATATTTTATAAGGTTATCATCAAATCTTAGATTACCAAGAGACTTAAACAGTGGAGCAAGCATGAGAAGAATGAGAGCAGGAAGCTGAAGGAACCATTTTGGGGCTTGAAAAATATCTGATTTGATTACTGCTGGAGCTTATCTTATAAACCGAAGGATCAGGATTAGGAAAGCATATTGGATACTTGTCTCCGAAAATTTGATATACTGGCTAGTTTTAAATAAAGATTGTCATAGTAACAGTGAATGAATTATGACACCAATCTATTGTTAATGGTGAAGGCCTATGATTGAAGATAGCTGAATTTGATATTGTTTGCTTAATTTTTTTTTTTTTTTATTGTTGGCGTTGGGGGGGGGGGGGGGGGCTGGTTTGGGGGGGTGGCGTGGGTTTTGGGTTGGGGGAGGTGAAGCTGGGCGGGTTTTTTTTTTTTTTTGTTGGGGTGGGGTGGGGGGGGGGAGGGGGGGAAACGGCGGGCGGGCGGGTCCCCCGCTTTTTGGGGGAGGGGAATCGGGGTTTTGGGTTGAGGGAGGGGAAGCGGCGGGCTTTCTGTGGTGGGGGGGCTCTGGAGGGATTGGGCAATAATGTTGCTGACGCTTTTTAAAAGCGTCGGCAAACTATAAAAAGGGTCGGCAAACTATAATTTGTCGACACTTTTAAAGCGTTGGCACAATTTTTATCGACGCTTTAAAAAGCGTCGGCAGATTATAGTTTACCGACGCTTTCTAAAAGCGTCGGCAAACTTCTTCTCCACCTCCTTTCTAGCGACGCTTTTAAAAGCGTCAAAAGGCTATATCCCGACGCTAAAAAGCATCGGGAAATAGTTTTAAAAGCGTGTTACCCTTGTATTTACTGTAGTGATGGCTACATAAATGTTCTCTTAAGAAACTTGAAAGAAGTTGAAATCCACAACAAATCCAACTAAGCAACAGTGTGACATGACCTAAAATATTTGAGATGGAAATCATTAAGCATTGAGACAAGAATTTTTACGGAAATGTAGACATATATAAGAATTTGCAGTTCACTAATACAAAAAAATGCATAAATACAATAGGAAAAGCAAAATGTCAAGCATATTTTCTTGAGTACTACTAAGAAATACAAGTAACATGTTTTACAAAGACTTACCAACATTGGTGTTATGTACATAGCAAGTTCACCAAAGAATGGCAGGAAAGAAGCCTTGAATGTTTTGATCAAAGTGCCCAAACAATTACCAACCTGAAGAACACAAAGGAACAAAAACATAGGACAAAGGTCAAGTTTTATAATATATAATGATCATATCAAGGGGCTAGGCTTAAAATAAGTAATTTGCCAAGCATCCATGAAGCATGATTTTTGAAAATATATCACAGACCTGATCAAAGACGTATGATTCTTGAAAAATATCACAGACCTGATCAAGGAAATGAATAAATATCCTCCAGGACGCTAGTAACTTATTAGATATAGGGACATAATTTGAGTTGGCTCAGAAAGATATTATCAGATGTTATTTTCTGATGGTTACAATTTGCATGCATCGAGTCAGGAAATGCTATGAATCTGCCAACATCATGGCCCTTAGCTCAGATAGAGTGTCAAACATATGCTTCACAAATCACAACGGTTGCATTTAGAAATGCCCTCCAAGTCATGATTTCAGTGTCAAACATATGCTTCACAAATCACAATGGTTGCATTTAGAAATGCCCTCTAAGTCATGATTTTACAGCCCGCACATTGAGCGTCAAAACAAATTGGAAGTCCCTATCATCATTGCCAAATTAAATTGAATAGGCTCAAAATATTATCACAGCCCATACAAGCACAAAATTTTTGGAATGAAATAAACAAGGCAAAATTGGCAGGTTGAGGTCGGCATCGATTGCCCCCGATACATGGCAACATTGGCAACCTGCATATGCCATATAGTTTGCATTATATGATTCATATTATATAGCTGAAAGCATTAAGTCATAACATGAAAATATTAATAGGATTTGTTGACGATAAATCTTAAATGCATCTCATAAACTCAAATGTCATAAGAAGTATTTCATAAACTATTAAGTAAAAAGTTCACAAATAATTGAATAACATCATATGACAATCTTCAATGCTCTAATCATCCTGAAATAAAACATGTTAAGAATATTATTAGTACAAAAGTTCAATATATAAATAAAAATAATAACTTATTTTTTAAAAACTACACATCATTTGCATTTACCTTATCCAACATAGCAGAGAATTGAGATCATGAACAATGGAAGGAATATGACCTGAAACGAAATTTTAAAAAATAGTAAAATATTATAAATAAGTTAAATCTAATAAAAATATTATCTAAAATGCAATAAGTTACCTTTTTTCTTAGATCTAAGCCAATCTTGAAGACAAATCACAGCTTCAACAATATCAGGATCTAATGAACTTCGAAATGCATCTATCACTCGTCCACCTGTACTAAATGCTGATTCTGAAGGTACAGTAGATACTGGAATTGCCAAAATATCTCTTGCAATCCAAGACAAGATAGATACTTTGGACCATTAGATTTTCACCATCCTAAAATATCAAAAGCATCACCTTCAACCCATTCCTCCCATATATATATCCAAATCTGTTCTAATTTGTTATTGTTGTGCATTCTTCTTCATAAATTGTGCCAACTTTTTTTTTTCTTCCTTCAATCTCATCAAACTCATCAGAAATATATCCGCTATCTCTCGATGAACCAATATCATGAGTAATTGGAATAGAAAATGAAGGAATTTTTTTTTCTTTCATACTCACTATAAAGGTTTCGAATAATATTTTGAACATCACTGACCTCTTTTTCTCCATTTAAAGAGTAAATATGTGAGTAATAAAATTCTACCATCTTCATTTTGTAACAAGGATCTAAGAATGAACCCACTGCTAGCATGAGATTAGATTGTTGCCAATATTGTCAAACTTCTCCTTCATTGATAATGTCATAAAGAGAAAAAGTTGATCCTTAGGATTTGTGCACCATTCAATAATTTGCAATTGAATTTCATAAAATTCTTGAAAAAAGAGATTTACAGTCGGATATAATGTGACTGAAAGGAGCTCGGTGATGTTATAGAAGTTTTTCAAAGCTTGACAAAATGTTTTTACCTCTATCCAATTATCATTTGTTGGGCACATATCATATTTGTATGGATCAAGACACTGCAATCTTTTAAAAGCCTCTTTATAATAACAAGCATCCCTTAGCATCATGTACGTAGAGTTCCACCGTGTTGGGACATCAATTGACAAACCTCTACGTGTATCCAAATTACATTCTTTAGCCCTCTTTTCAAACTCCTCTAACTGTAGTGGAGAGCTTCGAACAATCTTCACATTTCTCTGATATTTTCAATTGCCATATTAATTTTTTTTAGTCCATCCTGCACAACTAAATTAATAATATGTGCAGCACATCTCACATGAAAGAACTTGCCATTATATACAAGTGCTCCTTGAAGCCTATCCATGATTTCTCTGACACATACATCATTGGCACGATCATTATCCAATGTTAATACAATAACTTACGATCAATGTTCCAATCAATCATATTTTTGATAAATGTATTACACAAATTGACTCCAGTATGTCTTCCTCCCATATGCATAAAATTAATTATTTTCTTTTTCAAATTCCAATCATCATCAATGAAATGTGCTGTCACAAAAATAAGACTTATTTTGTCTAGAAGTCCACAAATCCATAGTTGCACTTATCCGACATGAAAGTAAACCAAACATATCATAAACTTTTTTTTTTCCTCTAAATATGTTTCCATAATCCCTTTTCTAAGGGTTATGCGACTCTTTAATTCAAAAGATGGTCTTAAAGACTTAATAAAATCAATAAATCCTTCATGATCAACCATAGCAAATGGGTATTCATGCATAACAAACATCCGTATAAGCTTCTTACGACTAACATCTCCATCATATGTATAGGCACTCAAAGAACAAGTGCCATCCTCTTTTTGCAATGATGTTTGTAACATTAGTTGGCCTTTGACATTAGTATTCTTCAAAAATTAATGGCACTTATCAAGATGATTTTTCAAATGTGTTGTCCCCAACCTACTAGCTCCATTAAATATTCTTTTGCAGTGATTACATCTTGCTTCTTCTGTTTTAAAAATTTTTCATCAACTTCCTTTTCTAATTCATACTTTGTAAAATCATCCCAAATTTCAGATGTTAGCTTTTTCTTTTGTCTTTTTCTCTCTATTTGATTTGTAGGCTCAACTGATTTGCTATTTGCATCTTCAATAGTTCACTAGAAGACATGATATATAAAACTGCATTCAAATATAAAAATAAAATATATAATTAGAAAATCCATGATCACACCGAGGAAATTGACCTCTAAAAGAATCAACAATGAAAAGGCAAATGTTATGATAAATACATTGTAACACCAAAAATAAAAATAAAATAAAATAAAAATAAAATACAAAGGCTATGATGTCGAAAATATAGCAATGCAAGAGTCACATTCAAGCCAAGGTACATGATCAAGAGAACGTATAAAAAGGAATTTCATAAAAATGAAGCTCAATATAATTCCAAGAATAAGAGGCCAATGCATCCTGCATTCACTCCAATGAATTGATCTTATCAATGCACCAAGGATCACCAGCATGCTAAAAGCCAATACAAAGAATTAGACTCTACCAATGCTGTACCAGCTATCTGCTAATGCAGGTACCAAAATCAGTACTTTAAACCTTGGTGCAGTGATCACTGCACTACACTTCCTTTATGTCATGTGCAATTTAGCAGGCAGGACCACTTCCAAAGTCAAAAAAGCTAACCAAGGGATATCAATGTAAGAAGACGAGAAGGAGAGAGTTATCTCAACAAAAAGAGAAATCTTTGAGGCATATTCCTTCACTAGTCAACAAAATATTCAATTTAGAAATGAAGTGTAAAATAAGACAACAGAATATATTAGACCCCATAAAACCAAGCCGCCCATTTTAATTCATTGAGCATTTTGTAACAACTCAAAAAATAAATTTGTCAATGTCTATATTACTAATTCCTGTCATTATTGTTTAGAAAAGAATATTTAGCAAGGAAGTTAAATGTAGCAGAAGTATCCAAATCATGCACCTCTTGCATCTATCTAAAAGCATATCCTAGATGACATACCTCCAAAATCAAATGTTACAATCCCAAGAGCCAATTGATCATTTCAAAGGGAAACTAAACACTGTGAGACTAATTATAGTCCTTAAACTTTGAAATTGCCCAAACATCCATGAAGGTTAACCCAAGCACGGCAAGCAAGCATTATCTTCACTAACTGGTAGGCATTTGACTCTTATAGATGTCATAGGTCAGCATGCTAAGAATAAGAAAAATAAGGGTTCCCTGGAGAGCAAGGTGGCATACAATATGGAGCATTGGCAAGGACTTGGCATATCTAGGTGTCTTAATCTTACTAATGCAGAACCTCAAGGGGGTGCTCCAAGGAGACTCACTAGCATCTTCGGACTAGCCTATGCAAATGCCTTGAGGCCCATTAGTAAGGCATTTATAAGACAGAGGATGATTCCTTGGTTAATATGAACTTAAAATCTCAAACTCTGTAAGCAGCAAGGGACATATTCACATGTTACAAACCAGTCATAGAACATTCTAAAACATCGGTGGATCTCAACTTAATCCACAAACCCAAACTCACGTAGATCAGTTGAGGCATAGTGGTCATGATTAACATTTATTAAATAATTTCAGTTGCTTCCCTCAAATGAAAATATAAAAGAAGGTAAATTTGCTACTGCAAATAGTTATGTCTCCTAAAACTATTAGGATCAAAGCACTTCATTGGAAATGGTTAACATTTATTGAATGAATTTTAGTTGCTTCCTTGAAATGAAAAAAATAAAAGAAGGTAAATTTGCTACTGCAAATAGTTATTGCCCCTAAAACTATTAGGATCAAAGGACTTCATTGGAAAATATATATATATAAAGTCTACCTAGCCTATAACTCTTCATGAAGCATTCTTGTCATCCTAACAATGTGATAAGCAGGACAAATAAAAAATGTGCCACGTTAAATTTAGAGGCAGTGAAACATGCAAATATATAACAGTCATAAAATACATCTTGTTGATGAGTTTCAAAATATAAAATCATGATGCAAGTACATTAAGTAGTTCACAATCAAGCAAAGTAAATACATTGATATCTTAGAAAGCAAATCACAATATACTACAAACCAAAAGAATTTATAAAAAGATTTAAGCATGTCTAAACATGAAAAATACTATCTGTCTTCACAATAGAGAGGGTAAAATATCTCATATAGAAAATGGGAAAAAAAACAGCTTGGAACAGGGAAATATAAAATAAGATCATGCTTTGCTACAATCACATCCAGATAACCACAGGTATTTCCAAAGAGACGGAACCTATTACCTGTTGCAGTGTTGCTCCCCTGTTTCACCCAAAAACAGTGGAACAATCGAGCCGGCGGCCCGGGCCGCCGCCCACACCGGGGTGGCCCAGCCACCGTCGACCGGCTAGGAGGCGACCGCTGACGCGGCCGGACTCCCCCCCCCCCACTCTCTCTCTTTCTCTCTCTTTCTCTCTTTCACTTTGTTGCGGCCTGTTACAGTGCCAGCGGCATGGCCAGCCGGACTCCACCGGATGCACGCCCGGCACCAGTGAGGTCACTGACTACCGTTCAGGCCCGGCGAGGCGGCGAGCACGCCGCCGGGCCCGAACCAAGATCAAGACGGCGAGCACGGTGGAAGGAAAGGAAAGGAAGCTTCTGCTTACTTGATGACGACCGACGGACTGAGCACGGTGGAAGGAAAGAAAGCTTCCGCAATGGTCCGATGCCCAATGGATCGCTCCTCCTCGCTGCCAGGAAGTCGGAAGGAAGCCTGGACGTGGGAAGGGAGCGGGCTGTGCACCTGTGCGGTTGTGCCAAAAAAAACGAAGCAAGTCTGGATCGCTCGCTCCTCCTCGACCACCGGGTTGTGGCACTGTCTCCTTCGTTGCTTCCGGGATGGTCCGATGGAGCGATGGGAAGGCTGGAGGGAGTTTAGAAGAGTAGAAGTGGGATTGTGGGAAGCCGGAAGGGACAAGGGAGCATGCTGTCAAAGAAAAAAATGAACGAAAAAGAAACAGGACGGGAGCAGCTTTGTACGGACGTGTCGATTGCTCGGCATTTTAATTTGAATTTTTTATTTAAAAAATAGATGTTGTGTCGCTCGGCGTGGGCGCCCGGCGGGTTTTGTATTTTTTTTTAAATATTAACCGAATATTTATAATAAAACGGATATCCGTATCCGTATTTAAATATATATATATATTCGTATTTGTATTTGTATTTGATTAATTTTTAAATTAAATATCCGAATCCGTATCCGAATCCGATTAAACTATAGAATAAATATCTGAATTTGATATGATTCGAATATAAATATGAATACGATCGAAGTTTATCCGATCCATTTTTAGCCCTAAGTTATCCACAGGAGCATTACATAGTATACTATTGGATGCCATAAAGAAGTTTTCAATTGATTGATATAATTTGATTGCAAGAATAGCCAAAAACATTTTTCAACAAGAAAAGAAACTCATAGGAAATTTTATCTTGCATGGGGAATTCCCTGCCATCATCCAACAAGGAGATGATAAGGTTCCTCCTTTCCTCCAAGAGATAACCTTAGAGAAAAAACATGCGTTAGTTTCAATAGAATATACATAGCACACTTATGAGGGTTTAAGGAAGCATTATTATTATGAAATTATGAATAATAGTATAATGGACTAAAGTAATATTTAATGTTGGGATGTTTTCTATTATAAATTGAGAATAAGAAATTTCAATCCAAACTGAAATTTTTTAAGGGAGAAAGAACGTGAGACCCAATCCTTTTGGGTCAGTCAAACCCTAAAGCGACTTGGTCCATTTGGTTGGCCCGATTTAAATTGAAAAAACAAAAGAAAAAGAATCGGAAGAGTTAAAACTATAAAGATGAGACAAATGTTGTCCTCCGCCTAGGCTTCACGAACGAAGAGATGAGGCTTATCCTCATCTTCTTCTATTTAGCTTTCTCCAATCATCACCTTAAGCATCCATCCAAGGAGGGCTTGATTTTAAGATTAGGGAGGGAGAAAGAGAGGGAAAGGGAGACGGTGGTTATCTTCTTCCTCGATTCAGCAGTAATCTGGTAACCAATTAAGGTCAACAACCTCTCTTTTACTATCCTTCTATCTGTTCTAATCTTTTGGTGCCCTTTCATTTCAATGTGAGCCATCAATGGTCGTCGAGATTTAAGTTCTAAAGAGGATTTTGCCATGCTCTGTTTTAAGGAAAAACAGAACCGAAAACAGCCAAGATTGCTGGCTTATTCCTCAAGTTTAGTGACCCAATCAAAGCCAGTAAGCTTCTATTCCCGTTCTCCACTTGTCTACTTTCCTTCAGTCGTCTTTGAAGTCACCGTGAATCGTCGATGATCGTTGGAGTATACTTCTAGAACAACCTCTATTATGCTCTATTTTGAGGGGTGTTAGTAGCCAACCTGAGGCCAATTGAATAGCTATAAAGGCTTGAGCACCCATGGAATTGAAAGGTCGATGTTGGTTTGTGGTTGAAAGTTGTTAATTTGCAGATTTTCCTCTTAAAAAACCATCATTTGTTCTATCTTGTTTCTACTCGCTGTTCTTAAATCTGACAATCACTCCATGTTTCCTATTCCAATTGGGAGCACCAAGAAGTTAGCCTCGCCGCTAGGCTGTTGCCACATCTACGACCAGCCGATCAGCACTATCTCTTTCTTTTTTCTATTCTAATTAGGTCTCTTATATTCTAATTATTTTCTCTCACCTTCATTCCATTGAATCCTATTAAACCAGATCCTGATGCATTATAGTGGGTGTAGGTCCTCATTATAATTCCATTGAATGCCCTAGGCGCACATATGGTCAATCACTGCATGCATTCTACACCGCGCATGATGTGCAAAGACTTTTCAACTTTTCTTAATTCAGAGGTAGAATAAAGTAGGGATGGCAACGGCCCGAAGATGGATTGAACAGTCTATATCGGTATCCGTCCCGTTAGAAAAAATATTTTCGTTCCCCGTCCTGTTAAGCCGTTATAGTTAACGGGACGAGAATGAAATACTGGTACCCGTTTGCCCATTTATATAAAAAATAAACAATCAATCGTTGATATTGATTCATGTAACACATTAGCTTTAACATTGTAACAAACCAGATAGGAAATGATCTATCAAATTCTAATTGTATTTCAAGAAGAATAATTTGTTAAAAAAAATTGCAACTTGGTAGCAAACAATAAGCAACAACATTAATAATATAAAGCTAACGGGGAATGAAGATGGGTAAACGGGGATGAGATGGAGAATATCGTCTCCGGACTGTTTATCCGTTTAGCTATTAATGAAAAATCTTCGTTACCCGTTA
>UESW01002235.1:0-22958 GCA_900491605.1 Calamus simplicifolius
ATAAGTACACATTTTATTTTATGAATTTAATTTTTTTTTATTTTCTTTCTTTTATTACGGTGAAAAATTTTTTATCATAATAAAAAGACCTATTACGATGAATTTTACAATTCATCGAATAGTCCATTTTTTTTATTTTACGAATTTATTTTTTTTTTTTTCTTTCTTTTATTACGGCGAAATATATTATTTACCGTAATAAAAAGACGTATTACGATGAATTATAAATTCATCGTAATAGGTCCATTTTATTTTACGAATTTAATTTTTTTTATTTTTCTTTCTTTTATTACGGTGAAATAATTTTTTGCCGTAATAAAAAGACCTATTACGATGAATTTATAATTCATCGTAATAGGTCCATTTTTATTTTAAATTTAATTTTTTTTATTTTTCTTTCTATTTATTACGGCAAAATATTATTTCCCGTAATAAAAAGATGTATTACGATGAATTATACAATTCGTCGTAATAGGTCCATTTTTTATTTTATTTTAATTTTTTTTTTATTTTTTTCTTTTTATTACGGTAAATAATTTTTTGCCGTAATAAAAAGACCTATTACGATGAATTTTATAATTCATCGTAATAGGTCCATTTTTTATTATAAAAATATTTTTTTTTTTATGACATTACGACCGTTAATATGACGACGAAAGTTAATTTCGTCGTAATAAGATCCCGTGCTTTCGCCCTAACCCTCCCGCACTTTGTTTCGTGAAACCATTGCTCCCGCCGTCTTCCCCCCGAGCTCATCTTCGCCGTCAGCCCCCGGACGGCTCCGCCGTCACCCCCCGGACGCTAGAGAGCTCCTCTCCGCCGTCAACCCCCGGACGCTAGAGAGCTCCTCCTACCGTCAGCCCGCCGCCGCTAGAGAGCTCCCTTCGAGATTCCGAGATCTCCCTCTGTCGGAGGGCGGTGCCCCGCTGAAGCTGACCGCCGTCGGAGAGAAGGCATTGGCTGTGTTTCTCCATTCGCAGGGTGTGAGGTTCTGTGTGTTACACTTTGGATCGAGCAAGGGCGACTGCAACTTCCGTGGTCGGGGTTTTGTTTGCCTTCCTTACGCTTATTGAATTTTTGATTTAAGTATGAAATCCTACTGCATTGTGGGGAAATTTTGAATTTTCTACGGCATTAAAGTTGGATTCCCAATTTGTAGGCTTGTTTCTGGATGCACGGATTTATGATTAGGTCCATTCACATATATTCCGATTGCAAGTGCTTAGCATTGTCAGATGTTGTTGATAACTAGATATTTAGATTTTAGCTGCATGCATTGGGAGTTAGTTTATTGAAAGAGGTTGAAAGGTTATCTAACAGACACGAGACATGGAGATTTTTCCAAAAAAAATGTTCCTTGGTCACTCAAATTACCGTGATTAGAATGCTTTCCACATTTCACAATTAATGATGAGTCAAAATGGCGTATGTTGAGGGGTGCATGGGATGGTACAGAGACATGTTTAATGAGAAGCAGAAACAGTCTACCAAGAAAATGTAGATGTAGAATTTGGAGAAATACATGGAAATAAGTTGGGTAATTCTGTTCGATTTTTGTTACAAGTATCTACATTTTGACACGAATAAACTTTTGTTATTATTGGTTGATTTAAAATAAATATTTTTAATTTTATTTGAAGTGGCTTTTTGAAATTTGCTAGCATTTAACTTCCTTAGGCCTCATTTGGTATTGTGATTTTGTAAGGCTAAAAGCTCTTTTGAATGATTTTAAAGTGTTTTGTAAAAATTTTGAAACCCTCTAAAAGCTAAAAAAGTTAATATGGAAAATCCCAATTTGAAGCTTTTGGGCAGAAGGTACTTGAGATTCAAAGTACTTTCCATTTTACTAAAAATTTTGCTTGCAAAGATGTTCTATGATCTAATTCTTCATGATTCAAACTGCATCCCTTTGAATCTAATGCTTGTAGCTCTCTAGATCTCCTCACTCATGAGTCTCTTGGGTCTCAGACCTCAAAATTGCAGACATTGAAATATGTTTCATTGTCAATCAATGCAAGTGAAATGGCTAATATGATGTTTCTTGCAACTGTTAATTTTCGAAAAGCATGATACTAATGTGCTGTGTATGTACCGTTTTGATAGTGTTGTGTTATAGGCATTGATGTTACCAATTGTTCTGCAATCAGTACATTTGTTTGTTGGATTCACTTTGTGTATTTGATTGACATTATATTTCTGTTATTTTGATCTATGAAAAGTGATTTGATTCATATGTCATGGCATTGGCATGCTCGATTTTACGAATATGTGCTTGCTCTGCCTTCTTGTAGCATCCACTCTGTACATATCAATTCTTATTACTTGAGATCCCATATCCTTTGTTTAGCTTGGTTTTATATGCCGAGTGGCTTGACTGGATGCTCTTATTAGATTTATACTCTTTTTTCTCTCAATTTGGAAAGGAGCTGACAAACAAATCTGATGATAGGAAGGTGTATATGGAGCAGGTTTTGCAAAATCTTTTGGTTTTTTTTTTCTCACATGTTGGGCAAGGCCCATGGTTTGACATGCAAATGTTTCCATATCCACTGGTGGCAGTGATGTGGAATTTTCATTGCCTGGACATTCAATTTTCATTACTCTAGTCTAATAAAAAAAAGATTAATTCTATCTTCGCCTTTTATTATTCTATGGAAATATTCAACTAATAATCAAAATTTGATGATTGCAGTCATTGAATAATTCATGCTACTTTTCCAGATACTTGAATTTATCATCCAAATTATATGCAGGTTGAAGAAAAGCTTGAGGGAGGACAAAGGAAAACAGCATTTCTTCGCTTCTTTTCAAGATTTTGTACACCTATTTTCTTAGAGGTACATTTCTTATTGATGTTCTTGAGGGGTAACATGAATGTTTTAGATTTTCAAACTTTGCTTTATTCTGTGTTTGACCAATAGAAGGTTTTGTTCTGTTTATTTTCAGCTATAATGTTTACAATTTTCCTCCTTGCTGTTGTAAATACTCATTCTTGGTGTTATATATTTGCAGCTCCATATATGATTTACATGAGTTTTAGAGTTTTTTTTAACGAGTAGGATATTTTTGAGATAAATCTGAATTTCTTTAAATGAGTTCACTATTTTTACTCAGATTTGATGTTATCCAACGATGCCGATTGATAAGAGTTGGATACATAAGAAACGAAATTGTCCAGAATATGATGCCGGTATTAAGAAGTTCATAGAAAAGGCAAGGCTTCATGTTAATGAAGAAGGGAAGATACGTTGTCCTTGTGTGCGGTGTTATAATGGCAAATGGCATAAGCCTGATTTAGTTAAATTACACTGTATGTTAAAGGGTTTCTCGAAGACGTATCAGACGTGGTATTTTCATGGAGAACAGTTTGGAAGCAATGTCTCAGATGAAAATGAGAATGAAGATGATGACCCAGAAAGGGAACAAGATGAGATGGTCGAAGCATTGCAGGACATCGCTGGCCCAAGTGGTGCTCACACTGAGGTTGGCAATGATGATGACAATCCGATGATGTCTGACCATGGAAGGACCGATCACAGTAAGAAATTGGATGATCTTTTCAATGAGGTGGAATCCGAGCTTTATCCTGGATGTGAAAAGTTTTCTTCTTTGACATTCTTAGTGAAGTTAATGCACATTAAGGTCCTCAATCGGTGGACAAATAAGTCTTTCAATATGTTGCTTGAACTATTAAAAGAGGCATTTCCGAATGGTACTAGAATACCATCTTCGCACTATGAGGCCAAAAAGAAGATGAATGAGTTGGGTTTAGGCTACGAGAACATACATGTATGCAAGCATGATTGTGCTATCTTTTGGAAGGAGAATGCCTATTTAGAAAAATGTCCGGTATGCAACGAGCCTAGGTACCAAGTGGTTAAGACAAAGGTAAGAAGATACCTTATAAAGTTATGCGGTATTTTCCACTCACACCTCGTTTGAAACGTCTATATGCCTCAAGATATACAGCTGAAGATATGAGGTGGCACTATGATAAGCGACCGATCACAGATGGGGTGTTACGGCATCCAGCAGATGGAGAAGCATGGAAAGATTTTGATCAAAAGTATCCTAATTTTGCCAGTGAACCAAGAAATGTAAGGTTAGGTCTTGCTTCAGACGGATTCAATCCATTTGGGAACATGAGTAATGCATACAGTATGTGGCCCGTCATTTTAGTACCTTATAACTTGCCTCCATGGAAATATATGAAAGAGACATTCTTTATGATGTCGTTGCTTATCCCCGGTCCTAAATCTCCAGGAAGGGATATGGATATATTTTTAAGGCCAATAGTGGATGAACTTAAACATTTATGGACCGAAGGTGTTGATGTATATGATGCATCTACCAAAGAGAGTTTTCGGATGCACGTAGCTGTTTTATGGACTATAAATGATTTTCCAGCATACTCATTATTATCTGGTTGGAGCACAAAGGGTTATAAGGCATGTCCAGTTTGTAATGAGCAAACCTCATCCAAAAAGCTGAAAGACAAGATTTGCTATATGGGACATCGCCGTTACTTGCCTATTTATCACAAGTGGCGAAATAGTAGACTCCATGATGGAAGTAGAGAGCATGGAGTCAAACCAAAAATGTTGACCGGAGAAGAAATTTTAATGCAATTAGAACACATAGCTGCTGAACAGTCCGGAAAGCATCCAAACAATAAACATCGAAAGCGAAAGCGTGCACCAAATGAGTTGAATTGGTATAAGAAGAGCATTTTCTTCGAGTTGGAGTATTGGTCATCATTAAAATTGAGACATAACTTAGATGTAATGCATATTGAGAAGAATATATGTGACAATGTCGTGGGAACTTTATTAAGCATCGAAGGTAAGACAAAAGACACATATAAAGCAAGAGAGGACCTGGCTTCAATGGGGATCCGAAGGGAGTTGTGGTTACAAACTCAAGGTAATAGAGTTTATAAGCCTCCTGCATCTTACACCTTAACATTAGATGAAAGAAGACAATTCTGTAAGTGGCTAAAATCTGTGAAGGTGCCCGATGGATATTCTTCCAATATTTCAAGGTGCGTAAATGAAGGTGATGGAAAGATATCCGGCTTGAAGACACATGATTGTCATGTACTACTTCAAAGATTGTTACCTATTGGCATTCAACCATTCTTGCAGAAACATGAGAGTAGTACTTTAATTGAGCTTTCTAATTTCTTCCAACAACTTTGTTCAAGGACATTGTATGTTAGGGATTTGGAGTTGTTACAAGAGCAGATTGTGGTGATCTTATGTAAGCTTGAACGAATTTTCCCACCAGCATTTTTTGACGTTATGGTGCACTTATCAATTCATTTGCCTTACGAGGCCTTACTTGCCGGACCTGTTCAAAGTAGATGGATGTATCCTTTTGAAAGGGCACTTGGTACGTATAAACAATACGTACGTAATAAGGCTCGTCCGGAAGGTTCAATTGCAGAAGCTTATGTTGTCAACGAGTCTCTAACATTTTGTTCAATGTATCTTCGAGGCATAGAAACAAAATTCAATCGTCCGGAACGAAATTTTGATTCGGATAGCCATTTGGACAAGCAATTAAATATATTTGCAACTCGTTGGCGGCCTCTTGGAAAAGGAAGAATGGTGCATTTAGATGATAAAACTTTAAAACAAGTACATTGGTACCTCATCAATAATTGTCCAGAGGTGCAACCATTTCTCAAGTAAGTATACTTGTAAAATTATTTCTTCATATCATGCAATTTTCTATAGTGCTCATTAGCGTAATGTTCTCTATAGCCAACACATTGATCAGCTAAATCCAACTAGACCGGAACAACTGGACCAATTACAAAAGGAAAGATTTTTGGAGTGGTTTAAAATGAAGTAAGCCCGTACATTCATTTATATTGTCAATTAATATATCATGTCTTTATTTCAAATGACGTTGATGTTTGGTTTATCCAGATGTTAAATAAGCATTTTGCTGGGGCATCTGAAGCTACTGATGAGCTTTATTCATTGGCTATTGGTCCCGACAGTCGTGTGTTCTCGTATACTGGCTGTGTGGTGAACGGCGTTAAATTTATCACTGTTACTCGGGATGTCGGCCATAAAACACAGAATAGTGGCATTTGTGTTCCCTCTACTCATCTAGGAGAAGAAATTAACTTTTATGGTATATTATTAGAGGTCCTTGAATTTCATTTTGTTAAAGGTTGTAAGGCGATAATGTTCAAGTGCAAATGGTTTGAAACTGAACCAAAGCACAGGAGAATGCAACAACATTATAATATTACAAGTATAAATATTAGTTCAGAATGGTACAAACATGAGCCATTCATTTTAGCATCACAAGCTGAAAAGGTTTTCTACTTGGATGATTTGAAGAACAATTCTAATTGGAAAGTGGTATACAAGGTTAGTCATCGTCATTTGTGGGATATTCCAAAAAAAGATGATGATGTTCAGGAAGAAGTATATCAAGAAGATGATTCAGCAGCCCTTCGATTCACATGTGAGCAACCTAACATGGACTTAATAACATCTCGGCGTACGGACACTGATGCTGAAATAGTTGCAACTCAAGAAAACATTAGAGGTCATAGTGATGTCGGTCAAGATGACTTTATATGCGAAGATGTTGAGGAGGACGACACACTAGCTGATTATGACAGTGAGGGATCTATACATAGTTCTGATATGGAGGATGATGAAGAAAATGAGCATATTAGTGATGACAGTGATTAATTTGGTAGCATTCATTTTTTTTTACTTATTATAACTATATGTTCTTATACTTTCTTATTTGTTAATTCTAGTTTGTATGTTTGTTTGCAGATGTCTTCGAGAGATACTCCTGCTACATCGAGGCGAGATGATTCTCCTTACATTCCAGCTCTGACAGAGGGGTCATCTGTCGGCGCATCATGTAATAACTCTACTTTAAACTTATATTATTTGGCTATGTTTCTTTATGTTATTTTGCACTAATTTAGTTCATTATGTTTTGCAGCTACATCATCAAAGAAGAAGGGCCGAGGTCCTGCTCGCGGATACAAGTCCGCACATCTGATTGATACGCGTCGTGGACAGAAGTTGCCTATTCTTCTGCCACCTGAGGTTGGACGACCATTGGGTGAGTTTCGCTCTGAGTTTCTGACCGAGATAGGAGTGGTTGTACGTGACATGGCACCACTTGCGGTCAGAAAGTGGAGTGAGATCACTGATGCACAGAAAGCACCTATGATCGATCGACTTCAGGTCAGTATAATTGTATTAGATTACTTTAGATTACGTTTAATGTACTTAATATACCTTATAACTTTTATAATTTATATATATATATACTTGCAGGAGAAGTTCGATCTTGATATGAATTTAGATCATATTAAAAAAGGTATTGAGTTTCAAATGAATAAAGTTTATCGAGAATTTAGATATCGGCTTCATATCCACTTCATTAGTCACGGTGGGGACACAAGTGTGAGCTTAGCAAAACAAAATAAGCCATCTCGTGTCTCGCAGAGTGACTGGGACTTTCTATGTGATTACTTTTATTCAGATGAGTATAAGGTAAATACATCCATACAAATATTTTAATAGTTTATATTTTTTATAAACTCATGTAACCATTTTCATTAATTCTTTGATGTAGAAAAAATCAGAAACAAATAAATCTAATCGGGAATTGCAGCCATATGCTGCTCTCACTGGATCGAAGTCTATACCGGCTCACTCTTATGATATGGTAAGGAATACTGTGAATCTAGTGCTTTTATATTCTAAGCATGAACCTAGGTATTCGATGCATGGGTCTAGTTGGTCTGAATTTGTCATCGTGTTGTAATGCCTGCGTATCTTATTGATTGAGAATGGTTGTTTTATGTTGGTTGTAGGTTTGTTTCTTTATGTTTGAATATGCCATGAATTGGTTTAGATTACGTGGAAATTTTATTTTTGTATTATAGAACAAATTTGACGCCACAAATTTGAACCATAAGAACAACCATATATCATATTACAACATTATAACAATAAATATTTATACTCTTCGACTAATATGCAACTTGCATTTGAGATAAGGGTACTAAAGTAATTTTACTGTGATCCACCAACCCATGTAGCTTAGTCTCAGCTTGCCAACTGATTCCTCTAGCTCAATGTAATCATGGATGATTTGGATCTCTTCATGTATCTGCAGAATCATGCAAATAGTCATTCTGTCAAAGAGAAATCAAAGGTTGAACACTTCAAGTAGATCTTGAAGTGAGATTGATGATTTATGAAGGGTTATGATTCATAGATAAAGAGATCTCATGAAAAATTATCTCAATGCACCAGTCAGTGAGTCTGAAGGAGACTCTACTTGATATCCCTCCTATAAATTCCATCTCTTTCACTCTTTGAACCACAGTTATAAGAGAGTGGGGAAACCTTCCCTTATCACTAGCGCTATGTACCATTTTTCAGCCTTCCTCTCTTCTCTTATATCATTGAAGTTCATCACTTCCTTACCCATGGATTTGTGCCATAACATCATATTTCAGAGGCTTACCGCTCTTTGCAATCCTTCATGATCACATCTGTGGGTTCTAATGGAACCCCAATTTTAGCTTAATTCACCTCAGGGATCAAAATGATTGAAAGTTAAAATCCCTCAAGAGTTTAATACTTTTATAGTTCAATGACATTACTCTCAGAATGACTCAAAACTGACCATAAACACAGATCCAAAAGTATGAAAATCTATGAAAATAGAAAATCCTGGTCTGTACTAACAGACTTTAACACAAAACTCCTAAGAATAACAATAAACTACAATAATGCCCAAAGAACTACAACTGTCTAAATCTAAACTTAACTCAAACCTGAACTACATCGAGGTGGGCCACTTCAAGAAACATGCCTTAACATTCAAGTCCAATCAATCAAATCAACATTCTATCTTTCTACATCAGCACAAACTTTCAGCGTATTAGCTACCTAGGAACCTCTAATAGCAACTTCTATTTATGTTTTCCTACTCCTGTCAGAATTTTGACATAAATTAGTGCCATCTTTTGTATTTCCTGGTACTCGATTTAAATCAATTCCCTCCATTTTATTATCAAATCAGCTAACTTCTTAAAGTTTTTTCCAAATATGCATCAGTTATAGAACAAAGGCCAATATGTGGATGTCAGATGATTGGATTATTTTAAGTTGAAATAAAATAATTTTATGTCTAATTTTATGAACAAAAACAGGGAATAACTCCATCATAATATCATGGTTATTTACTGTTGCAAGAAAAAGATCTTGTTGACTGTGGTGGAGAGAAGTAAAGATATATAAATTTGCCAAGGAAACACTACTGGCAAGGATGTTCTGTGAAACAGTTGAATTTTCCTCCATAACACTGGTAGCTAATATTCAGAAGAGGAAAGAAGTACCAAATATCTTATGGTAAATAAACCTAATATTATCTTTTCAAATTTAGACCTTTTGGGTAACTGCAATGCTTTTGTGACTAAACCACAACATTGACACAAAAATTGAAGCAGGTCAGGTTCCTTGGCCTCCATGAATACTTCCACATGGAAAGGCACAACAAGAGAGACACCCTGTCTGCAGTAGTAAATGCTATTTGCACACTAGTTGATGATGGTATGCAGCAAGCAGAAGTTATTATATAAAAATCCTGATACACGTCTATACAAGTAATGGAAAGAACAAAAAGTGAAAACAGCAGACTAACTAATACGATATTAATGGAAGATAAGAAAGGCAAGCTCACCATCGTGTTGGCCTCTGTGCCATTCACATGATCATAATCATAGTTTGTGTGACTGGAAACATTAAGCACAATAAATTATCAGATAAACTGCCAATGAAAATTGGAACAAACAGTAGCATGATCAACTCTTTGAACAACATTTAATCTATTTCATATTAGACACATAAATGATATTATATAACAAAGTACCAAATTCATGTAATGAAATTGTGCTTAAGTAGTGTGCCATAACCTTTGTGTAGAAGGATAACCATTCAAGCTGAAAGCAGAATTACCCATTCCAGGCATGTGAATATTGCTTCCAACACCTGTCAGTTAACATGAATGCAAGGGATTTTGGGTCCAAACGGATCATGTATTGTGTTATAGGGCACTGCTGTTTGAACATGATCTGCCGATGCTGGTGTCTCTCCAGGTTATGGCTCATGGCCTGTGTCTCCCAGATTGCAATCGTAAGCTTGGTGTCCGTCGTTTGAACTTGGCCAATTCAGATTGTGTCTGATCCATACACTTGGAGGCACTACCTTTGGTGATGCCGTTATGCTGGCTGTGGTTCATGTTGAACGGTCTTCTATCTCGTATCCATATCGTTTTTTTTTTAAATGATTTTTGTATGATGACATTGAGTGGTGTGTGAGAAAATTTGGCCAGAACCCTGAAAATGTTTAGTCATCCTAAAGCCTCCAAAGGAGATGAGATGTTGATGGGGGGGGGGGGGGGTGCAACTAGAGCCGTGTTCAATCCTAATTCGGTCCGTCGAATTCGATTTACAGTCGTGTTTAAATTCATTTGTCCAACTTGAACTGAAAAGATCTGGGTTTATCCGGGTTAATTTAATGATTATTTGTTAACAATTGATAATTGTATTAGATTATTCCATTGATACATTGATAATTGTATTAGATTATTGTCTTAAATTATTGTTTTAAATTATTATTGTTTCTTTTCAGAGAGATCCTGTTACTGGAGAGGAGCCATCAAGACTTCATATGTGGAATACTCTTCATTTTGATAAAAAGAAGAATCAATGGATAAATGAAAAAGCTGAAGAAACCCATGTAAGTTTTATCAATTAAAAATACAATATTATTGAATGTAATGTTTTATACTAAACATATTGAATTTGTTTTCTTTTCATTGCAGGCACAGTTAATAGAGCGACTTTCCTCACAGGACTCTACAGAGAACCAATCAATGAGGATGTCATTTTGGAGGAGGTTTTAGGCTCTAGATCTGGTTATAAAAGAGGATGGGGTCCATTACCGAAGGGTACATCGAGAATTAGAGGTAGTTCTTCATCTTCTGAAAGCTCACAATTAAAGGGTGAATTACATGAGTGCCGACAGCTCATCGCTCAGCAAGAGAATAAGCTTGCTCAACAAGAAGATAAGCTCGCTCAGCAAGAGAAGACTATCCAGGATCTACAGGCGACGACTGCTGAGCTCGCTGCTTTCATGCGACAGTTTGTGCCTGGATATCATCCTAGTGGATCCCAGCAGACTTCACCTCCATAGTACATGTATTTTTTTTTAAATTATGTATTTTTTGAAACATTGTATATGATGATTTTATTGAAATGAATGAAAACTTTTATTAAATTATTTTGTGAAACTTTTATATTAGAAAATTATTTCTAGTATCGTTGCTTTAATATTATATTATTGTAACAGGTGCAATACAAAAAAATTAAAATAAAATTTAAATATTTTTAAATTTAATTAAAATTTTATTACGGCGACTTATTTTCGCCGTAATATCAACCTATTACGGCGAAAATAAACCTATTACGTGAAATAAGTCGCCATAATAAATTTTAATATTTTAAAATTTAATTAAAAACCTATTACGGCGACTTATTTTCGCCGTAATAGGTTTATTTTTGCCATAATAGGTTGATATTACGGCGAAAATAAGTCGCCGTAATAAAATTTTAATTAAATTTTAAAAATTAATTAATACCTATTACGGCGACTTATTTTCACCGTAATAGATTGATATTACGGAAAAAATAAGTCGCCGTAGTAAAATTTTAATTAAATTTTAAAAATTAATTAAACCTATTACGGCGACTTATTTTCGCCGTAATAGGTTGATATTACGGTGAAAATAAGTCACCGTAATAAAATTTTAATATTTTTAAAATTTAATTAAAAATTTATTACGGCGATGTAGTTTCACCGTAAGGTTGATATTACGACGAAAATAAGTCGCCGTAATAGGTTATTACGACAATATATTACTACGACGATTTTTAATGTATTGCGACGAATTTTTAATCGTCGTAATAATTTATTACGATGACTTTTGTACCTATTGCGACGAATTAATTCGTCATAATAAGTCATTTTTTTGTAGTGTAAGTACCACATACAAGTATGATGGTGAAGTACATGGACCATATACTACCACCAGCTTTGCTTTCCCTTTTCCCTTTGTTTGATTTGTGTTTTTTCTTCTTACTAAATAAAATAATTGGGTCAAGTGGCACACTCAAGGAAAATATGCAAAATGTTTATATGGACTGAATTTCGTCATAGCATATTTCTTTCATTGCCATGTTATGAATACAGGAGGAACATCATCATAAAATAATTTTCATGAGAAAATGATCCTTTCAACTTGCTATTCATTGTCTATATTATTATATTAAATGAACAACTTAGGTCTTCGGGCCTGTCAAATTATTCTTGCAAGCAAATTAATTAGTTGACATAGAAAGCATTTAAATATAATAGCCAAGAGCATGGATAATTTTGGAAAGAAAGGATGATCTCTGGCAGTCCAAGGGCATGGATAATTTTTGAAAAAAAAAATGGTATCTGGTAGTCTAATTACCTCTCCAAGATCTTTCTCTAAACACATTTATCTCTTCCTAAATTATCTCTCCCCAGATCCAGTTGAATTTTTCATAACATAAATCTCAATTTCTTTTCTAAATTTGCATATGTGCATCCCATGATACGAATACTATTAAATAAACAAATGGCCCAACACTTATAAATTTCTTAAATGAAAAGTTCTCCTTAGGTAGCATGCATATGTTTCCCCTCTTAAGGAATTGTGGTGAAGCTAAAATCAATTCTATTCTTAATGTACATTTGTATGTCCCAGCATACTAGTGTATTTCTTATATACACACACTCATGGCACATAACATAGTTGCAATATTGTAGCAAAGATGATATTGTCTTGTCTTTCTTGTTTCACACAATCAAGGGCATAAGATTTTTCCTCCATTGGAACAATACTATCATATATGCCACCATGCTAGCATATTTTCATGTCTAAAAATGAGTATAGACATCCATATGGTCAATACTGAAGGTTTATATTGTTGTTTCATGAGATACGTACCATAACTAAAATTACTATCAGAGGCTCAACAAAAAAGACAAAAAGGAATTTTTCATAATAGGTAAATTATATAACAAAATCTTCATAATAGCAAAGAAGAAGAAAAACATGATGTAGGACTAAAGGAAAATAGATATAAACACAAAATATAAACTGAAACTAACTAAGAATTGAATGGAAAGCTAAAAAATAGAATGCATGAATTTTAGATATCCATTTAAAGAAATGAAACCGTAGAAAAGAGGTTCTTCCCAATTTAAATTTAGGATGACATGCTAGTGGTGTTGTAGCAGTCACAATTGGATGATGGGAGAGGCAGGGCATGGAAATTATTACGCTTGTGGTATTTGTATGATTTAAGTAAGAAAGAGAATAGAAAAAATAAAATGGTCAAATCACACATTAAGTATTACTTTCGTTCCAAATATAAATAGAATAAATAAAACATATTTATTGCTACTATTTAATTTCACATGGATACTTATGTAAGCTTCATTGTTTGTTCTACATTTTATTCTCAAAATAAATAATTAAAATTTTAAATAAATCAGCCAACAAGTTGCACAGACAAACAATGAAACTAACATGATCTAACGCCAATTGATTTTGGTTACCTTTTATAATTCTATTCTCTAATTTTAACTTATGTTATGTAATGCAAGAAACATTAAAGGATTGCTGCTATCAAAACAACAATAATAAGGTTGCAAATTGTTATAGTGACAGGCCAAGAAAAACACACCAGGAGCTAGTTGTGTAGCTCATGATAACTATTCTTATCTAATTTTGATTATCTTTAAATATTATAACATAAAATATTCTCATAGTGATAGGCCAAGACAAACACACTAGGAGCTAGCAGTGTAGCTCATGATAATGATTCTTATCTAATTTGATTATCTTTAAACATTATAACATAAAATGATTGGATTAGCCTTGGCATACATTACATTTTGAATTTTTGGGTCATGGCATTACTTGCTTGACAAGTTCTATAAGAAGAGGAGATATGGGGTATAGAAGAAAGTGAAAGGAAGAGGCAGAAGCACTCATATGAATACCACATTTGGAAGCTCTTATTAACCTCAAAGCAAATTAAAAGTATATTTTAAAAATTTAAAAGTACTTTGACTATAATTGAAACTTTATTAGCATGCTTTTGACCTAATAAGTGAAAATTTTAGAACTTCATTTTAGATAACAATAAGCTATTTGGGGAAACTGCAACATTTTTGTGTATTTTGGACATTAAAAAAAAAGATTTCAAGCAAAGGAATATTAATATTTTACATATAGTTGATTGGATATGATCTAAATATCATCAATAAAGATTTATACACTATTGACCTCAAAAAATAAATAGTTATTATTCATGGCATACCATACTAGTGGGTACCATCCTACATTAAGCATACCATACCGTATTAGGATTGAATTTCTTGGTTAGTCTTAGTATACTGACCCCCCTCATGTATTAGGTGTACTAGCATAGTATTAGTGTTGTATCGGCATAGGATTCGATACAAAATGGCAAACCTTGACCTCATTTATATGTAGGCTCAAAAGATCAGTTAATGTTTGCCTCCTTTACTAATTGAGAAAGCAATGTCAAGCAAATTATGAGTCAAACAAAATCATAGATGATTTCCTAATAACATGGCAATATTTCAAAAGGAGAAAATGAGAAACATCTATTCTGTCGTACAACTAAGGCAGCAATATGAACTTTCATAAGAAGTTATATAGCTCTCCATGCTAGGGTACAATGTTGTCAATATGTTTACCACAAAATATAAGTGTAAAGAAAAAAAGGATAAAGGAATGAAAATAGGATAGAATGTTATTAAAGAAAGATCAAATAATTGAATTGACTTTTATTAACTATTAAATAAAGTCAAATAACTAAGATAGAATGTTAATGACTCCAAGCATGTTCATGTTGCAAAAGAGTACAATACAATGCTCCAGCAAAGGTTCTAGGAATGGGCTAACCATGCCACCATCTCAAGTGCCTAGATATAGTGAGTTGGTAAAAAGAGCAAGATAGGATGACACATCCACCGTTCCGAGTGTTGGTACATAGAGCATACTGTTCCATGCAAAACCTGTATGGCCTTGACCCACAATATTTGAAAAACTTGGTTCGACAAAATCATTTCACCACTTGTTAGCAGTTGAGTGAAGGTGCAAAACTAAATAATTAGATCCCTTCATGTCACAATTTATTTAGTCATTCAACGAAATTAAGAATAAACTTTTGAATAAAAAGTATAGTTTGCCCATAATAGTTTATAATTTTACCTTTTTCATATAGAATATCAGCATTTATCCAATGCTTCAATTTCCTTGTATTGCAAACAACAGATATTATGTCCATAGGTACAAATTATTACAACTGAAAATATATCATTGTAGCTAACTTCTTTTTCCACTCAAAAACTTCCAGCTGATCCCAACAACGCAAATTTAAAGTGCAGTGGAAGGGGTATCATTAGATTTAGGGTTCAACATAATTGATGATTTGACATTGCACATGTTATCCATTAATAAAATATGTAGGATGAAACTAGGTTGAATCATAAAAGTAGTTCGAAAAGATTGATAGCATCAACCCAAGTTGAGCCCATATTGTATCAAAAGCAATTATCTAGATGTTTGCCACACAAATAAAATCACAAATTTTAAAAGTGCAGATCTAGTAAAGAACTCATTTTATAGACTTTATAGGCATGAAAAAGTTTAAACCATGGGTTGACCACCAATCTTACCTTCCATTATTTTGGGATTGGACCCTGAAACTCAAATATGTAGTCATTGCAAATAGTGCCCACATAAAAATCAGGTGGCTTGCCTTTCCATATTTTGGCACTTAAATTTTCACTAGCATCCTCCATATGGGCATGAGCATGTGGCCTTTCCTTGGGCATATTGGTTTGAATCCTGAAAATTAGATGGGTAAAATTTTAGTTAGAAAGACAGAAATAACTGAAATTCTCAATATTTAATCCCATAAATTGATCACATGCACAAATATGGGATAACTACTAAATATATTGTCAAACAACACAAAATTTTTACTCCAATATAAGATCAAGACTTTTTCCATCGTATTTCCAAAGATAAAGAAGCATAAATAGTACAATACTTGCCATATTAAATTTCACATGATGAAAAGATTAGGATCTATGACTGCTTAATTTGTTTTGAAGGAGTAGCTGCATGGACAAACACATCACACCATGACTCGTGGCATTAACTATTTTCAAATTTTGTTTTTGTCTCGAAAAATAAAATGGTTATTTTAGCTTCAGTATCCTTCTTTAAATGTGCTAACCTTCAGAAAGCAGCTCTACTGGAAAATACTAGATACCTTCTTTGGTCAAAGTGATATGACGCTGTTCATTTTAAATTATAATAAAGCATCACAAGACCAACATAAAAACAAATAAATGGCCCTAAAAAAAAAGCTTAGTGCAGACATAAAATGGTACTAAATTTCTTTTTTATCTCCTGGCTGCTGCTCTGCTTTTTTTACTTCGAGGTTAAAAGAGTGAAAATTAAAGATGAAAGTATACAATCATTAAAAAAAAATAGAACCAGTTAGAGAAAGAATATTAACAAAAATATTGAATTATATATAGAACTCTAAATGTGCAAATGATGACAAAAAAGCTCATTAAAAAATTTCCATTGATGCTTTTTTTAAATTTGTTTTCCTTCGTAGAACGTAGCAAGAACTATCGAAGTCATAATCTTAGAAATTGAAATCAAATCACTGACCATCTGATACCTAAATTTATATTTTATACCCTTTCAAAAAAAGGGGAAATATTGTGAAATTAAATGAAAGGCCATTCAGATTCCACTAAAATCACAGATGTGGAAAACAAGAAAAAGAGAAACTGAAGAAGATCGTCACCTGATGTCCACATCCCAAGCGATTCAAATCCTCCTCCTTCTTGCTTTTTCTCTAATAATATACTCTTTTCAGATCCGATTTGGAGTGAGTCTTTGAATGGTTTATGGGTGTATATAGTGGTCTATAGGTCTATGTATGGCAAGAAGGAATTCGGTGGGTGCTGCAACGCCACCTCGTGGATTTCGGTGGAGCTCTCTCCAACCAAATATTACAAGGTTAAATTTATTATTATATAAATATATAGTTAATTTAGATTACATGTAAATATAGCAAGGTGGATCTATCCAGATTTGAATTTTAAGGGGAGATGAATTCTAATTGGACCAGGTTCACTGGGACAAAAAGAAAAGAAAAAAATCCATGGAGTAGGTTATTTTGAAGGTTTAAAAGATCAAGCTACACTTAAAAATGCTTTATTTTATACATATTGAAGGATCCATTATGCTGTCATGCTACATTTTTTTATGCAATTAAGATAGGATGTACCAAGCAATCAAATTTGTAAAGAAAAAAATAAGCAAGGCATTTTAACATGGCAAAACTTTTTACAAATAATACCTATTATATTCTAGAGTACTTTCTTGATGCTAATGCATAACAATAAATAAGAATAATGTGCCTCTTGATGGTCAATGTTGGAAGTACTTAGCACTCGATCATATAGATTGTTTCTTGTATTGTTTTTTTATTTAGACAAAGCCTATCATATAAATTTTGTTCTATTTTTATATAGATAAATTTAATAAAAAAATTGATCAATTTTTCATTGATCAGCCTAGCTATCCTTTTTTTAAGTTAAAAGAATAGAAAGATATATCAAGTTTCTATAGATATTATTTACCTATAAAATAAGGAAGAGGATGGAGAAGATTTACCGATTGCAGATAAATAAGCTTATTTCCCATCTATCACATAAAATATCTTTTTTATTTTTAAAATATCCCTAATTTTACTTCTTTCTTTATTCACAACAAATCTTATGCCAAGTGATACTGTTGCAATTTCCATCTAATTTTCAACCAAAAGATCGGCAGATATTAGTAAGTGTAGCAAGTTTTTTTCTCTTCATCTTCTTCATCAATTTTTTCTCTTTTCTTTTCTTAGCCTTGCATTGTTTTCTTTCATCTTAGCCTTTGATTGTGTTCTATGAAGAATGGAGCTAAAAGATGATTTTTGCCCTTCGCATGATCTTAAGCACCATCCTTATGGGGCCTTCATCCTCATAAATTTTTTATATTATTATTTTTTCTTTTTCAACTTTCAACCTTGCATCTTTTTCCTTTTTTTATCATTGTTTTTTGTTACAATTGATAAAAAGTGTAGTCTGCTCTCCACTCAACCTTCATTCGGTCTTCAAGAACTCTCCAATACCACCCATTAATTTATATCTAATCCAACATCCTCATCATGGTTTTTGGGTCATAATTTTGGATCTATACTTAAACCATTAATTTATTGGATTAGATAGGATCAAAAATTATAGATTCAATGAGATTTGATTATTCAGTTCAAGACTGATCCAAGTCCAACCCAAAACATTAATGTTTAGGGTAGAAATGATCATATTGCATTTGCATTTGAATCAAGCATCTAACTATTATTTTTTAATTAAAATATAATTATTAATAATTAAATATAGATTTATTAAAAAATTAAATAAGATAAAAAAGAGTTAATTAAATTTTTGTTTAAAAAATTAAATTCTATTGAAGAAAATGATTATTTATTTATATACTATAAAAAATTATAAATATAAAAAATAATAAAATATAAATATTTTTATATAGTTAAGAAAAAAAGAAAAAATCTAATTAATAAGATACTCAACTCAACTCATCTAAGCCTTTCCAAACTACATGGGTCAGCTACATGAATTTGCTTCCTCCACTCTACTCTTTAATAGATTCATATTTTAAGAGATCTAATGCAGTTTTACGCTGGCTGTAAGCTACCTAATGCAACCCTCCTTCTTTACTTGGGCTTGGGACTAGCCTTGATGGAGTTATCTAGTTTATAAAGTGAAAAAGTAAATTTAGTTTAAATAATAATTTATTTAATAAATTAATAAAGGTATTGGAGTGAAAGCAAATAAGATTTATATAATTGATATTTATGAGTAGGGTTCAATAGGGTTTGGATTAGACTAAAAAATATAAGATCCAGGAACAACTAAGAACTTAGATTGGATCTAATATTCTAACCCAACTCAATCTAGGGGTTTTTAAATACAAATCATGTTAGGACTAGGTCAGGACATGAGATCTATTTGTAGCCCTATTGCTAACAATGAAATTATAAGCGTTAATAATTTTTCTTTTCGCACAAGTTAATATTAACTATCTTCTTTTATGGTTTATAGGGCTAACATAGGAAATAAAATATTATTATAAAATCTTTATCAAGGTCTAGTAAAAAATTAGAACCCTTCTTAAAATTATAACTATAGCTTTTAGGCATTGTCATTAGAAATTTATTAAAATTACAGCCGCTAACATCGCTCTTTCTCACACACTTGCTGAAAAATCTTTTCACCCTTCTTTTTTCCCCCTTCTTTGCCAAGAAATCATAACCTATCCTTCAAAATTTTGGTTTTTGCATTATGTTTTCTTTCCTTGCTTAGTGGCAAGAAAAATACATTTTTATTCTTTTTTTCTAATGATGTTAGCTTCCAAGAATTTAGGGAAAAAATGAATTTTAGAATTAGCTAATGGTTTTTGAATGGTTGGTGAGATATCAATCTTTATTATAAAACTTTTGTTTATAGTTTTATTAACTCTTTTTCTATTTAAATAATGAGTAAGGGATTGTTTGGTACAGTGATTTGATGAACTAATCTAGGTTAGTATATTGAATTTCATACATGTTAACTATTACACAACAAAGTTGATTACCATAGTTTTTCTATTTTTTTAAGGTTATTTTAGAATTGTGAAATTTAAATTAGAATAAGCATACAAATTCCCATCATCTCAAGAAATAGAAATTATTTTATAAATGAAAATTGAATTTTATTTCTTTCTTGAAAGGAAAATGACTTAAAGGAACTAGGGTGTCGTTTGATTGGAGGAAAATAAAGACAAAAAAGATTTTTATCCTTACTTTCCCACATTTTGTTGAAGGAAGAGGAAAAATTGTATGTGAAGCCCACATTCCTTTTTCTCAATCCTACCAAAAAATAGATACTACGAGGGAAGTAGTATTTATTTTCTCATGTTCATTGCTTTTCGATCAAAAAACCTAGAAAACTTTTTCCAAAAAATATTAAACGAACAGTAAGCTATTTACTAGAAAGTGATAATAGTTAGAATGCCAAAAAAGAAGGAAATGTTTTAAAAGAGAGAGAGAGAGAGAGAGAGAGAATAAATTCATGGTTGCCACCTTATTTTGACTAGTTGATAAATATGTTAGACTAAAATTGCAATTTGCATTATGTTGTTAAATATTTATTGGTGTTAATAGACTCTGTTAACTATGTTTTCTTTCTCATTATGCCTTTAGGATGCTTCACAACTTACTTTACTCAATTTTACCACTAATTCCACATTATCTGCTACCTAATTGAGTAGCTCCTCATCAACTTCCTAACTAGGAATTAAAAACTTCAAAAGACTAAAATGTCATATTGCAGAACTCTATTACAAAACATTAATTCTGTCAACATTGTTTTTAATTTGATCCAATGATCAGGCTCCAACCGCTCAAGAGGAACTATTTTTGGCCTAAAAAACATACCTATGTTATCCTACATTCTTTTTCTTTTCTTTTCTTTTTTCAGAGAAGTTCATATGCATTCTTATCAAGATCATCAAGAGCCCCATATTGATGCTCTTATAAATCATTTGGTATGTTAGTTTTCTTTCCTTCCCTCCATCTCATCTCCTATACTCTTGTGGGGATTTTGTCCAATTAATTTTGCAAAGAAAAATAGCAAGTTCTGAAGCTAAAATGTTGACCCAATTGATGATTTGATGATTAACAAAACTATTTGAGTATAACAATTGAAGGCTCTAATGATTTTGATTAAGTTTTCAGATTATAAGTCGATTGAATGATCAAAATCAGGAGTTAAATCTTGTTCTGGATCGAATCTAATGTCTAGGTAAGATTGCAGACATTAGAGTCGACTCCGAGAATCACAGAGCCGACTCCAGTATCTGGCACGGAAGTTAGAGTCGACTCCGAGACTGTTAGAGCCGACTCCAACAGAAGACAGAACGTAAATTTTTCTGGCCCCGACTTAGAGTCGACTCCGGGTCTGTTAGAGTCGACTCCAGAAAAGTTTCTTGTCGACCCCAGAAAAGTCAGACGACTCCAGAATTAACGGATTAAAGTGTTTCGAGTTAGAGCCGACTCCAGAAAAGTTAGAGTCGACTCCAACCCACCTGGAACGAAAAATCAAATTGCCAGATCAGCTCTAACGGTAATATTTCTATTTTACTTTATTTCTAACGGATATATTTTGTTGCAAGGTACACTCCAACGGATAGTTTTCTTCCAAAAATGGTTTGAAAGAAATCTATAAAAAGGGAAGACTATCATTCAAAAACAAGAACGGAAAAACAAAGAAGAAAAATAGAAATAGAGAAATCCCAATTCAAAAATCCGAAAAAGAGAGAGCCTGAATCTCAAGAGAAAAACTTCTAGCTCAAATCCACTCCACTCCAAAAAGCTCAAGAGGAATCCAAGGCATTCAAATCAAAGTTTTGGTGGATTTCCCAAATTGGAGAAAGAGGATCAGTTTCTTGCTTTTCAATCCTTCTCAACTGCTTCAACTGTGAAGAATCGGAGCTGAGGCTTGATTCAATCTAGCAAGGAGAAGAAGAAAAGCTCAAAAGCCAACCAACTACAAATCAGGCTTTTCTAAACCTTGTTCATTTATTTGATTATTGCTCATTGAGGAGCTGTGTACTTGAAAAACATATTTCTTTTGTTTGTGTCTAGTTCAATCTGGGGGATTGAACTAGTGGAGGTAGTCTTACCTCGGTACAAGCTTGGTATAGCTTGTGTTAGGGTTTTTGTGCTGGTGAGCCCGGAAAACCAGCTGGGTTCGTTGTGATCCCGGGAAAACAACAAGTTTGAGTTGTGAGCTTGTAAAACAACTCGGCTGTAATCAAGGAAGATTATAGTGTGGACCCAAGTGAATCTTGGGAGTGGACGTAGGTGTTGGATACACCGAACCACTATAAAATCTTTGTGTTTGCCGTGTCTCCTTTATCTCTATCTCTATCTCTATCTTATTGTATTTTGTTTTTGCATCTGCATTCACTTTCACTCACTAAGCAAACAAATATTTCAAAAGGTTTAAATTTTTAAAGAACCCAATTCACCCCCCCCTCTTGGGTTGTCATCTGGGCCAACAATTGGTATCAGAGCTAGTGCTCATTAGATTTTGATCACACGATCAAGAGCTAAAGATCCAAATGGCAACTCAAGTTGGATCATTTGCTGAAGGTCATTCTACGAATAGACCTCCACTGTTTAATGGTTCAAATTATTCATATTGGAAAGCTAGAATGAGGATATTCATTCAAGCTTCTGATTATGAACTATGGGGTGTTATAATTAATGGACCTAGTACACCCACACATGTTATTGATGGCACTATTGTTCCTAAGCCCGAAAGGGACTGGAATGATAATGATAGGAAGATGGCACAGCTTAACGCTAAAGCCATGAATGTTTATATTGCTCTTTAGATGCAAATGAATTTAATAGAATCTCCACATGTAATTCCGCAAAGGAGATTTGGGATAGATTAGAGGTTACCCATGAGGGTACCAACCAAGTAAAAGAATCTAAAATTAATATTCTTGTTCATAAATATGAGTTGTTTAGCATGGAACAATCTGAAACCATTGCATGCATGTATACTAGATTTACAGATATGTAAATGGTTTAAAAAGTCTTGGTAAGACATATACTAACTCAGAACTTGTTCGAA
>UESW01002235.1:24406-64215 GCA_900491605.1 Calamus simplicifolius
TAGATGAACTGAGAGTAGACTCAATCAATGCAACTCGATCACTGAGAGAATATAAGGCTTCTTTTAAGTTCATATACTTTTCATTAATTCTTCTTTCAGTCTATTTTCTTGATCACTTAACTCAGACTTGAATAAAGATCGAAGTTGATCTAACTGTGTATCAGAAAACTACCAGATGAAACTGTGGAAGACTGAGCAGGAGCAACAGTAGGAGCAGGGGTAGGATCCGAAGCAGGAGCAGGAACAGACTCTGGAATAGATGAACACTGAGGAGGCTCCGGAGATGAATGTCTCAAGGAAGGTCTGGGTGCCTCTGCATCTAAGTCTCTGTCCTCAGTAACAGTCTTTCTCTCCCAACTTCCATTTTTCTTAACAAACCCCATGCGATGAATGGTAGCCAAAGTATAATAATCTGTATGTCTTAACTCCTTCTTTGGCTCACAATCACTGAACACAATCCCTTGGCTAAGAAATAATTTAGTCAAAACCATGCCATAGGGTAAGCTCGATTTCTTTTTCCCGCCACAATCTGCAATATACCAAATTATCATCCTAGGTAGATTGATGGGTTTCCCAGAGACAACTGCATCCATGACAAAAATATCTCGCTCAGAAACATAGTCGAACCTGCCGGTCTTGGGAAATAAAATCCTGCTGCAAATGTTGTGGAGAAGTCTTAATTCTAAAGGCAGTTGACTAGCAAAGACTTCTTCAAATCCTTCAAAATTACGGTTCAGTAGCCTAGTGAGGGCTGGAGATCTATCTTCAGGGGCAAATGTAGAAGGTCCAGACAAGGTAACTTCAATAATCTAGATAGAATAGAGGATGTAATGTTCAGACCAATGCCTCTAACCTTGCTCACCAAGCCATCATCTCCTCTGGATAAATTCTTGTAAAACTCTTTAACCAAAGCAGGGTAGGTTGGACATCCAATGAACAAATATACTCAAATCCCATCTCGATTAGTTGTCTACCAATGATGAATCCTTCATTCTCAAACAATTCAAAATCCACTTTTCTTCCTGTGGTGACAATCCTACTGGCTAGAAGATCTACCTGAGGGGTAGGAGCTGGAGCTGGAGCTGGAGGATCACTAGCCGAAGGTGTAGAAGAAGAATCCGTAGACGGCTCGCGGACGGGTCGTCGGACGGTCCTTTTTCTCTTCAAACCGGCGCCACTCGAGCTTGCTCCTCGGGTTTTGGGTGCCATTGATCTTGAAGGATTGTTTAATCAGAGGTTATTTGAGGTTTGGAGGGTTTTGGGAAAGTTTTGGAGAGGATTTGGAAGATTTTGGAAGAATGAAATGTCCGTCGGGTCGACTCGTGCCCTAAATAAATCGACTGGGACCACGTCGAGTCGACTCGCGCAAAGTGTGGAGTCGGCTCCCGACTAGTCACAGAGCACGGACACGATCTCGAGTCGACTCGCTCAGAGGAGGGGTCGACTCCTGAGTTTCAGCAGAAACTCGAGTCGACTCCGATACTCTCGAGTCGGCTCCCGGACAAATTCAGAGAAAATTAGATTGAGATTCAGAGAATCCGAATTAAGTCCGAAATTTGATCTTTGAGTATGATTAAAAATCATGGACTTTGAGAGATCAAATTGATATGAGTTCTAGATAAAATTTCCTTAAGATTTTAAGAATTTGAAAGAACTCTAGATATATTTCCTTAGAGGTTTCAAAATTTATTCAAAAGGATTACAAATTCCTAGTTCTCCTCTAAGATAACAAAATCTTTCTTATTTAAAGGTTTAGTGAATATGTCAGCTAATTGTTCTTCTGTGTTTACATAATCTAAACAAATTTCATCATTAGCTACATGTTCCCTTATAAAATGATATCTAATTTCTATGTGTTTTGTTCTTGAGTGTTGAATTGGATTTTTAGTTAAGTTGATTGCACTAGTGTTATCACATCTTATGGGTGTTTTATCAAGTGTGATACCATAGTCTTCAAGTTGTCGCTTAATCCATAGGATTTGCGCACAGCAACTTCCAGCTGCTACATATTCAGCTTCAGTAGTTGATAATGCAACTGAATTTTGCTTTTTGCTAAACCATGTGATTAAGTTACTACCTAAGAATTGGCATGCACCACTAGTGCTCTTTCTATCCAATTTACATCTAGCATAATCAGAATCTGAATATGCAATTAGGTTTAATGTAGAGTCTCTAGAATACCATAAACCTACATTTTTAGTTCCATTTAGATATCTTAAAATTCTTTTAACAGCTATTAAATGTGATTCTTTAGGTTCAGATTGAAATCTAGCACATAAACATACTGAAAACATGATATCTGGTCTACTTGCTGTTAAATAAAGAAGGGATCCGATTATACCTCGATAATACTTTTGATCAACCTTTTTACCTTCTTCATCTTTGTCCAGTTTGCATGAAGGACTCATTGGAGTTCCGAGGGGTTTCATTGTTTCCATACCAAACTTTTTGAGTAGTTCTCTTGTGTATTTGGTTTGGTTGATAAAGATTCCCTCTTTGCTTTGTTTGATCTGGAGTCCAAGGAAGAAGTTGAGTTCTCCCATCATGCTCATCTCGAATTCTCCCTGCATCAACTTTGCAAATTCTTGACAAAGAGAATCGTTAGTAGCACCAAAAATAATGTCATCTACGTATATTTGTACTACAAGTAAATCTTTACCTTTTCTTTTCAAAAACAAAGTTTTATCAACATTTCCTCTTGTAAAATCATTTTCTATTAAGAATTTACTTAACCTATCATACCAAGCTCTAGGTGCTTGTTTCAAACCATATAAAGCTTTGTGCAATTTAAAAACGTGATTTGAAAACTCGTGATCTTCAAAACCTGGTGGTTGTTCTACATAAACTTCTTCATTAATAAATCCATTTAAAAATGCGCTTTTTACATCCATTTGAAATAAGTTAATGTTCATATGACATGCAAATGCAAGTAATAGCCTAATGGCTTCTAATCTAGCTACTGGTGCAAAGGTTTCATCAAAATCAATACCTTTCTCTTGATTATATCCTTTAGCAACCAATCTAGCTTTGTTTCTAATTACAATGCCATTTTCATCTAGTTTATTTCTATATATCCATTTTGATCCTATTACTGAATGATTTTTAGGTCTTTCAACTAAGGTCCAAACATTATTTCTTGTAAATTGATTTAGTTCTTCTTGCATAGCTAACATCCAATTATTATCTTTTCAGCTTCTTCTATAGTTTTAGGTTCAATTTGTGATACAAATGCAAGATGATTACTAATATTTCTCATGTATGATCTAGTCCTTATTCCTTGAGATGGATCGCCTATAATCAATTCCTTAAGATGACTATGAGCATATCTCCAGTCTCTTGGAAGATCTACATCATTATGATCAATATTGACATCATCGTCCTTATGTGAATCATCATCTTTAGCTTCTTGCTCATGATCAGAAGATACTTCAATATTAAGTTTTTCAAGATCTTTTTCAATTATGTTTGTATCTTCCTCATCATCAAGCTTTTCAGAACTAGATGCTAAAGACTCATCAAAAACTACATGAATGGATTCTTCAACTACTAAGGTTTTCTTGTTAAAGATTCTATATGCCTTACTAGTTGTTGAATAACCTAGAAAAATTCCTTCATCAGATTTAGCATCAAATTTTCCTAAATTATTTTTACCATTATTATGAATGAAACATTTACATCCAAATGCATGAAAGTATTTTATATTTGGTTTTCTTTCATTCCATAGTTCATAAGGTGTTTTCTTTAATATTGGTCTTATTAAAGCTCTGTTTAAGATGTAACATGCTGTGTTAATTGCTTCCGTCCAAAAATACTTTGGTAAGTTGCTTTCACATAGCATGGTATGGGCCATGTCTTCTAGAGTCCTATTTTTTCTTTCAACTACACCATTTTGTTGTGGAGTCCTAGGGGCTGAAAAATTATGATTAATTCCATTTTCAGTGCAGAAACTTTCAAATAGGTGATTTTTAACTTCTGTTCCATGATCACTTCTTAGAGATACTATAGTAGTGTTTTTCTCATTTGTGATTTCTTAAAGAATTTCAGGAAAATTGAGAAAGTCTCATCTTTGTGAGCTAAAAATATTACCCAAGTATATCTAGAATAATCATTTACAATCACTAGACCATATTTCTTTCCTCCTAGACTTGTGGTTCTAGTTGGTCCGAAAAGATCTATGTGAAGTAGCTCTAGAGCCCTAGAAGTTGAAACAATGTTTTTAGATTTAAAAGAACTTCTAGTTTGTTTTCCAAATTGACATGCATCACATATTTTATTATTTTCAAATCTAGTTTAGGTAATCCTTTAACTAAATCCATTTTAATTAGTTTTGAAATAAGGTGTGTGCTTGCATGACCTAATCTACGATGCCACAACCAACTAATTTCATTTATGTTAGCATTGTCAGCAATTAAGCAATGATCACTCAAAGATAGTTTTTCTAAGTCAACTAAGTAAACATTGCCATGCCTATAACCAGTAAATACAATGCTATCATCAATAGAATTAGTTACAGTGCATATAGAAGATTTAAATGAAACATTAAAATTTTTATCACATAATTGACTTTACTTATTAGATTATGCTTCAAACCATTAACATAAAGTACATTATCAATAACTATAGATGGAGTTATGCGAACTTTACCAAGGCCCATAATTTAACCTTTACCGTTGTCGCCAAACGTCACAACTCCACCTTTCTTTTCCTCCAGGGTGATGAATTCATCTTTGTCACCCGTCATATGTCTTGAGCAGCCACTATCAAGGTACCACTTTTTCTTTGATCTTTTGGCTATAAGACATTCCTGCAACATAATTTAAACTTTATGCTTAGGTACCCAAGCTTTCTTGGGTCCTTCATGGTTAGCAACAATAAAAATTGTTCCTTTCGGAACCCATATTTTCTTAGCTTTAATATTTGACTTGTTGTTATTCTTTAACGTTTTGCATTCAAAGGATTTGTGACCTTTTTCATTACATTTAAAATAAGTTATATTACTTTGGTTGGCTTTTATAAAAATATTCTTTAGAGATTTCTGTTTCCTTAATGTGTTATATCCTAAACCAGCTTTGTCAAAAACAGCTTTTTGACTACCTAGGATCATGTTAAGTTTAGTTGAACTTAAGGTGAATTTCTCAACAATGTCTTTATATTTTTTAACATCTTTCTTAAGAGAGTCATTTTCTTTAGCTTGCTGTTCTTTATCTAAAGCTAAAGTTTTTAGTTGATCTTTTAAATCTTTAGTTGAGTTTTTAGTTTCAGATTTTAATAAATCTTTTTCTTGATTAAGATTATCTCTTTCTTTCCTAAGTTCTTCTTTTTCATTAGTTAAGTTCTTAACTTCTAAAGCTAATTCATTTTTACTTTTAGCTAAACTAATATTGTCATTTTCAAAAACTTATACTTTTTCTTTAAGGATTTAAAATCAATCATAAGTTCATTGAAAGCCTCAAACATTTCATCAAATGTAAAATCATCATTTGAGTTTTCAGAACTTACCTCATTGTCGTTGTCGTCGTCGTTGGCCATGAAGCAAATATTGGCAACTTCCTTTTGCTCATCTTCTTCCGACGAGGAAGATTCATCAGACCATGTTGCCATGTATGCTTTCTTCTTTTTCTTGTAGGCCTTTTTCAGCAAAGGACAGTCATACTTAAAGTGCCCTGGCTTTTTGCACTCATAACATACTAAGGGCTCTTTTTCTTTTTCTTTCTCCTTGTCCTTTTTCTTATCCTTTTCTCCTTCAAATCTTGCTCCAAGTTTCTTTTTATGGAAGGGCCTTTTTCTCATAAACCTTCTGAATTTTTTGGCCAAGAGAGCAGTTTCCTCATCATCTTCATCATTGCTTTCACTGCTGCTCTCTTCCATTTCTGCAGTCTTGAGGGCAAGAGTTTTCCTTCTTTTTGTTTCCTCCTCAACATGCTGCTTCATTGTTAACTCGTGGGTCATTAAGGATCCTAGAAGCTCCTCTAAAGGTAGTGTATTGAGGTCCTTTGCTTCTTGGATGGCAGTGACTTTTGCTTCCCACGATCTTGATAGTGACCTAAGAATTTTACGCACAAGATCAGCATTAGAATAAATTCTACCAAGACTTTTCAGACCATTCACAATATCAGTAAATCTAGTGAACATGCATGTGATGGTTTCAGTTTGTTCCATAGTAAATAATTCATATTTATGAACCAAAATATTTATTTTGATTCCTTTACTTGGTTTGTTCCTTCATGAGTAATTTTCAACCTATCCCAAATTTCTTTTGCGAAATTACAAGTTGAGATTCGGTTGAATTCATTTGAGTCTAAGGAACAATATAAAATATTAATGGCCTTAGCATTTAGTTGTGCCATTCTCCTATCATTATCATTCCAATCCCTTTCGGGTTTAGGAACAATAGTGCCATCAATAAGGTGTGTGGGTGTACTAGGTCCATTAATTATAACACCCCAAAGCTCATAATCAGAAGCTTGAATGAATATCCTCATTCTAGCTTTCCAATAAGAATAGTTTGAGCCATTAAAAAGTGGAGGTCTATTCGTAGAATGACCTTCAGCAAAACTTGAACCAATTTGTGTTGCCATATGGATCTTTAGCCCTTGATCGTGAGATCAAATTCTAAATGAGCACTTGCTCTGATACCAATTGTTGGCCCAGATGGCAACCCAAGAGGGGGGGGGGGGTGAATTGGGTTCTTAAAAATTTAAGACTTTTTAACTTTAATTGATTAGTTAGCAATATGTGCAAGTGAGTGTAAATAACTAATAAGCAATGAACAAGCAGTTAATAAAGAGAGATAGAGATAGAGAAAATAAGGCACGGCAAACACAAGACAATTTTATAGTGGTTCGGCGCAACTAGCACCTACGTCCACTCCCAAGATTCACTTGGGTCCACACTATAATCTCTCTGGATTACAGCCAAGTTATTTTCCAAGCTCACAACTCAAACTTGTTGTTTTACCGGTGCACAACGAACCCAACTGGTTTTAACTCGGGCTTACTAGCACAAAACCCTACACGTTATTTTTCACGGGCTCACAACTAACCCAACACAAGCACTCCGGCTTGCAACGAGGTATACCAACCTCCACTAATTCAATCCACTGATTGAATCAGCAAACAAAAAGAATTATAGTGTTTGAACAATAATGTGCTCCCCTTGAGCAAATATACAAATGAAGTACAAAATAATATAAGGTTAGAAAAGCCTGATAATATTGCCGATGGTAGATGCTTGGGCTTTCTCCCTTCTTCTCTTTAACTCCTCTAGAAGTGTTGAATCACGCCTCAGCTAGATTCTTGACCGTTGAAGTCTTTGGAGTTGAGATGAAGCTTCTTTCTCTTTTGAAAATCCTCCGATTTGACCGTTGAAATGCTTGTGGATTTTCTTTTGGCTCTTGTGGATTGATGAGAAGGAGTAGACGAATCTTTCACTTGGATTTCACTCCTTTTGAAACACTCTTCTTTGAGCTAAATGATTTTTCCAATATGCTCTGTTTTTCCCTCTTTTCAAATGATATTCTTTTCTCTCTTTTTGATTTTCTCTGAGTTTGGTTGATTTGAAACGAACTCCTCTATTTATAGAATCTGCAAAAATATATCCGTTAGAGACAGGGAAAAATAGCCGTTATTCAAAAATCTTACCGTTGGGGCTGATGTGTCATCGTTAAAAATCGCACCCAGAACTTGCGGAGTCGACTCGAGCTTTGTGGGAGTCGGCTTGAAGTCGATTACCAAAAATAGAAACATTTTAAGCATTGAAGGGTCGACTCGCAAAACAAAAGTGTCGGCTCACGAAAGTTGGGAGTCGACTCGAGGAAAATGGGGAGTCGACTCGAGAAGTGCTCAAAAAACATGGGTTCTATTGTTTGAGCGGAGTCGGCTCGCACAGACAGGAGTTGGCTCGCAAGAATTCAGGGGTCGACTCTTGAAAAGCCAAGGGTCGACTCAAGAAAATCAGGCAATTTGGGGAGTCGACTCGGAAACCCATGAGTCGGCTCGGGACCGAAACACAAATCAGAAAAATATCCTGATTGACTTTGAAACTTGTCCCAATTAAATTTAAAATATAAATTTGACTTGAATACATTAAATATGTCATTTATCATGGATTCAAGACATGTTCCAAGAATTCATCGATTGAATTATTATGTGTAAAAATTCCTTTTTGAATTCTTTTAAGCATAGAACTTGAAACTCCTTTTTCTAAATAATTCAAAGCTCATTTAATATTACCATTGATAGTTCATTCCTTTCAATTTGAATAAGCTCAAGGTTTTTGATAAATAAACACATTGTTTTCTTTAAGGTACTCATGGCTTTTGGAAATCATCAAAATCAATAAAGTTGGGGCAATTATGTTTCAATAATTTCTCAACAGGAGTCGAGCTATGGAAGCTCGGGGAGGATGAGCTATGGAAGCTCGGGAGAGCCGAGCTATGGAAGCTCGGGAAAGTCGAGCTATGGAAGCTCGGGGAGCCGAACTATGGGAGCTCGGGAGAGACGAGCTATGGGAGCTCGAGGGAGCCGAGCTATGAAAGCTCGGGGAGATGAAGGGAGGAGGTCGGTCTTAGCCTCCTTGCATGGATATTAATGCAATGATGGTTTTACCCCCCAACACATGCCCTCCACTCCCTAGTTCGAAGCGTAGGTTCGGGCATAGGGAGTATAAGTCCAGGTGGCACACTTTGGATGGGGCGATTTGGTTTAGACAGCCCGTGCAATGATGCTCTAATTAATGCGGCAGGGTCATCATGCCTTCGTGGGTAAGGCTCCTCCTAGAGTGACGGTTGGGAATACGCCACGTCACGAATCCCAATTAATACGGCATTTGTCAAGGCGATTCCATACGCCTCAGGCGAGGCGCCTCATCTTCTCAAGACGGCTTTCTTAGTAGGGAAGCAAAGCGGTAGCCGCGCTATATATATATATATATATGTGTGTGTGTGTGTGTGTGTGTGTGTGTTTGTGTTTGCAGTATTCTCTCGTTTTGTTTCTTGAAGAGTCTCGCCCTCCGCAATGCTCGCCGTTTCGCCTGGTGCTTTTCTCAGTTAAGATGACGATGAGCCCCGATGACGTAGTTTCGGAGATCGTTGCTGAGGATGTGGGCAGGATTCATCAGAGGTATGGCATACCCTCAGATGTCGTTCTGCGAGTACCGGAGCTCGGAGATAGGGTCTCGCGAGATCTAGAGCGCTGGGTCTTCGTTTATGAAGACAGCTTGAAAGCATGCTTCCGTTTTCCTCTCCACCCCTTGGTGAAGGAAATCATGACTCACTATAACATCTGTCCGGCGATGGTGGCCCCAAACAGTTGGCGAAGCATCATCAGATTTATCTCAATGTGCCACCAAATTCGGATTGTCGCCACTCTCCCCCTTTTCTGCGCCTGTTATCATCTGATACCTAGGAGGAAATCGAAGTGGCCCTACATTGGACCTCGAAGGTCCTTCAACGTGATTGTGGATAAGCCGTCCTCTATCAAGGGATGGAAGAGTCGATTCGTTATCGCCGAGGGGAACATTGGTTCCGACTTTCCTCGGAAATGGGGAAGCTTTGTTAGGGATGCGAAAATGCATCCGATTTTGTCAGAGCAGGAGGAGAGAGATTTGGACGTCCTTCGCAATGGCCAAGTGTTCTCGGCCAACAATCTGTTATCGGAGGGGGCCCTCTTCGCCGCCGGGCTTAGCCTCTTGGACCCGCAAGGTGAGTCCTCCCTTTTACTTTCTCCGCTGCGTGTTATCCTGACGAACGTGTTTGGATTTAATCGCATATGTTCCGTTCTTACAGCCAAGAGATCGGCATTGTCGAGCCTCGCCAAGAGGAAGAGAGGCAAGCGCCCAGGGGAGAGCAGCGGCATGGATAGTGGTAGGCCCGAGAAAAGGGCTCATACCTCCTCAAGGAGCTCGTCGGACGCCGGAGCGGCCATGATAGGAGCGTCGGGGGCGAAGGAGGATCCAGGGAGGATAGCTGTGATCCCTTGTCCTCCCGTAGTGGAAATATCGGATAGTTTAGATGAGAATCCATTGGCTTGTCCGGCCGCGTCCCCTGTGAAAGAGGAGCCGGTGACGGATCCGGCGGAAGCGATCGTTTCTGGGGAGCCTTCTGCCTCCGCGGGGTTACTATCGACTCCAGTGGGGGAGCAAGGGGGAGATGCTGCTAGTGGAGAGGTTTGGGAGGAGTCCGGGAGTAGCGATGCTGGACCGCCCGTAGCGGGTCAAGAGACAGGCCAGACAGAGGCCTCGGGAGAGCCTGCGGAGGAGACGCAGGTGATGGTGACCGGACAAGATGGGTCAGAAGAAGAAGCGCAGCAAGGTGAGAGTCCCGCAGTAGGGACCCCTTCGAGAAGAATTCTGGGGAGGCTGGCGCTTGGGCTGGCCAAATTGTCCGAAGAAGCCCAAGCTAGGGCCCTGATAGAAGAGGCTGGGAGGTTGAAGGCCTCTCAGACGGAGGTCGCCCGGGTTGGTTCCTCGGGCGGAGATGGCCAGCCCAGTGGCTCGAACGCTGGTGTTGAGAAGGCATTTTCTGCCTTGATGAGGTCGGCCTTGTACCCGGGCGCGGATCCTTCGGCGGACAGGTTTGCGGATCTGGAGTTGGTCGATGCCGCATTTGGGCAACAGGGAGTGGCCGAAAGTATCCATCTTCTCCCCGATATTGACAATCTGACCCTCATGAAGATGATGCGGGCCTATGCCTCTCGGGTGAGTTACCACTCTTGGGCGGTGGATGCTTTTTGATTGACCTAATCGTGAGTTTTTACTCATCTTTTGTCCCGCAGAGTGTCTTGCTTTCTCGGGCGATGTGCTGGCATCTGAGTTTGGCGACGGGGGCCAGCATTCAGGCCAGGAGAGCCAGCGCCGAACTTCAATCGCGAGTAAAGGTGTCCGAGAAGTTCGAGGAGCTTCTGGCCATTAGCAACATGAGTTTGGAGGGGATGAAGGCGGCATATCAGGCCGCTCTAGCCGAAGCGTATAAGCAAAAATGCAAAGTGGAGGAGTTGCAGGGACTCTTGGCGAAGAATGAAGACGCGTGCTTGGAGCTGGCTAGAGTTAAGTCGAAACATTCCGAGGAGGTGGCGGCGATGCGGCGGGAACGTAATGAGAGTCTGGGTCGGCTGGGAAAGGAGGCTGCCGACGAAAGAAAGCGCCTAACCGGAATGCTCAATGAAGTAGAGGAGAAACTGAAGTGGCGCGATGACGAAATCGCCGACTTGAGGGCCGATGCTAAATGGCACCAAGGGATGATAGCTCGGGTGAGCAACGAGCTATCCCAAGCCCGGGGAGAGGTCGAAGCCAAGCAGTCGAGGATTAATGCTCTCCAGGAGAGGGTCGAGCTGGCCGGAGCTGATAGAACAAGGGCCAGGGGTGAGGCCGAGGAGTTGACCAAAAGGTTGGCCAAACGAGAGGAGGAGGTACGATCTCATCCCCCCTTCTTAGCTTCTTTTGTTGGTCTCTTGTGATGCCGATTGATTTCGGTTTTGCATATGGCAAAGTTAAGGTCGACCAACGTGGAATGGAAGAATGCAAAGATAAAATATCCAGTGAGCACCCGGAATGGGATCTCTCTTTTCTGGATGCTGAAGCTCCTGATGCCGGTGAGTCCGAAGGAGAAGAGGAGGATGAGTACGTCGATGCCTCCGATACCGATTCTGGTACCGCCCAGGGTCTCAGCGAGGCCGCAGCTTCTGAAGGATGATCACAGACTGCCGCTAAGGGGGCGAAGGTATTAGAGAAAGGCGAGTCAAGTCACACCTCTGCGGACGTAACCAAGGGTTCCTCCGGAACTGATGTGGTTCCCGGCCTTTAAGAGCCACCCCTGTGTTTCACTTTCTGAAGATATGCTTGATGTCTTTCAATGAATGAACTTTCTATTTCTATTTGAGTGTTTTTCCTTGGATGGTCCTTTGCTCCAAATTTCGCCTCAATCACGAGCGACTTATGGCTTGTTGACGCTTTTTGGTCATCTTTATTTGGGATCAAGGGAATGCATTGGCTTGGCCCAAGGCGGGGCGATAGTCCTGACTGGCAAACCGATAGACGATCTGGTTCGGTTTGTGTCTAATTAAAACTTGAGAAATAAAGTCAGTCGGTTAAGACCGATGGACAGGGTAGGTCGGCTTGGGCCGACAGACGAAATAGATCAGCTAGGGCCGACGAGCGAAGTAGGTCGGCTAGGGCCGACGAGCAAAGTAGGTCGGCTAGGGCCGACATATGAGGGTGGTTGCCGAAGTATTTTTCGCTTCCTTTTGCCACTTCCTTTTTTCGGTCAATAAAAGAATGGTTTGCGTAGCCATCGCGCTTATTTTTGTTTTAAGATGCTCAGCTTTGTCGCACGAGTTCTTCGAGCAACTAACTTCGCTGGGAAGCAATCGACGAACAGTCGGTTTTCGTGCCTTTTGCTATCCTGCCAGCGCCCTGCCGTTCTGCAGGCAAACTGGTTTTTATTTCACCGAAATTGATGATACGGCACTGTGGGGAACATAAAGCTGTTCTGGTGCTTTCCGGAAGGTGTTCTTTTCCCATGTGGGTCGTTTTGATATACGGCACACGCAGCCGTTTACCATTGGAGGACATTATTTTCGTAGGATGATCTCCTGAACCTGCCAGTTTCTGTAATGCCAGTGGACGATTCTCTGCGTTTAATGATCGCGATTCAGGATCAAGAGGAGATCTTCGCATGCGTCATAGTTCAGGCGGTGGGCTCGGCGCGCAATAGGGTGCCGCTTTCATCCTGGGAGGCCACGTGGAGGTATGGCCCAGGTGTTTGAATCTCGGGGCTTATAGCCTTGGTAATTGTTCCCGGTCCATTTTTGGCCTATAAAAAGGGGAAGAGGGGGTCATGTTAGGTCATCCCCAAAGTTTCTTTCCCATTAGAGTTTCCACCATGGTCGTTTCTCTGCTGTTGCGAGTGGGAGGACCGAGCTTTCCTCTCATAAGCCCTTCGCCTTCGGATAGCTGGGGCGATGAAGGAGCTGCCGAAGAGTGGTTCGCCCTTAGGGGCGAGTCCCGGAGATCACATGGAGAGCGCACAAGGAGGGCGCAAAGATCACACGGAGAGCGCACATATGCGCTTCCCGTGTGACCTTTGTGGTTTCCCTTCGGGGACGTATGGTAGGAGGTGCACGCGGGCTCCCCATGGTTTGAGTGAATTTCGCCTCCTCCCCTGATTTGGATTCCTGGGCTCGCCCGCCTGGGGAATCTTTTGTCACACGGGGAGGGGGTGAAAGCGTGCCGCCCGCTGACACCTTGTCCTTGAGCCTTAGCAAGGTAGGGCGGTGCACACTCGGTTTGGGAGAGCGTTCCGATGCCAGGGTCCGCTGGCTTCCTACCTGCTCGCCGGAGGGTCCCTTGGTTGGGTGGTCTGGGGTAGTATCCCGTCCACCCTTTCCAATCACCCTGATATCTCGGTTGGGTCACCGAGATATCATTATTGACTGAAGCTGGGCGCAACTATTGGTTCATGTCGCTCGGCCATTATCGGCTCGAGCTGACTGGATGCGGCTTATCTAGTTTGGCAGTCCGGACGCTGGAGCATCACAGTTGCCCAGATCTGCTTTGGAGCAGTTGCTCGAGCTTTGTACTTGTCTTTATTTTACGCATTTCAATGCTCTTGTAACGCCTTTCAAGCATTTGTAACTGGTTTTGATGGCAATAAAGAGAGTTCTGTTCTGTTTCTCAATCTTTATCTCTTTCGTGCCGAGTTTGTTGTCGTTGGTCGTGGGGTACAAAGGCGTCCCGCTCGTTCTTAGGCGAGGATCCCGCGCTATCCGAACTAGTCGAGGTTCGCAAGCGGCGGTCTGGAGATTGTTCGGCGGAACACGCTCCTTATCTTGGTTCGAAGTTCGGTGATTTATGTCTCACTCGAATGTTTGCGGTTTGGCCTTGCCGAGGTTTGGAGAATTCGTACTTGGCTCTGCCAAGGTTCAGAGCACTTTTTGTTCGGCCCTGCCAAGGTACGGAGACGTTTTACTTGGCCCTGCCAAGGTTCGGAGAGTTTGTGGCTCGACCCTGCCTAGGTTCGGAGATTTCATTGCTTGACCCAGCCGAGGTTCGGAAAATTTTTACTTGGCCCTGCCAAGGTTCGGAGAATTTGTTGCTCGGCCCAGCCGAGGTTCGGAGAATTTTTACTTGGCCTTGCCAAGGTTCGGAGAATTTGTAGCTCGGCCCAGCCGAGGTTCGGAGAATTTTTACTTGGCCCTGCCTAGGTTCGGAGATTTCATTGCTCGGCCTAGCCGAGGTTCGGAGAATTTTTACTTGGCCCTGCCAAGGTTCGAAGAATTTGTTGCTCGGCCCAGCCGAGGTTTGGAGAATTTTTTCTTGGCCTTGCCAAGGTTCGGAGAATTTGTAGCTCGGCCCAGCCGAGGTTCGGAGAATTTTTACTTGGCCCTGCCAAGGTTCGGAGAATTTGTAGCTCGGTCTAGCCGAGGTTCGGAGAATTTGTAGCTCGGTCTAGCCGAGGTTCGGAGAATTTGTTGCTCGGCCCAGCCGAGGTTCGGAGAATTTGTAGCTCGGCCCAACCGAGGTTCGGAGAATTTTTACTTGGCCCTGCCAAGGTTCGAAGAATTTGTAGCTCGGCCCAGCCGAGGTTCGGAGAATTTTTACTTGGCCTTGCCAAGGTTTGGAGAATTTGTAGCTCGGCCCAACCGAGGTTTGGAGATTCGGGGCTCGGAGAAATGACTTAGTTGCCACTATGAGCCGTAGTGTTAGGTCCCTGCGGCGCTTGGTGAGGAGCATCAGGGCAGAACGGGTGGTACCTGGTCACGCTCTTCATTTATGACGTTATCCCTCCCGAGGGGATGAGTCACTGCCAGGCGCTGGATTTCTTTCTTTTTTGCACTTCCCGAAAAGGGGCCAGCTTTAAAAGAGCTTGGGGAAGTGTCGGGAGCATTCATTATGGGGGGCCGGCAGATCGGGAAATACTCTATTCAGGGGGGTTCCCGAACAGTCCGTCCATGCTTACCGATCTCACTCGGGATGGGGCATGGCCCTTCGGATTCCATAGGCACTAATTAAAGCGATGACACGCGGTGAGTTCTCATAGGTCGGTGGCTACGGCGCGACCGATCGAGATACTCACCTGGCAAGTATAAATATGACCGAGGGGTGTTGGTCTTAGCCATCCCTCGGTTTAAGTCTCGAACAAGTATTTGGCTATGGCCTCTCAAGGAGGGCGATCATCCGAGGAATTACGTGCGTCGATCAACGATCTGCTACACCCGCCAAGGGGCCGTCCCACGATTACCGTTGATGGGCTGGGACTGGCCTCGACCCTTGTGAGCCAGCAGCGGCTCGTGAGGGTCGTTGAGGAGTATGTGGATGTCTCTACAAGGGAGGCGGAGGCCCTGCGCCGGGTGGCGGACCGGCAGAGGGAGGAGATCGTATCGCTCCGCCAGCAGGTCGCTGACCTTACTGAGCGCCTGGAGGACCTGCTGGCGTCTGGGAGCGACACTGAACCGTAGTTAGAGCCTCTTTTGCTTTTTTCTTTTTGTTTTTGTTTCTTCTTGTACTTTCCTTCTTTAATCAATGAAAAAGGCCCTTTTTGGATAATCTTTCCATTTCACGAGTTTTCAGCTCTAAGAAATGCCACTCGCATAATAGTTGGGGAGCCTGGGTGGCTCCACGGGTTCACGCGCTGAGTCATGGCTCTGTTTCGGATAGGCGCTTTGTTCAGCAGGTTATAGGGGCGTTGCCCAAAGACTTTAGTAGCGAAGGGGAATTCCCTGGCTTTGCCTGGGGCTCGTGGCCGGTTACGCAGGGCTTATTGAACCCTTTAGGGGTTTGCCGGAGGCACATTCTTTGTGCGTGTTGACGGTTTTTGCTCAGTGTGCCTTTTTTCAAACCGACCAAAGTTTTGGGGACTATTTGGAAGTCCTTCAGCTTTAATCGGGGCCCGCGTACTTCGTTTTTCTGCTGGGATTTTAGCTCGAAGAATTTTTACTTGGCCCTGCCAAGGTTCGGATATTAGCTGCTTGGCCCAGCCGAGGTTCGGAAAATTTTTACTTGGCCTTGCCAAGGTTCGGAGAATTTGTTGCTCGGCCCAGCCGAGGTTCGGAGAATTTTTTACTTGGCCCTGCCAAGGTTCGGAGAATTTGTTGCTCGGCCCAGCCGAGGTTCGGAGAATTTTTACTTGGCCCTGCCAAGGTTCGGAGAATTTGTTGCTCGGCCCAGCCGAGGTTCGGAGAATTCCTGTTCAGACAAGTAGCTCGGTCATGCCGAGGATTGGTAAGCAGCATCTATTTCTTTTCGCAATCTTTGGCAATGTAGTACATAATGATTTACGTTGCAAATTACGAAAAAAAAAATTGTGTCGACAGGAAGGTATAATGAGGCATATGAAAATGGACTTGGAGAGGACGTACCCTATTGATAATATTTACGGAGATTGTCCGAGTTCCACGTCCGGGGGATAGATTTTCCACTCAAATCTTGTAGCTTGTAGGTTCCCGGTCCAATGATCTTCGCTACTTGGTACGGGCCTTCCCAGTTCGGCACCAGCTTTCCTTGTTCCAGCGGTTTGGAAACAGAGGCCTTTCGCAGGACAAGGTCGCTAGGCAGGAAGGCTTTCCCTTTGACTCTGGAGGCGTGGTAACGGGCCACCCTTTATTGATATGCAGCCACTCTGATCCGGGCCTTTTCTCTGATCTCCTCCACCAGGTCGATGTTAGTGCGGAGCTGTTCGGTGCTAGCTTCCTCTGAGTAGCTTTCCACCCGCAATGATGGGAGGCCTATTTCCACAGGGATAACGGCCTCCGTGCCGAAAGCCATTCGGAATGGGGTTTCGCCTGTCGGGATTCTCGGGGTGGTGCGGTAGGCCCATAGAACATGATGCAGCTCCTCCGCCCACCTGCCTTGGGCTCTGGAAAGGCGAGCTTTGATCCCCTGAAGGAGGGTCCTGTTGGTCACTTCGGCCGCTCCGTTGGCTTGTGGGTGCCCGACCGAGGTGAGATGGTGACGGATTTCATGCTCCTCACAGAACTAGCGGAATTTAGAGTTATCAAACTGCTTACCGTTATCGGTGATTATGGTATGCGGGAGGCCGAATCGGCAGATGATGGACCTCCATACAAAATCTCTGGCCGTGCCTCGGTTATTTGTGCAACTGCTTCCGCCTCGACCCATTTAGTGAAGTAGTCGATGGCGACAAATAGGAATTTCCGCTGCCCCGTGGTAAGTGGGAATGGGCCGAGGATGTCCATCCCCCATTTGGTGAAGGGCCAAGCGGAGGATATGGAAACTAGTCCGGCGGAGGGGAGCCTTTGGATGCTTGAGTGCCTCTGGCATGGGTCGTAGGCTCGGACTAGATCGTCTGCATCCTTCTGCATAGTCGGCCAGTAATAGCCTTATCGTAGCACCTTGTGGCATAGGGACCGGCTTCCCAAATGGTTGCTGCAAATCCCTTCATGTACTTCGCGCAGAGCATAATCTACTTCGGATGGGCGAAGGCATCTGAGCAGCGGCATGGAGAAGGACCGTTTGTAAAGCTGGTTGTCGATCAGCACGTAGTGGGTGGCCTGTAGCTTCAGCTTTCTAGCCTCTCTCCGGTCGGGTGGAAGTGACCCTTCTTTGAGATATTTAAGAATAGGGTCGAACCATGATGGTCCAGCTTCAACCTGCATTATTCGGTCGACTTCCGCGATGCTGGGCTTTTCCAAAGTCTCCAGGTGAAACTTTTGTTCGGCGTCCATTGACTCCGCGGTCGCCAATCGGGAGAGTAGGTCGGCGCAAGCATTCTCGGATCTAGGAATCTGAATGATTTCAAATTTGGCAAAATGGGGAAGCAGGCTCCGCACCTCCTGAAGATATCGAACCATGTTCAGTTCCCGGGCTTCAAACTCTCCTCGTATATGACTGGCTACCAGCTGAGAGTCAGTGAAGGCATTAATCTTCTCCACCTTCAGATTGCGGGCGATTTGGAGGCCGGCTAACAGGGCTTCGTACTCGGCTTTGTTGTTGGAGGCTGGGAAAGAGAACCGGACGCCATATTCGAAGGTTACCCCATCCGGACTGATGAGAACCAGGCCCGCACCGGAGCGATGGGCATTAGATGACCCGTCGACATGGAGGAGCCACCAGGCTCTAGATTTTGGTTCTTCGAGGGAGTCTGGGGTTGAACCGTCCTCCGGGATGGTACACTCGAGGAGGAAGTCGGCTAGCACCTGAGCTTTGATGGCTGGGCGAGGCTGAAAGTGTATGTCATGCTCGCTCAACTCGATGGCCCACTTGGTCATTCTTCCGACGTCTCGGGTCGATGGACTACTGCCCTGATGGGTTGGTCGGTCAAGACCGTCACAGAATGTGCTTGGAAGTACGGTCGCAGCTTCCGAACTGAGGTGATTAAGGCCAACACCATCTTCTCAATTCTGTTGTACCTTGTCTCCGCATCGCGGAGTAGCTTGCTGACATAGTAGATCGGCTTCTGGACTTTGCCTTCTTCCCTGACCAGCACCGAACAGATGGCACCCTCTGAAACAGCCAGGTACAAGAATAGGGTCTTGCCCGGGGCTGGACTGCTGAGGAGTGGGGGTGAGCCAAGGTATTTCTTGAGATCTTGAAATGACTTTTGGCATTCAGGAGTCCACTGAAAGTTTTTAGCCGACCGGAGGGTTTTGAAGAAGGGGAGGCATCTCTCGGCCGACCGCGCCACAAAGCGGTTAAGAGCCGCTATCCTCCCAATTAGGTGCTGGACCTCTTTAACAGATGCCGGGGTCACCATTTGTTGGAGAGCTTAAATCTTTTGGGGGTTAGCTTCGATGCCTCGCTGGAAGACCATGAAGCCGAGAAACTTCTCGGAGTTAATGCCGAAGGCGCACTTGGTCGGATTGAGTCTCATCCTATACTTGCGCAGCGTTGCAAAGCTCTCTGAGAGGTCCTCGACATGCCATGATGCTTCCTTTCTTTTGACCAGCATGTCATCCACGTACACCTCCATATTTCAGCCGATTTTCTCCTTTAATACTTTGTTAACCAGCCTCTGGTAGGTCGCACCTGCATTTTTATGACCAAAAGGCATGACACGGTAACAGTAAGTACCTCGGTCGGTTATGAAGGCGGTCTTTTCTTCATCCTCAGGGGCCATTCGGATCTGATTGTAGCCTGAATAGGCATCCATGAATGACAGCATCTGGTGACCTGAGGTGGCGTCCACAAGCTGATCGATCCGAGGAAGGGGGAAGCTGTCCTTCGGGCAGGCTTTGTTGAGGTCGGTGAAGTCGATACAGATCCTCCACTTGCCGTTCGATTTCTTCACCATGACGACGTTTGATAGCCAGCTCGGATAATTTACCTCCCGGATGAAATTTGCCTTAATGAGTTTGTCTACCTCTTCCTCAATGGCCTTTTGTCGTTCTGGGGCGAAGCTCCTCTTCTTTTGCTTGACGGGCATGTACATCTCGTCCACGTTGAGACGATGGACGAGAACCTCGGGGCTGATTCCTGGTATGTCAGAGGCGGACCAGGCGAAGATGTCAGCATTGATTCGGAGGGACCTGATCAATCTGTGCCAAGACTCTCCTTTGAGCAGCGACCCGATTTTTATGGTTCGGTCGGAACGAGCCTCATCCAATGGTACCTCCTTCAATTCCTCTGCCGGTTCTCCTCGTTGTTCGGCGAAGTCCTCGCGAGCGTCTAGCCCATCAACTTCCGGCATTCTAGACTGAAGGCTTGTAACGAAGCACTGCCGAGCCATGGCTTGACTTCCTCGAATAACTCCAACTCCTCGCTCGGTGGGGAATTTCATGGACAGATGCGGGATGGAGACAACTGCCTTGAGGGACATCAGGCCGGGCCTGCCGAATATTGCGTTATACGGAGATCTGAGGTCGGTTACTAGGAAGTCTGTCTGGATAATGGCTACAAGGGGCCAGGTTCCCGCGCGGACCGTTAGGGTGATGACCCCTTCCGGGACGATGACGTCGCCTGTGAATCCCATCAGGGTGGAATCCATGGCTCGCAGGTTTTCCATGAGTAATTTCATCCTGGCAAACACACCGAGGTACAAAACATTCACCGAACTTCCACTATCAACAAGGATTCGGCTTACATCATAGTTATTTAAATTGAGGGATACAACTAATGCATCATCATGGGGAAGTTGTATCCCTTGGAAATCATCGTCGGAGAAGGAGAGCTCACCCGTTCGTGCCTTCTTCGGCGCCGATCCTTCACCGCCGCCCCTAGGGCTCGACCCGCCGGCCTCTTCGATCATGTTGATGCGGCCGATCACGGGCAGATTCGGTGGAGGAGGAGGTTGTTGAAGTTCGGGCTGGCGGTCACCTCCTTGCTGTGGCTCGGGCGCCCTCCTGAATTGATTCAGTTGTCCCCGCTGAATCAGCCTCTCGATTTCATTTTTCAGCTACCAGCATTCTTCAGTGTCGTGGTCGTGCTCCCTGTGGTAACGATAGTACTTGGTGGGATCTCTTCGGGTCGGGTTCTCTCGGAGAGGCACTGGCCGGGGGAGCTGGCGCTCTATTTCCATGAGGATTTGCGCCCAGAGCACAGTTAGTGGAGTGTAGTGGTCGAATCGCCTGGGAGGGCTCCGGGAGCAATTCCTTGGTGGCAGCGGGGGAACTCTTTGGCGGTGAGGCGGACTTGGCTGACGGGCGGGACGGTGTCTGTCGGGGCCTTTGGGCTCCTTCTTCTTTGCCTATTCAGCACGGGCAACTCTCCGCGATTCTTCGACCCTAGCGTATTTGTCCGCCAGGGCCATCATATCAGAGAGGCTAGGGGGGTAGCTGACTTCCATAGCCAGGTAGAAGTCGCTTTCTTTTGAGACTCCCCCGCCAGGGCGGACATAACCACCTCATGATTAAGGTGGTCCACCTCTAACATGGCCTTGTTAAAACGGCCAAGGTAATTTCTCAGGGACTCCCCCTCTCTCTGCTTAACTTCGGAGAGGGAGTCAGATCTTCGTCGATGGCAGCGGCTGCTGACGAACTAGCCAATAAAAAGACGGCTCAGTTCGTCAAATGAAGCAATGGAACCTGGCTTCAAGGCATTGAACCAGGTTCGGGTGGATCCTCTGAGGGTGGAGGGGAAAGCGTGGCAAAGGACCGCGTCGGATGCTCCATGGAACATCATTATTGACCGGAAGCTGCTAAGATGGTCGTCCTGGTCAGAAGAGTCGTGGTAGGGTTCGACGGCCAGTAGCTTGACATGGGAGGGAATCACTTCCTCCATAATCCCCTTAGAGAAAGGGATGCCCTGCTCCGCTTTGGGCTGGGGAGGATGGGCCTGCTTGGCGGCGTCCAGCTCCTGACGCATCTCCTGGATCTGACGACGGATCTCCTCTTCACCGGTCAGAGGAGGAGCTGGATGAGAGGATCGCAGGGACAGCGTCGAATCATGGTGGGAGGTCATTGGGAAGAGGGATCGAGCCCACCGAGATCTGGGAGGATCCCTATCATAACCGCCTCATGGGACTGATTTGTCTCCTCTGGGCCGGCGTGGGGGGTCCATGGATTTATGCGGACTGGAGGAGGAAGCTGCCGGCGAAGAAGGAATCATTGCTTCCTTACAAAAGTGCGGAGCGGGAGGAGCCATAAGGCGCTCCTAGACCAGGTGAGTCATGGCCTGGACTTGCTGGACCAGCGAGGCAAACTGGTCCTGGGTCACCGGGATGGCAGGCGGTGACGGGGTTTCGATTGGTGGAGGTTGCTACGCTACACCGCTCGTCGGATCAGGCCTCTGAGAAGCGGCCTGATCTTGGTCTTCAGAGGTTGCTCTTCTCCGATTGGCCATTAGAGAGGTTCTACTCCAGATTAGGATCCTTATCTCCTTTCTTCAAGTTTTAATGGGACTTGAGGCCCTTCCTCTAGCGCCAATCTGTTGCCACCGGGATTCATCCTCCGACTCAGGCACAGTCGATCTCCAGAGGCGGACCTGCACACAAGTCCTTGCGCGAGAGGCATTGGGGGTGGCCCTCCGTGGAAGACCCTCCGACGCTCAAGTCAGTGGGAGGAAATCGGCGATCAATCAGAAAACGGGGAGGTGGATCTCTCCGGGAGTCTCTCCGGGGGCGGCCAATCGGAAGCTCTACGGGGCGAGAGCACCAACGAGCAGCAGCAGGAGAGTGGGAGTGAGGGTGTGAGCGTGCGCGTACCTAAGGGAATCTGTGAGCGTGATATTTATAGGCTGTCACCTGGATCTTGAGCACCTTCTGAAAGGTTCAGAGGTTGTTAGGATACGGAGATGGATCGAATCGGGCCATTGTGGGGCTGTTGGAATCCATATCTTGTCTGTTAGGGGATCGACGGCTAGGAGAGCTCCTTGATGGCTTGAGATCTAGTAGGTGTGTAGGTCTCGGGTAGCCTTGATAGGTTCTAGACCACTTCTCAACATGATTCCTTGCCTAGGATGTTGTTACAGTAGGCTTAGGCTCTCCCGCGTCAGGTTCTGCGGAGGTGAGTATTGGATCGTGGGTGCTCAGTGAAGCCGGCCATGGAGGCTCGAGGGAAATGAGCTACAGGAAGCTCGGGAGGGCCGAGCTATGGGAGCTCGAGAGAGTCGAGCTATGGAAGCTCGGGGGAGCCGAGCTATAGAAGCTCGGGGAGGATCGAGCTATGGGAGCTCGGAAAGTCGAGCTATGGAAGCTCGGGGGGGATGAGCTATGGAAGCTTGGAGGAGTCGAGCTATGGAAGCTCGGGGAGCCGAACTATGGGAGCTCGGGAGAGACGAACTATGGGAGCTCGGGAGAGCCGAGCTAGGAAGCTCGGGGGAGTCGAGCTATGGAAGCTCGGGGAGGATGAGCTATGGAAGCTCGAGGGAGCCAAGCTATGGAAGCTCGGGGGAGTCGAGCTATGGAAGCTCGGGGAGCCAAACTATGGGAGCTCGGGAGAGACGAGCTATGGGAGCTCGGGGGAGCCGAGCTATGGAAGCTCGGGGGAGATGAAGGGAGGAGCTCGGTCTTAGCCTCCTTGCACGGATATTAATGCAATGATGGTTTTACCCCCCCAACAATTGCAATTGCGATCAAGGGTCGTACGCTGGGGCAGATAGGATAACTCTTCGTATTCGAATTTTGATTGACAAATGCAAAAAATGCTAGCATGGATATTAGTTATATATATATATATGGATCTAAACATAAATGTTAGTACACTACAAGAAAATTAAAATATAGCGACGCTCAAATGCGTCGCTATAGCTTGTTTAGCGACGTAATTAAGGCATCGCTAAATGATCGTCCTCAATTTGTCGCAGTTGCGTCGCTTAACAACGACTCTCTACGACGGACTAAATGCGTCGTAATATATTGCGACGCAACTAAATGCGTTGCAATATTGCGACGCAACTAAATGCGTCGCAATATTGCGATGCATACTAAATGCATCGCTAATTAAAAAATTTTTAAAAAAAAATAGTTGCGACGGACAATCTCGTTGCAATTACATCGCTAATTAATAAATTATTTTAAAAAAATATATATTTTTTAAATTTTTTTAAATTAATTGCAACGAAAAATAGCGTCGCTAATTAATGAATTATATTTTAAAAAAATAAAATAAATAATTTTTAATTTTTTAAAATAATTGTGATACATACTAATACGTCGCTACATTAAAAATAAATTTTTTAAAAATATTTGCGACGTAAAATCTTGTCACAATTGCGTCGCTAACTAGTTAATTTATTTTTTAAAAAATTAAAATAACATAATTATTAATTTTTTTAAATTAATTGCAACAAAAAATAGCATCGCTAATAAATTAATTTATTTTTTAAAAAAGTAAAATAAATTAATTTTTAATTTTTAAAGTAAATTAATTTATTTATTTAAAAATAAATAATATAAATTAAACTTGCTAATACAATGTAATTGCTAATACAATTGACCAAAACAACCATTACAAAATTTTCAAAAATAGATAAAAATTTATTTTATTAATTATTTAAAATTTTCATATACAAAACAGAAAAAATAAAAAAAAATATCAAGTAGTAAAAAAAAAATACATCATGTGTCTACAAGCGGCTGTGGAGGCTGCGGAGGCTTGGATGAACCCTGCGACAGATGACGAACTAAATCCTGCAACTGACGCATCTGCTCTCTCATCTCTGAGAGCTCCTCCTGAACCTCCTCACAAACTTTCTCCTTGATAGATCTCCAGATGTCGTCTATCTGCTCGAGAGGAATATCGTCAGAACCATGCAAACTGGAGCCATGATGGGAAAAATATCTGGAAGCTCTGGTGCCCAAACCATAGACCCTACGGTCTCGCGGCTGGGCACCAACAGCCTCCAAAAACACACGTCGACTCTCCTCTGGTGAGAGTTCGACGGGCGGCCCCCCATCAGTAGAGTCGACCTGCGAAGCCTGAGACTGCAGCTCCTTGACTCGTGCCTTTGAGTTATAAAATCAATGACAAATGAATCAATATATAAAGCTAAATAAAATATTAGAAATTAAATAAATAAAATATAAATCTAATTTCTTACCCTAATCTCCCGTGATCGTGTATCGACCCAGGAACCGTCCTTCCTGGTGTGTGTCGCTCTGAATAGAAAACTCATCAGGATCTCTGCCCTCATGCTCGGACTACAAAAGCAGAAGAAAGAATATAAATGCAAGTATTTGTTAATGACTAAATTAGTATTTAAATTGTTTATGGTTTCTTACCATACGACGCCTGTGCTCTTGAATAGAAATGGAACCAGCAGTGTCACAGGAGAGGCCCGTGCCACGACCGCCCTTCTCAGATCGATGGTTCGTGCTGGCTGATGCGGACCTCCTGATCCATCCCTCGGACTGCCATGCCTGCTGCCAGCTGGCCCAAATACCCTCGGCACATGCCCTGGACGGTCACCCAAACTCCTCCAACGATAAAGCATGTCGGAGTATCGGCGTGCCGCAAGAGCATTCCATGCTGCCCTAATGGCATCATGGATGGTAGGGTCCCACGTAAACTTTTTTTGCATTGAAATAAACAGTTAGTTTCAGAATATATAAATATAATAAAATTTTATATCAGTTATAAAATGTATTTAAACAGTTTACCTGAAACTCTGAAAAATAAAACTCCCTCATGGCCAGATACATGGTGCCAATCGTAGCAACTGGGATCAGCATGGCTCTGAAATATAGAGCTGATCCGGCTCGATACAGTATGCTGCTCAATAAAGATGTTAAAAAAACTAATTAAAATAAGTGATTAACTCAAAAACATAAACATATAGTTATAATTAGTATATACTTACATCCCATCGGCATCCAATCGAAGTACGGTGCGACCGACCATAGAAGAACTCTCAGAGGTCTGCGCCGATCGGGTAGAGGAAAATACAGGGTGAGCGTCAATGCCTGGAGAGGCGAAGTCCGTGCGTCAAGCCTGGTAGTGGGATGTGATGCAACAGGGCTATGTCTGTCAGGGGTAGATCTACCTCGGTCCGTCATACTGTAAATACTAAAGATTAATGCAATGCAATATAATTATGAATAATTAATAAACATACAAAAATTAAACACTTATAAAAATAAATCGAAATTGAATGAACCTATATCTTTAATCAGTGTCATTTGTTTCGTGAAATATTGGTTCAACATCCGATGTGTATCGGACTGTGATTCAGTTTCATTATCATCGAAAGGAAACCGAACGTTTGCATCCTCAATTTCTTGGACATCACCATTTGGATCTCTAAGTGATGTTTCAGGAGCCCTTGTGTCGTCCTCAATTGCATGCATTTCCATCTCATCATCTTGAAATGCGGGGCACTCAGTTGATTGACTTGATGAACTCTCATTTAATATGATTGTTGAACGTGGAACGATTTTAGAAACAGCCCACCAATCTCGCTTGTCGTTGCGCAAACTTGGATATTCGCAGTAAAACGCTTGCTGAGCTTGGGATGCAAGAATGAATTGTTCATATTTTGCAATCTTCGTCGATGGTTTACTTCAACTAGATTGTAGTCGTTATGAACCCTTTTACCGACAGGAATTGTCGGATCAAACCAATCACAACGAAACAATACAGTTCATTTCATAGGCCAACCGGGATATTCAACTTCGACCACCTCTACTAACTTTCCGTAATAATCCTACATATTTGCTCCAGCACTTTCTCCTTTAACACATACGCCCCAATTCTGCGTCCCTCTTGGAGATGCTAGTCGTTCAATTTAAAATTTGTATCCATTAACAAAATAGCCAGTATAGGTAGTTACGGTCTTCAATGGCCACTGTGCTAGGCATTTAATGAAAATATTGTCGGTTGTGAACCATGGACCGTTTACCTATAAATTAATAAGCTATTAACAATAAATTTAAAAAATAAAAGCCATTATTGTAATTGATTGAGTAATAGTACTCACAAATTCATAAAACCAATAAGCGAACTTCGTTTCTAACTTCTGCCCAATGGCAATTTGACTGATGCTAGGATCAATCTATCGTTGTCTATCACAATACATCCTTAAAGGATTATAACAATTAAAACTTTGTTAGCAATTAAATAGTATGGTATTTTATAATTTAAAGTAGAAGTTCTAATTAAGCAATTAATGAACTGTACATATACTTACTCAATATATGGGTCACTTCTCTACAGTTCATTAGGATGTAATAATGTGCTGCATTATACTCCACATCGCTTAATTGTCTTGACTTTGCCTCCCAAATGAACGGCTGATACTTTTAAATATTGATATTCTACCGTCAGTAGGTTCTCCTTCGTCCACACATATGTCATCGTTACGACCAAGATTGTGGGTCCTCGTATGAACGTGACCCTCAAAGTAATGCGAGGCAAAAGCTGAAACTTCTTCAACCAAGTGTGCATTGCATATAGAATCTTCAACCCTTGCCTTATTCCGCACATTATTTTTAACTTCTTAAGATACCTATATGTAAAGTTGAAAATATAAATAAACCAGCTTCCTCGCATAAATAAAATAATATTTGAAATGTCAACATGTATTACTGATTTGGGTGTTTACCTCTCGAAAGGATACATCCATCGATACTGCACGGGACCAGCTATATGTGCTTCGTATGGCAAGTGAACCGGCAAATGCTCCATTGAGTCAAAAAAACTTAGAGGAAATATTCGCTCCAGCTTGCATAAAATAATTAGAATTTCCTCCTCAAGCCTTTCCATGGATACAGAAGTAATGACTGCGGTAGATAACTCCTTAAAGAACAAGTTGAGCTCTGTCAATGCCTTCCACACATGTTGCGAAAGCAACTCACGAAAACCTATGGGCAATAACCATTGCATGAAAACATGACAGTAATGACTCTTCATGCCAAACAACTTGAGCTTATGCATGTCCACACACTTACCGATATTTGAAGCATAACCATCAGAAAATTTTAATCCTCTAATCCAGTTACATAAAACTTCTCGTAGATTTTTGTCAAGAGTGTAACAGGCTTTAGGATAGGTCCCGTCAGCATTCCTTCTCAAATCACCTCTTCTGCAATACTGATTATGTTCTTCTCTCGACTTTGCAGTGTCTTTGGTTTTTCCCGGATGTTTAGTACGTGTTAAATATGTTATCAAAGAAATTTTTCTCAATATGTATAACATCCAAGTTGTGTCGGATGAGATTTGTGCTCCAATACGGCAAATCCCAATAAATGCTCCGCTTCTTCCAATTATGTTCTTTACATATACGGTCATTTATTCTATTTGCATCTGGTTCCCAAGCATACATCAACCCCAAATGCTCTATAGTATCAAATATATCTGTGCCAGACCTAACCGGTTCGGCAATTTTGTGACTGCTTTGTTCTTCCGAAAGGCGATCAAGTTCCGCCTATAAAGATGATTCGAAGGCAAGAACTTTCTATAATTATCAAACCATGACTGCTTACCACTCTTCTGCAATATAAATGCATCTGAATCATACATGCAATGAGGGCATGCCAGACGCCCAGAAGTGCTCCAACCGGACAACATTGCATATGCCGGAAAGTCACTGATTGTCCATATCAAAGCAGCCCTCATGATGAAATTTTGTTTTATAGAAATATCGTAGGCTATGACTCCTTTTTCCACATCATTTTCAATTCGGCTACCATCGTTGTAAGAAGACATCAATCTTCTCTTTTGGATTTGATGGTCCTGGAACCAAAACTATCAAAAACATTGCAGTATCTTTCATGCACTTCCACGATGGAAGATTATATACAGTCCCCGCTTGACCAAACGGTTGGAAGCCATCGGTACAAAGACCTAATCTAACATTCCTTATTTCTTCTGCGAAATCAGATGATTTTCATTGAAATGCTTCAAGCTTTTGAATATGATGGATGTTGTATTTCATCTTCTTTAGATTCGTGTTCTCCATGCCATTTCATATCAGCAGCTATAGCCTCAGATCTGTATAATATCTGGAGGCGTGGAGTAAGAGGGAAGTAATGCATCCTCTTGTAAGGCATACTTTTCCTCCTACTTGTACTAGCTCCCCCTTCACCATTTTTGTACCTCGATTGCCCGCAAATCTTACACCATCTCAGCTCTGAGTCTTCACCCCAATATATCATACAATTGTTCAAGCAACAATTGATCTTATTAACTGGGAGCCCAAGGCCACGCAATAACTTCTTCGTTGAGTAAAACTGTCTGCTACAACATTATGATTTAGCAAAACTTCCTTCATTAAGCTAGCTACAGCATTGAATGCCTTTTCTGATAATCGATGTTCTGCCTTAATATTCAACAACCGAGTAGCCATAGACAATTGGGAATGACTCTCACAACCAGGATACAATTTTGATTTACAGAACACAACATATCATAAAATTGTTGTGCATCTGGATTTGGTTCTTCCATAAATATATTTGGTTGAATTCGTTACCCGATGCATTCATCACCATTTCTTCGTATGTGTTTAAATTCACAAATGGTTCATCAATGGGATTTGACACTTCTTGGCTAGTGACAGCTGCAAACATTTCCTCAGTTTCACCATGACAGTTCCAAACATCGTACCCAGGAACAAACCCCTTTTTACACAAGTGCACCTTCACAGTTTCAACATCTCTATAGGCTTTATTCTGACACTTGCGTAAGTTGCAGGGGCACCTGATCCTAAGCCCATCCATCCATTCGGGTTGACTATATGCAAATGCTATAAATTCTTCTAATCCATTCAGAAAATCTGGATTAAGCAACCCATTTTTTAACCTTACATACATCCACGAGCGAGCCCCACTCATTTTTGACCAAGTTATACAATTCCTGGTAAACCATTAAAGGAGACAACTGTATAATTTGCATTAGTCATTATAGTAATAGATTAATTCTTTTAGACATCTAAGGTAAATAACATATATTGTGCCTCTTTAATTATACCGATAAATTAAGGCCGGGCCATGGCTACGATCCTTGACGTGCTATCCAGGACCGAGGCCTAAGACCGGGGTCCGTTCAATCATTAGACTTCACAAGTAAGCAAGTGTCCTAAATGAATTCCACTTTCACTCCACTAGGACTTAGGTAAGGCCCTATCCCATTCAAGATTATTTTATGCGATATGTTTTTCTGCTAGAAATTATCATCGATTACGTTAAAATTTCAGCAGCAATTCCCCATATGTTCTCCCAAATGTGTGGCTTTATGCCACACTAGAGAACGTAGGAGGATATACAAATTGCCAGCTCAACTAACGATGACGAATAGCAGACAAACATATCGCAAAAAATAATCTCAAACTGTTCACTAGGACAATTTGAGACTTTGCAAGACTAAGTCTTACAAAGTCTCAAACGGGTCTAAAGGTTATAGTGCTGTGAAATAGTATGAAAAATCAAAGAACAAACTTGACATAACATGTATGTCATATGGATTTACTTTAAATAAGTAAAAATGGATTCAACCTGGCCTAAACTAAATATAAATTCAATCTAATAACTCAAATCACATTTAATATAAATTCTTTCAGTACTTAATTCTGAGTTCACTATATCAAATTTAATATTCCTGCATTAAATTTAGAACGTTCTAAATGAGCTATATCATTTTTCGTCCATGATATCGAATTTATTTTGATTGGTTGGTTTAAAATTTGAGGAATTATATCAAATTATGGTTTGCTATATCAAATTTCTTTCAATTGAAGAATATGAATATTCTAAATTTTTCTAATTTGCTAAGAAAATGATTGTGATAATATTTAAAAACTAAATATTTAAAATTTTCTAAGCTAAAATATAACAGGTAATAAAGAAATATAAAATCATTAAAAATGTAATCATCTAAACTATCAAAAACAAATAAATTGCATGATAAGCATTTTAATAATAATATCATGAACATTATTTCAAGAAATAAACAGATTTTAAATTATGCATTACAAGATTCTAAATCACATGCAAATTGTTATAATATTTCATCTAAAATTGAGTTCATAAACACCATCCTTTTTTTTTAATAACGGTGACCTAGCCACCGTGGCCAGGCCACCGTCGTGGCCTTAGGGGTGGGGGGAAAACCCCACCCCGACTTCCTTTTTTTTAAAAAAAAAGGTGGCCTGGCCACCGTGGCCAGGCCACCGTGGCCAGGCCACGTCGGCCACGGCGGCGGCCGTGGCCGTCGTCTCCGGCCACTGCCACTGCCGTGGCCGTGGCCTCAGGGGTGGGGGAAAAACCCCACCCCGACTCCCTTTTTTTTAAACGATGGCCTGGCCACATGGCCAGGCCACCGCGGCCACGGTGGCGGGCGTGGCCGTCATCTCCGGCCACTGCCGCGCTGTGGCCTGAGACGACGGCCACGGCGCTGCCGTGGCTGTGGCTTCATGGGTGGGGAAAAACCCCACCCCGACTTCCTTTTTTTAAAAAAAATGGTGGCCTGGCCACCGTGGCCAGGCCACCGCCGAGGGGGAAAAACCCCATGATGGCCAGGCCACCGAAAACGGGAGGGCGGGAGGGGGGGAGGGGCCAAGGGGCTTACCTTGCGAAATCGGGGATGCCGTCAGGGGTGATGAGCGCCGGGGGGGGGGGGGAGCGTCGCCGCCGATAGGCTGCTTGCACCGGGGGAGGGGGCGGAGGGAGCCGAAGGAGGGGACGACAGCTAGGGTATAGGGAGAGGAAGAAAAAGAGGCCGTGGGGGGGTCGGGCGCGATAGCATATATATTAGGGATTAGAGACGCAATTTTGCTTCGCTAATCCCTCGCTATTTTTTTAAAAAAATATAATAAGGATTAGCGACTCAATTATGCATCGCTAATCCGTCGCTAACAAAAAAATTTTTATTTATTAAGAAAAATAGCGATGCCAATAATTGCATCGCTATTTTGGCGGCAATATCCGGCGGGATATTTTTTATTTTCCAAGAAAATGCGTCGCTAATGCGTCGCAATATTTTTTTCATAATTAAATTTAATAAAAATTAATTTCTCTAAAAATAATAGCGACGCAAGAAGTTACATCGCAATGTTTTATTTTTAATGTTTTTATAAAATTTATTTTTAAAAAAAATTACGGCACAATACATGCGTCGCAACGTTAAAAATTAATTTTTTTTAATTTTCTAGTTTATTACGTCGCTAATGCGTCGCTATTTAAAATAATTAATTTTTTTAATTAATTTATGATGCATTTAACTGTCACAATATTTTTATTTTATAATTAAATTTTATAAAAATAAATTCTCTAAAAATAATTGCAACGCAAAAAGTTATGTCGCAATGTTTTATTTTTAATTTTTTTATAAAATTTATTTTTAAAAAAAACATTGCAATACAATACATGCGTAGCAACGTTAAAAAATATTTTTTTAAATTTTCTGATTTATTGTGTCACTAATGCGTCATTATTTAACATAATTAATTTTTTTTATAAAACTTGCGATACATTTAGTTGCGTCGCAATATTTTTATTCATAATTAAATTTAATAAAAATTAATTTCTCTAAAAATAATAGCGACGCAAGAAGTTACGTCGCAATGTTTTATTTTTAATTTTTTATAAAATTTATTTTTTAAATAAAAAAACATTGCGATGCAATACTTGCGTCGCAACGTTAAAAATTATTTTTTTAATTTTTGGTTTATTGCGTCGCTATTTAAAATAATTAATTTTTTTAATTAATTTATGACGCATTTAAATGTGTCACATATTTTAATTTAATAATTAAATTTCATAAAATTAAATTCTCTAAAAATAATTGCAACGCAAAAAGTTACGTCGCAATGTTTTATTTTTATTTTTTTATAAAATTTATTTTTAAAAAAAAAGTTACGACGCAATTATTGTGTCGCAACGTTATAAATTATTTTTTTTTATTTTTGATTTATTGCATCACTAATGCGTCACTATTTAACATAATTAATTTTTTTAAAAAACTAGGATCGATCCAAGCCGTGATCCCGATTGGCGAGGATCGATCTCGGACCGTTGCGATCGATCCGATTGGCGACGATCCGACGGTTGCAATCGATCCAAGCCCTGATCCCGATCGGCGTCAATCGATCTTGGACCGTTGCGATCGATCCGATCGGCGATGATCCGATGGTTGCAATCGATCCAAACTGTGATCCCGATCGGCGACGATCGATATCGGACCATTGCGATTGATCCGATCGGCGATGATCTGACGGTTGCGATCGATCCAAGCCCTGATCCCGATCGGCGTCGATCGATCTCGGACCGTTGCGATCGATCCGATTGGCGATGATCCGATGATTTCAATCGATCCAAGCCGTGATCCCGATCGGCGACGATCGATCTCGGACCGTTGCGATCGATCCGATCGGCGACGATCCGATGGTTGCGATCGATCCAAGACGTGATCCCGATTGGCGACGATCGATCTCGGACCGTTGCGATCGATTCGATCGGTGACGATCCGACGGTTGCGATAGATCCAAGCCATGATTCCGATCGGCGACGATCAATCTCGGACCGTTGCGATCGATCCGATCGGCGACGATCCGATGGTTGCGATCGATCCAAGACGTGATCCCGATCGGCGACGATCGATCTCGGACCGTTGTGATCCATCCGATCGGTGACGATCCGACAGGTTGCGATCGATCCAAGATGTGATCCCGATCGGCGACGATCGATCTCGGACCGTTGATCCATCCGATCGGCGACGATCCAACGGTTGCAAACGATCCAAGCCGTGATCCCGATCGGCGAGGATCGATCTCGGACCGTTGCGATCGATCCAATCGGCGATGATCCGATGGTTGCGATCGATCCAAGCCCTGATCCCGATCGGCGATGATCGATCTTGGACCATTGCGATCCATTCGATCGGCGACGATCTGACAGTTGCGATCGATCCAAGACGTGATCCTAATCGGCGACGATTGATCTCGAACCGTTGCGATCTATCCGATCGGGGATGATCCGACGGTTGCGAACGATCCAAGACGTGATCCCGATCGGTGATGATCAATCTCGAACCATTGCGATCGATCCGATCGGCGACGATCCGATGGTTGCGATCGATCCGATCGGCATGATCCCGATTGACGAGGATCGATCTCGGACCGTTGTGATCCATCCGATCGGTGATGATCCGACTGTTGCGAATAATCTAAGCCGTGATCCCAATCGGCGACGATCGATCTCGGACCGTTGCGATCGATCTGATCGGCGATGATCCGAAGGTTGCGATCGATCCAAGACGTGATCCCGATCGGTGAGGATCGATCTTGGACCGTTGCGATCGATCCGATCGGCGACGATCGATCTCGAACCATTTCGATCCATCCGATCGGCGACGATCCGACGGTTGCGATCGATCCAAGACATGATCCCAATCGGCGATGATCGATCTCGGACCGTTGCGATCCATCCATCGGCGACGATCCGACGATTGCGAACGATCTAAGCCATGATCCCGATCGGCGAGGATCGATCTCGGACCGTTGTGATCCATCTGATCGGCGATGATCCGATGGTTGCGATCGATCCAAGACAGGATCCCGATCGGCGACGATCCGACAGTTGCGATCGATCCAAGCCCTGATCTCAATCGACGACGATCGATCTCGGACCGTTGTGATCCATCCGATCGGCGACGATCCAACGGTTGCGATCGATCCAAGACATGATCCTAATCGGCGACGATCGATCTCGAACCGTTGCGATCCATCTGATCGGTGACGATCCGACGATTGCAAATGCACTGAAATCATCGCAATATTTTTATTTCATAATTATTTTTAATTTTTTTAAAAAAAATTATTTTTTTAAAATATTGCGATGCAATACTTGCGTCACTAAATAAAAAAAATTATTTTTATTAATTTTCTATTTTATTACGTCGCTATTGAGTCGCTATTTAATATAATTAATTTTTTTAAAAATATTGCGACGTTCTGAATTGCGTCGCAATAATTTTTTTCATAATTATATTTTATAAAAATTAATTTTATTTAAAATAATTACAATGCAATAATTAAAACTATTTTTTTAATTTTCTAGTTTATAGCATCGCTATTGCGTCGCTATTTAACATAATTAATTTTTTTTAAACATTGTGACACTGCGTCGCAATATTTTATTTCATAATTATATTTTATAAAAATTAAATTTAAAAATATTGCAACGCATTACTTGCATCACTAATTTAAATTTTAATTTTTTTGATTATCTGATTTATTGAGTCGCGAATGCATCACTAATTACATCGCAATTTTTGTTGTCGCGGAGGCATTGCAATGTGGTCGTAACTTAGCGACGCAATGATGCGTCGCTAATTTTGAGTCGCTATTTCAAGATTTTTTTGTAGTGGCATATATTACTAGTCAGATAATTTATTTTAAATAAGCATAATATAAGTTCGATATTGAAAATGTAGGACATAAATTAGGTAGTTGAAATTTAAATAAGCTCGCAAGATTTACCAAAAGCACCTGAAAATGTTTATGTGGTTTCCATCTTAAAAATTAATAAGCTTATGACAGCGCACCCATTTTCGCTGCCACCATAGCAATCAATTCCATTATTTTCTCTGTTATGATAAAAAACAAAAAGCATATATGCAACTTCACATCTTACTTGCATATCATTTCAAAATCCAACCGATCAGTTTATCCATGTAATTACAACCACCAAGCGCACACAGATATCCCTTCGTATCTACAGCATATGATTGTTTAAGAACCGATATGATTTTAAGCTAATGATCATTAGGCTATAGAAACTTCCAAAGAAGACTTTGCGAGCCACAGCAGGCCAGGATCATTCCTTTTCAGCACCATGTAAGCTTCTGCTCGCCCGAGTTCATCAGGTATGACATCTTCGCAGAAACCAACCAGGGAGAGAACTTCCAAGGCAGCTGTTAAGCAAATCAAATCAATATGCAAATAATACCAAACAAATCTGACTGCAGACCACAGAGAATTCCATGGTATAGAATTGCAAAAGGATAAATACATAAATAATAAATAAATGAATGAATGAATGAATAAAATGGCAAGGTCCCAACCCTTGTAGTTTGCCACAGTCCTTTGGAAATGGGGATTGGCCTACAAGCACGAAAACAGATAGATCGCTAGTAAAATGTGAAAGCTCAACAAAAGTAACAAAGAAGCTAATTTCAAAACATATGGGCACTTGTATCCCTCTTCAGCACAGCTAAGAGAAATAACCAGATAAGATGATAGAGAATAATACCTTTCTCAGTCTTCTGAACTTTGGCTCATTGGGGTGTTCTATAACATTCCTATGAGTAAATATGACATCGTCAGAACAATTTCCAGATGTACATGAATCACTGGTGTAACAATAAGATGAGCATACCTGATGATCTTGAAAAGTGTGTGAATAGCTGACGTAGCCTCTGCAGGTGTCCCTTCAGATCTTAACATTTCAATGGCCCCATGAAGACGTGTGCAAATAGCGGCCACAGGCTCTTCGATTCTTTGTAATTCTTGGTTGTCCAAGCCACCCATACCATCATCTGGATCAGGCTCAGCCTTCAAAGTTTCAGTTGCCTGTGGACCTTGAGCGCAAGGTTCCATAATGCTGCCAGATTTCAAAACTCTCTCTTTAGCACACTCATCAGGAACAGGTTTCCCAAACTTCTCTTGCACACAGGTATATTCCAATTCTGTTCCAGTAGCTATAGCATCATCAGGATCAGGTTCCAACATATCCTGGCAGTTCGCACTTATCTTGTTTGGCCTGATATGATCCAAACCAGGCTGTTCAAAAGATTTCATAACCTCAGCATCATCTGGATCAGGTTCCTCAGTAGAACCCAAAGAATCCACAGCATGGGAATCATCAGGATCAGGTTCAAACATCCTTCCATTTCTTAAGCAATCATCAGGATCGGGCTCATCATGCTCATCAAGCATAGATGATTCAGAAGGGGGCTCACTGTTGTCCATAATGAAATCGACATTCATAACATCATTACTCATAGCTTGTGCATCATCTGGGTCAGGTTCAGCATGATTATTTTCCAGATTACCTTTCAGCTCAATGTCATCAGGATCAGGTTCACTTGCTGTAAATATTTGTGCTCATTATTCAAAGAATGATGAGCAGTTTCTTGGTATCCTACCAAACCAGTAATAGAGGTGGTGGCATTTAAGAAACGATTGTAGGCAGCAGCCACAGATGATGCACGGACACTAACCAATGAATTATATGTTCCTCCAACCTTTTGACCATCATTATTACTCTTTACTCCAAGATAAAGCTCTTCCTCATAATCATCAGTGATGTTGTGACCGCTCAATGTGCGACTTCTTGATTTGGTCCAGTCTAAGCTAGCAGCTTCTTCATTCAACTGTATTCAAATCAAAATTATTAGACCAAAAAGCTGAAATATGTCCATCCATATACTAAAATGCATAGTGTGTGTGTGTGTGCGCCATGACTACCTGTTTATTTAGGGCAAAAAAGTTTGCATCATGCTCAGAATACACCATGTGTGCCTGAGATAAACAAAAGAAGACGTATCACAAGAGAAACTTTACAAATAACTGTTTCACGAAAATAATTATCAAATTTAGTAACAAGCTTAAGTTGCAAAAATGAGTTACAAGTTCGTGCAACAGAGTTTTCTTGATGCTTTCATATTTTCTGAATCCTTTAAGATCATCAGTTCGGAGGCGAAGGGATATCTCCTCCCCTTGATTCTGCACCAAGCAATGGAAACAAAATTTCCAAAAGACAAGTTAATGCAATAAATGCTATTCTCATTCTTGTGACCTCACCATCCTTGTCACCATCTATTTTCATTGAGCTATATAAGAAAATGATGTGACAAGATTTTACCATATTGAAACCCAGAATGCATTTGGGACTGATGCCTACGTATCCCACAGGTGCCATTTCGGTCATAATTCCAACCCGCCATCGATGCTAAGAGAATAGTTAAACATATTTTACATGAGACGCCATAACAGGAAAAGAAAATTAATGAATAAATGATGATCAGTAAGGGAGAGCCATTACCTTGTTCATGATGGCAATAATGCCAGGGTCAGAGGCAAGCATGTGCATTCTTCTCAGTGCCTCTGAAGGTGGAGGGTTCAACTGAAGGTAAAAACAATAATGAAATCATGAACAGTAGCATCGCCATGAAATAAATTTCTTGATTTTTTTTCAAAGCTTTTTGAGAAGCAGTCAAGAGAACCAAAGATGATAACTGAAGTTCTAGAGACACGTGATCTTTAAATAAATACAATTAAGCTATCTGATGGTGGTCGATGAACAACAGTGCAACACCATCAAAGAAGTCAATGAAAATGAAGGTTTATTCAGCACTGAGAAGAATTATATTGTTAGTTTACAGGTTGAGCAAAGAAGAATCAAACCTCAATCCCTGGAATGCTAAGTGTGCGAAAATCACAAAAGATGTAGGATCCTTGCGGAAGTTTCAAAGAAACGTGAGGTTTATTCAGCATTCGTTGTCTCAATCGCTTTTCCTCCTCATCAAACCCAAGTATCCTCAAGTCCGGCTTCCTACCATTTTGTGAAACCTCCTCAATTTCGTCATCAAAAACACCCATCATTCTAATGGGCTTTCCCTGAAAAGAAAACAAGCAAGCAAGCATATTGCACTTTTCAACAAGCAGCAGAAGGCAATCATAGCTGAATATAGTTACATGAATTAGCAAACAATAAATTATAGTTACCTGAATTAGCAAACAATAAATTTTAATCACAATTAATTTCAGCACATGCATATGCACAAATTTTTTATCCATAAGATATAAACAATATTCCAATCAATTAGATATGAAGACTTTCTTAGCAAGAACAAACTTATTCAATTTTATATGCCACAGTAAATCATTATTACCATCACTGAAAAGTGCAGAAGACCATCTACATATACATGTACATAACAAAGGCAGAGAGGGTTTCAGCATGGCAAGCAATGGAACAAGTTACTCAAATTTCTCCTACCACATTGCGGAATTTCTAAAATCCATGTGCACTTTAGACCAAAAAATTTTCCATTTGCAAACCTAAAAGATANNCTACTTGAAGATATGTTTCCACTAAATGGGTGCTAATTTCAATGACAAACGCAGAAAACAGAGAACTGATAAAATATTAGCAAAAAATGCAAGAGATATACAATGTTTAACAAATTTTCTTAATGTATTCAAAAGATTATAATTGGATAAACTGAAAAAAAAGAGACAAACAATGTAAACTACAGAACCATGTGAGAATCAAGGAGGTATAAATGACACAAACATATCCAAATCCAAAGTATTGGGGGCTTGTTTTCTGGTTCCTTCTAACATGTTCTTTTTTAAGGACTCAAATCCCAGTCAAAATTCCCAATGGTAAAACATTTAACACGACAACCAGCCATAATTCTCACTCCAAGTAAGAAGAACAATTTGCTGCAGGAAAACAAGTTTGGCATATCAAAAAGAAGCAGGACCAAATTTTGAGTCAATAAAAAATAAAAATAAGCAAAAGCCATGCCAGCGCACAACAGCCAAAAATAGCAGCATTGCAGTTTGAAGGCCCCAAAACACACCAACACTATATGAATAGAAGGGCTATCCCATGCATTAAGTCCTAGTCAGTCAAGCAGATCTCCATCTGTTGTTTGATGCACTATACTAGCAACAACTCATTTAAGTCCATCTCCACCTCTCTTGCTATCGTTTTTTTTTTTTTTTTCCTCTCCAAATTTTGATCTCCATGCCTTTCTCAAACGTCAGAAAAAGTGAACCACCCCTCATTCTAATACATCATACAAAGAGAATTAACAGGTCATGGTAGAATACAGTAAGAAAAACAGTTAAACAGATAAATAGTAAAAATAACAAATTGTTTTATCGATAGATCAAATGACCATGATTAGTATTCATTTATTATTAAATACCTATTAGAACCTCAATCTGAATACATCGATCGCAACTGCACATTCATTTCCTAGGTAACTTCATGTTTCTTCTCATATGTACCCTTTTTTCATAAAGTTCAAAGTATGTAAGAGGCTACCATGGGGGAAAACAATGGTTCCCTGTGAGCTGGAAGATAACCATACTCAAGCTTGATCAGGCAGCTTATAGATTACATGCATACACAACTCAAAGGAACGCTCTACTCCCTGCTAATCTGTTTCTGAACCCCATCTTCCAAGAGACTCATACAGCTTTCTTGAACAGGATAATATACAACATGGATTTTAGATCTAGAAAAGACAGTTAAAGTTGAAAACATCAATAAACTCCTTGGCAATGTGTTAGCTAACGTAACAACAAAGCATGGAACAACTTTAAATGCCAGCAGCCTCTTGCAAGAGTTTTTGTTATCCTTTCTTTTCTTTTTCCTTTTCTTTGAACCAAACTAAATTAGAATATCAACCATATGGCATGGGTGAAGTATAAATCTTACCTCAAGTATGCAAGCTTCTTGCAAGCTTAAGCTTGAG